>JAJVSH010000015.1:2264172-2315596 GCA_021460005.1 Tetramorium alpestre | reverse complement strand
ATATATATATATATATATATTCTTATTTTTCAACATGTTATATACTATACAAAAAGAAATCAACATGCAGTTCTAAAGTACTACTAATACATTTTTAATTAATTTATGGTAATTATGACATCTCGAATTACATTAATTATTCGTAAATTGTTTAAAAAGCAAGATTTTGTTAAATATATAATAATCTTAATGACTCGTGAATGAAAGTTATGAAAGTTTAAACAATCTGTCTAAAGTTTTAACAGTTTTATCGCTCTGTATAAACATTCTGTAATGTTACTTTGTCAAAAAATAAAATTAGCATTGATGATGATATTCGTATTTTTTNCAAAAGTATTTAAAAAATTACATAATTAAACATATATTTAAACGTTCCATATAATTCGTATGAATATCGTTCTTGATCGATGATCTGTACCGATGATCAAAAACAGAATATTAGTCGTACTTTCAGATGAGGACTTTAGTAAGAAATACATCCTATTACAAGTATAAAGTGCAGTGGCTTATATCGACGTGAAATGTTCCATTTATATGCAAGAACGCTATCGCGTTCTTAAAGCTTTTCGAGAAAAAGCGGAAGTGCGGTATGCAAAACATTTCTGAATATTTAAAAATGAGAAGAGGAAAAAATGTTACATATTAATAGCAAGTAATTGTTGGATTCTGTGTAAAGTTGTTACTATTACAATTATTGTTAAATCGGATCTTCGGTAATATCGTTAATAATGCCTACAATTGTCAATTTCTCTCTACCATATAGTACTATTGATTCTAATAATCTTAAATTCGCCAAAATGAAATATCAAATATGAAATCAAATACAAATCAGATACAAANTTAAATTACATGACAGCGATATATATGTATATGTATATCATATGTAGAGAAAGATATGTAGTCTCAGTTTAAGAAGACAATGCTCATTAGACATTAATTCAGACAATTAATTCTTTATTAATTCAATAGTAAATAAAATTTTATCCGTATTTTAAGAAAATCGTTAAGATATTAATTATTACAATTCTTTCTCTTGCATGTGCCAAATTACATTTATGTTTCTGTGTAAAAATTACGCAGAGAATTACAGTGAAAATATTTTTTATTCGTACATTGTGAAATTAAAAAATAAAAGTAATTATAGAAATGAAAATAATTAGAGAAAATTCTTTTATTGAAAAAAGATTGTGCCTCGCATATTAGAGTAACAATCAAGTAAAAACAACCGACGATGTTCATACAGACGAGTATTTCTTTTTCTACTTGCAAAAATATATCCAAGGAGAAGAAAATAGTACATGCATGTGCCATCTGCAGTATACATACGTAACTATTTCCTCATTTCATGGTTAAACGATATCACTGTCGGCAATGAAAAAGCCGAGCGAAAAATTAAAAAAAAATATTGAAAGCAGCCTATGATTTTGAGAATTAAATTTTTATTTAAAAAAACAGATAAAAAATACAACAATCATAATACGATATTTATTTATCTCCAATATTTTACTAAAATTTTTATCAATTAGATATCAATCGAGCGCGAACTTCACATGTGTTTGTATTATCATGAAAGGCAAGTGACAATGAATTGTATTATATATTTCCCTCAGATATCATTGTAAAATTACATTGAATCCTTTTTCATTCTAAAATTTCAATATTCTGTTCACAGCTCNGCAGAGACCTGCGCACGTGATNCCGCATTCTCGTCTGAAGTTAGTCACGCTCATTATCAGCCTGGACTCTTTATTCTTCAATCAGTTCAATCATTGAATTGTCCCGATCGGGGTCGCGTACACGGTACATACGCGCGCGTCACGACGAAGCGGATTCTAAATTCACGTCATTCACGTGTCTCGCCCACCGGCCTGCGGCCGCCGCAGGGAGTCGTTCGATCTCGCGACTCGATGCGACTTTGGGAAAGGAGGTGAGATTCAGGTAATGGCGTGTCGTACGGTGTGCATTCTTCCGGCGAACGTCCTTCCGGTCCATCGTAAGAACGGCGGCAGCAACCAGCGGCTGATTATCGCACATAGCAGCAGCTGAGGGGGAAACGCCGCGAGCGGCCACCATATTGCGTAAGGACGACCGGCCCGGCGAAAGATGTTCGTCTGCGGTAGAATCGTCGGCCNACTGTCCGCCCGGCTCACACATGCGACGCGTCTCTATCGACCTGTAAAATACATCGGTGCGTATCAGCTGATCCGTGGACGATTCCTCCATCTCCCCTTCCTGTCCTTTTGCGCGTCGATTCGCGCTCGCTTCGTCTAGACGTCTTGCTCGTGGGACCATCTCGTTTCCCGCCTGTTTTGCAATTTTTCCTTTTCTAAAAGAATCGCCAACGTTTTCCCTTTTATTCTGCCCGTAAAATTGCCTGTGCTCCGNTTGCGTAAANCCGCGAGCGATAATTACACGGTTGATCAGTGGGATTGTGTTTACAATCTTCCACGCGGCATGTCCGCTCTGAAGTAGGCGGCGAGTGACATAACCTGGAGACAACGCGTGCTTCTAGATTTATAAATTCGTTGATGACCTACATCAGACGTAAAGACGCTCCTGTCCTTTTAGAAAAATCGCAATAAATGCCTTTTGAATGAATTTTCTCAAGTTTTTTTATATCCTTTGTTGACTTTTTAAAATGATATATTTTGTGTATTTTCTCACATATTACTGTCTACCTACTTATTAATAGAGATGTTATTTCCTTTTGTATAGTTTCCTGTTTATAGCTTACTACTGAAAACATTTGCAGGAGTTGTAAATATTAGTAACTTACGCTACAGTAACGATGCAAGCAATAAGAAGCCACATAAGTCAGGTAGCACTATCAAGCCAGAGGAATGTGTGCCGAACTCTAAATATTCCAAATCACAAAAAACATTTCCTGCCTGTGAGATGGAAGGAACTTGTCCGGCATCGCAGGAAGGGTGCAAGCTGAACAGCCAGCAGAAACAACTGGGCAAGAAAGGCTCGGATTTTGGCAAAAATGGAAAATAACTACTGGCACCTACTTGCTGCTCTGATTGTGACAGGAGTTGCATACAAGGTAATACAATGTGAAGAAATTATTTGACTAAGAATACTGATTAAATATCTCTTGTAATTTTTTTACAGGTGTCTTCCTCATTTTTATCNAAAGATGACAAAACAGATCAAGAAAAAGGCAAACGTAAATTAAAAATTATTTTGATACAGTAATTTTGATACAGAAATGTTGAAGTAATATATTACTCACGTATTTTATTTATTCTTTCAGAAAAGAAAGAAGGAAAAAGGAAATCTAGAAATAAAGCAAAAGTTCCAGTAGAATCAAAATTAATACCTCAAGAGGTACCTTACTTGTTGATAGGCGGAGGAACAGCTGCATTTTCAGCATTTAGGTCGATTAAATCTAGAGATCCTAAAGCTAAGGTATGATATATATTAATAGATTTAGACTTTTCCTTTTTTTATTGGTACGTATAAGAATTGTCTTTTAGGTTTTAGTTGTAACACAAGAAGAGGAGTTTCCATATATGAGGCCACCATTATCCAAGGAACTTTGGTATAACTCGAATAGAGAAACAACTGCACAGTTACGTTTTAACCAATGGAATGGAACTCAGAGAAGGTAAATTTTGCTAGATTTAAACCTACAGTGTTCTAGTAATGAACAATAATTATCTTTTTTCTTGTATGTAGAATATTTATATTTATTTTACAGTATATTCTACGAGCCACAAGAGTTCTACTCGAATGTTACTGAACTTAATGAATCTGATAAGGGTGGAGTTGCTATTGCCATGGGTTGGAAAGTAACAAAAATCGATGTTGTAAATAAAACTGTAACTCTCGAAGATGGTTATGAAATAAAATACAACAAATGCCTCATTGCGACCGGTAGGTTTTAAAAAATTTTATCAAATAAAATCAAAATTTAAATTTGAAATTTTTTTATATATAATTTGTATTTGCAGGCGCATCACCTAAAAATCTGCCAATATTTGAATCCGCTGAGNATGCTGTAAAAAACAAAATTACAACGTTCAGAACAAAGAATCATTTTCTTGATTTGGAAGAAAGTGTTTCAAATTCTAAATGTAAGAATATTGTAGTTATCGGTGGTGGATTTCTCGGCTCGGAACTCGCTTGCGCACTCGCTAAGAGTTGTAAGTTCTTTCTATTTATGATATATTTGAAAAAATAATTTACTTATAATGAAATGTTATATTTTTTATTATAGATAAATCTAAAAATGTTTTCCAAGTTTATAAAGAAAAGTTTATAATGGCGCAAGTATTACCAGAATACCTCAGTGAGTGGACTACGAAAAAGGCTGAAGCAGAAGGCGTTCGAACTATACCTAGCACAGAAGTTCAAGATTATAAATATAAAAAGGGTCGATTATCCCTTGTCCTCACTGATGGTCAGACTGTATGTTGATATATTCAAAAAATTATATTATATAATTGATTAAGTACTTTTCTTGATATTGAAATTTATTTTCTTTTGATAAACAGATTGATGCTGATCAAGTGATAGTAGCGGTAGGTGTTCAACCAAATACACAGTTGGCAACAACTTCTAATTTAGAGACAGACCCTAAAATAGGAGGATTCCTTGTTAATGCTGAATTGGAAGCGAGAAGCAGTCTTTGGGTTGCCGGTGACGCCGCATGTTTTTATGATGTAAAACTTGGTAGAAGAAGGGTCGAACATCATGATCATGCGGTTACTTCCGGAAGATTAGCGGGTGAAAATATGACCGGCGCAGGTAATTCAGCAAGTTTATATATATTTTTAAAATATTGCAATTTGCAAAAGTTAAAATATAAATGAATTTCTCTTTACAGGTAAACCTTATCTGCATCAATCAATGTTTTGGTCAGACTTGGGACCTGATGTAGGATATGAAGCGATAGGTATTATAGACTCATCTTTGCCAACTGTTGGAGTTTTTGCAAAAGCGGCGGAAACAAATACGATGTCAGTTAATAATCCTAGCGATGTAAGTAATTCTCATAGTAAAGTGTGACATATTTAATTGTGAAATTAAATTCACAATTGTATTTCTCTTTTAGAAACAAAAGACAAATTTTGAAAATTCGCAGTCTAATGAAAAATCGGAGGCATCAACATCACAAATTGTGAAAAGTATTGATAACACAGACGAACAAAAGAAAAATATATCTGAAGATAATTTAAAGTTAGAGCAACCTACGAAATTCGAAGATTTTGGGAAGGGCGTTGTTTTTTATCTGCGAGATGATGTTGTAGTAGGAATAGTACTATGGAATATCTTCAATCGAATGTCGATTGCCAGACGGGTAAATATGACATTAATCTAATTCCTATATTTGTGTTATAATTCTTTTCAAATATTTCTGATTTATTTTGATAAAATCAAGATAATATATGATTTTTATACAATTTTAGGTTCTTACGGGAAACACGAAATATGATGATTTAAATGAAGTAGCGAAACTATTTACAATTCATGAAGATTGATTATTGGTTAACAAATAAGAGAGTGAATGACAATATTAAACGATGTATCGTATATGTAAAAAAGGTATCTTCTGTGTCTGAGATATTATCATTGGATAAACCTGCAAACAAAAGTTGTATATCGTTGATTTTCGCAGGTAAATACGAATCACATGAGTACCAGTCAATGTTATGTTGTATACATAAAGATTTTTAAATACAATCTGTATACAAAATGTTCTCATACATGTGCAAGGTGTACATATGTTCATTACAGTTAATGCTAATTGGAAGCATTTAGAAAATAGAAGCATATAGAAAATTAAAGAACAGAGGAATTTTTATTAATTACATCGCAATAGTCAATTGTTATTCGTTTATATACATATATCGTTTTACTAATGTATAGTTAGTGTTAAAATCTATGAAGCATTTTCTTTAGCGTGAGTGTGAATATTTTTTAATGCTATCAGTGGTACGTATCTTTTTCTTGCTTGTTAAGTTACCGAGATATCGAAATATGTACATCTATATTTCATCTTCTGAATTTAAATTTTTAGTCATTGCCGGTAAAACCCGATTTCTGTATCGTTGACCTAAATTATCCATGTATGTAATGTAATTGTGACAGCGATACTCGTCCAATATCTGTAGAAAAATGCACTTAGCAATTTATTTAATTACATAAAATTAAATAACTTTATTTAGTACATTTCGTATTCATACCATATTTTCCGGCCACATTTTTTTGTTTGTTAAATCCTGCAGCAACTCTTCCTGGCAAAATTGCAAAAGTGATATGGAATAATACACCATATAATCGGATGGGTACAAAATACAAATTGCAAAAAAGTGAACTATTTCAGTCCATGGAAGGATTCCCCAGAAGCATTGCGATAACATTCTGTTGAATATCATCCACCAGTCGATTCCGAAGGCATCCTTTTTTTTTATAAAAATTAGAACGTTATATTTTTAGGTAATCAAATTTTTTAAATGATAAAATTCAGTCACCTTTAATCCATATTTAATGTTCGGAAGCTCGATGTTAACCATAGTTTCTAAAACTTGCATAAAAGTGAACTGTGAACTTGTGCTCTCGTTATTTTTTTCATCAATAACTTTGCCCAATTTTGGCCAGAGAAGCAGTGTCGATGGAAATTGGATTAATTGCATGATAAAAGTCTTGCATCTAATCAATTATTGCTAATTAGTATATTATCTGATAGCTGGTCAATGATGAAAAAGAAATATTGAGTCGGGTTAATGATAAAAAAAGAAACAACCCGGTGAGAACCAAGTTTTCAATCTGAGACCTGCCAATGATGATATCTGACTAGCTTGAGTTAATCACTATTGATAGCTTTAAAATGCTCGTTTAATCAATTTATTTCTTTGCGATTAAAATAGAATAGCGAAGAGATAAAACGATTAAATTGCCACTATATATGACCATACCGGAATTAAAGCGGTCAAAGGATTAATTCGCGGTCAGCTGAGGCTCAAACTTATTTTTGTATTAATTATTTGCTCTTTCTCCGATAATAGATAAATTATTCGAAGTTAATATATCAATTTACTTACTTATCTAAATTTCCATCACATATAATGAACACTGTTGCCAAGAACCAATCAAAATCTTCGAATCTAGTTGGCTTATTATACTGTATAAATATAAAGGCAGAATGAATNAATTGTTTCAAGTTTTTCTGGCTGTCGTCATTGTTCTTTAAAATCTCGCGTTGTTCGGCGTAATTTAAAACAATGTTAATTGCGCGTATGTCTTCTGGGAGCCAATAATCTGTGTCATATGTTATATTCTCCTGCCATTCAAATTGTTCCACCCATTCCGCAGTTGGAATTGCTTTATGCATATGATGCAACAAATTCATCATCATCGAATTCTAGGATAAAATTACTTTCTTGGTTTCTAATTAGTCATAAATAAATAATACCAAATTTATATTAAATAATACCAATTTATTTTTGTGAAATTACCTTAATCGGGCTTCGCGAGGTTTTATGGGCTGCTCTAACTTGCAAAACCCAACTGATATCTAATAATCCAGGCCTCTCTTCCTGCAGTATATCGTTTAACTCCGAATCGGAGCATTCGATTTCCCGGAAGTCCGCCATATCCGCGTATATTCTCGGAGGTGGAAATTCCGAAAAAAGTTCATATTCCTCAAATGGTATCACATATTGTTTTCTTTTATATGTCATGTAATATAATTTTAATAAAATATTATGTCTCAGGAAACTGGAATCGTCAACTATGTATTCCTTCCTCGACTCTGGCTTATCACCATCACCATCATCGTCATTATAATTATAATCTTCTATCTTCTCATAATCGTCAATTTCATCGGTTTGTTCCTTGCGAATTTCAATCACAATCGTGCTGTCTCTCTGAATATTTAACAGCGCTTCCTAAAAATTGTATTTATTATTACAGGTAAAGATAAGTACAGTTATTTTCCTATCACATGCAGTGTACTACCTGAAAGTTTAACGAATTTAATAAATAAGCACAAACATCTAGGTTCCAAATTACTGTATTCAACGATAGAAGAGCTAAATGATGGTAAATTGAATCCTTGTCTATCGCAAACTGTAGTAATTCGGATAAATTCGAGGGATAATCCCTTTCCTCGTTGTTATCCAATTCACTGTCAGTCACCATAAACGCGGCAAAACCTGTTAATGGATATATATTCTGTCTATATTTTATTTATATATATTAATTATACATTTAGAATATGTACAATAAAAAAATATTGTAATTATTCAAGTTCTTTACAATTAAAATTAAGAGAAAATAATGTAAGTATATGTAGAAATTCGTCGATGTTTTCTCTATCCCAAGGATCGTAAAAGAATTTGGAATCTTCCGCGTTTGTGCAAGTTTGTGACAACAAAGTTGACAGAACATGGGACCCGAGATCTGCGAGCACATTATAGCCCAGATCGAAATAACCAGCCGATGAAATGAAGCTGACTATATCGGTAGAACTCCAGATAACTCTTAGAGGGGCGATTGATCCGCGAATCAATTCCTCGAACACTAATTTCTCATTAACGAGCGCTTGCAATCCGAGCGGTATTGATACTATTTTTAGTAAAACTTTTTTGACGGCACTATAATAAAATTTCAGAGATTACATATTGTTACGAGCTTAGATTTTTAAAAATGAAATGAATCTGTTGTCTAATCTAAATTACCTATCAAGTTGCTGTATTTTATTTTCGTTCTCGACACTGCACTTGTTTAATCTTTTGTAGAAATTAGCAATGGCTGGATAGAACTGCGTTTCAATTTGTTCCTGTGCAGCTTCGTAAACGTCATAAATATCAAATAATTTTGCTACTAGATTAAACGAATCTAAAATACATTTCATGTCCATTATAGAAAATGGTTGCTTTAATAAATTCGACGCATATTGTATCACGATCGCAACTGGGCACTTCGATGGTGAATTTTCGGAATTTGTTGAATGTTCTTTACAATTTGTAGTCAAAAATTCTGGCCCATCTACCGTGATCACCATATGAGAAATAATATTTAATGTATGCGGCCAAATTTTTATATTATTTTCAGGAAGAGATGTCAGACGACACAACGCAGCATGATAAAATTCAGTATTGTATAATACATCTGAAACATTGAGCACGTTTTCAAGAGCATTGCAGGAAGTATTGTATACCCCACTCGGTGCTTCTGCCGCTAATTTATTCAAGGAGTTCAACAATTCTATGAAAAAATCAGCCACCTCAAATGGCGTTTTTAACAAACTCTCCGCGAGCAATTTTCTGCCCGCTTCATAGCTGCAGAGTTGCGAGATGAAGATCAAAGAATGTAGATAAGTTGCGGTTTCTATAGTATTTCCGGAAATACATAGCTCATTACTCTCATCCATGACAGAGATGGACAAAGAACAGGGTGTTTCTGCCAAACCGCTTGTAACGCAATCGATAACATTCTGCAGAAACGTCGGAGACTTGGCCAGAACAGTGATGAAAATTCTCCTGGTAGAGAGACTACGAAGCCATCTCTTGCTCCATTTGGCCTGCGGCTCCAATACCGAGATAATGTTCAGCATATTCAAGGTTTTAGATTGTAACGAGTTACCAAAGCTATGTGTACTAAGAAATACTATCAATTGTTCTATAACTTCTTCCATAGTCTTGTCGCTGTATCTAGTGTTTTTCAACATTTCCTCCTGATAGCGGATTATCAAGTACATTATGCAAAACAATTTTTCATGCAGGAAAAATTTGAAATTAATTCCAGAGATTAGAGTGGGCAGTGTCTCGCGCATTTTCTGCGAATGATACTGTGCGTTGAACGCACTCAATAAATTGCCATAGATGTCATGTAATTGTGAGCAGTTCAGCAACTTTGCATGTACCTGCATGCTGACTTCGAATATGGCTCTGTTATCGTCCGTGAGACCATCCAACAACGTCTTTTGGAGAACATCCCACTGAGAACTATTATTTATGTTAGATAATTCAATTTTTAATAAAATTTCATAGCCAGCCAGTCTTACGTGGACCGGCTTGTCGCGACTGATCTTGTCAATGATGCAGTTGTACTCCTCTCCGTTTCCTTGCGGAGAGGCCCAATCGTCCGTCGCGAGATCGCTTGCAAAGGAAAGTGATGACTGCGAATGTGACGCTGCGGATGAGGGTTTTACTACTACGTATTGTTCGGTGATTGCCTTTTTCATAGAATTTAGCATAGCAGCCATATCCTTCGAATGCGTAAGCCTGTAGGCGATATCGCTGGGCACCTGTTCCTTGTCTAAAGCGTTTTGTATAGTTTTCCCGAATTCCTTTTTCAAGCATTTCCTTAGCCACTTGTTAAGTTCTGGTGGTACACCTTTATCCATACTTATTTATCTAAACTATTATATAAGTAAAGTTAAACAGATGCAACGAAACGCACGTGTCTAAGTCCATAACTTTGACATTCGTTGTCATAGCAACTGGAAGTGTACACACACGACGATATATATATGGGAATATTCTTTATGAATAATCAAGCCACGTAATACAAAATGAAACTTTATAACAAAATTGTACAAGATTGTTACGCATATTTTACAGGTCATATAATATTATGTTATAAATATTTTACTGTATCAATGAATAAATCTGAGTATTATATGTATTCAATTACGTAATTCAATTAGCGTGCAGGTACTATGATATTCGGAGACTTGGAGCGTAACGCATTAATTCCGCCTTGCAGAGAACAGACTCCTACGACATTACATTTTACCAGAAAATCTGCAAACTGTTAGAAAATATTATTAAAACAAATCTCTTCTTACAATTTTCTCTTATATGATTCACTTACCAATGCATTATTTTGATCATGTGGTCCAATAATCACAACGACGCTGCTTTTATTATCTATTAATGGTTTTGCATGCGGTCCGAGTGTGTCGACGTGAGTTTGAGATAATTGCACACTTGTGAATGGAATGTTAATACTACCGAGAATAGCACCTCTCTCAAATCTATTAAAAATAAATTATTAATTTAAGATATAAATCAACAATTTTTTTATTACAGCAACAAACATTTGCCGTATGTTTTATGTTTTAATTGGAAATGAATACTCACTGTATATTACTACGTACGTCAACCACTATGACTTTGCTCGGTGAATTATTATAGAGATTTAAAAAATCGTCTACACTTATCCTTGGCATCTTTTCGGTACCTGCTTCAGGTTCAATCCAATTAGCATCCTACGAATCAGAATTTTATAATATAGGTAATTATAAAATATTAAATATTAAATAATTAAATTAAATATCAAATATTAATTGATATTATACTTTCGTTGTATTGTATTGGTGTTTTCTGTATGTAATACTAGCAGGTGTGTTTTGATACATTGTCATGGAATCCTTAACACATAATTCTATATCAATCTCAGGCAGATCAGAAAACAGGAGAATACACTCGTTGAAACCTGACATTAGTAATGAGTCTCGTAATTGTTTCAGTATCGCTAATCCAACCAAGAGAGGAAACGACGAGTCTCCTAGTAAGAGTTTATCCCATAGATGCAATATCTTATGCAACGGAAATACATCTAAAACATTAATGATCTTTAGTATAATTATGACGATTAATAGTATAGCATACTAAAGGCTAGCATATTAGTAGCAAAACTTACGTGAAAACATTGTTAGGAACCATGGTATGGCAAAAAGTTCTGGTACAAAGTTTATGGATTTGAGATGATTCGCCAATTGGGGATCGTGGAACGCAATGATTTGGGAAAACTTGCCCAGATATTCCTGTATCACCGCTGAGTTATCTTTCAGGAAGAACTTGTGGAGATATTTCGGTATGAAGGTTGACAGACACGCGAAAGCTCGTGCTAAAATCAATGATATTATATCAAGGATATAATATATTCCATCAATATATTGATGAAATATAAAGAATATATATACATTTGGTTGCATCATACCTTCATTATTAAAATTTAGATAGAGAAAGGGTGCTGTCAACGAATCGAGCCCTTGCCAATAGACATAATGTGGATTATTTCTGACCCAAGCCTTTAGCAATCTTTGTAATCGTTCATGCCCGGCACCAGACGACAGTAATTCGCTATATTGATGGCATCTCGGTATATCCACCTCTATCTAACAAATTATTACTGAAATGTATTTATATGTCAAGCGTTATACTATGGTAATTATACCTGCCGATCAGTATGCGTTGGCGTTTCCTTGTCAATCATGTCGTAACACTTTTGTATGTCACCAGTAATACCGAGCAGAGCTGCCCATACGGCACCTCTAACTGGAGGCGGTATATCCTTGTGTGCCTCCTCGTTAATCGCCTCCTGAGTAAGTGGATAAGCCTGCAAAAGTCTATCAAACAGGACAAGCCTGTAAAATTGATATTCCGTATCGCGCTCCCTTATAATTAATGGCAACTGAGACGCAGCGTTCGTTAGATCTTCCTGTGCTTGAATCCGCATTCTGTAATATATAATTTTTATAATAATTGCATAATATTGAAATAAATATAGGATAGCATAAAAGTGAATGAACTGACTGATTTGTTAACCAAGGATAGTTTGCTATGTATGGGATATGAGCTAAGCGCTGACGAAGAGTCTCCATAGGAACTTTGACGACCCTTACATCGAGTAGACTAGCGGTGTCCCTTTGGCCAAACATTTGGCCTAGTAATATGACTAAACTGAAACAAAAGAAATTTCAAATATTCGATATAATCCTAGTGAACTATTTGTATCAATAATTATTATACATATATAGGTATATTTGATAATTACTTTGGAATAGTTAAGATAGGCGGTCTTGATCTAATGAGACTCTGCTTTTTTAGATCTACAGTAATATCACCACCGGCCAATTGCCATAGATAATACAACTCATCCATTTTTCTAACAATAACATTCTTATAGAGATTTTCTTCCTTCTCCTGTGTATTTTTCATTAAATGCTCCGCGAATATCGGTAGTTCCAATAATTCCTCTGGAGTCTTGCGCTTAGTAGGATGAATTTGCAGACACGAATCTACAAATTCCTTCAACTCTTTTGGTAACTTCTGCATGATATAAAGATATAATGTTATTAAATATATATCATTATAATGTAAACAGTTTGTAATGATAGGTAAATCCATACTTCATAAACGTGAAAACAATTGTTTTCCCTGGCAAGACGTTCAAATATGCTGGTATCACACAATATTAAGCTCAAAACTTTTCTCAAGCACTGGGACAATTTTACACCAGGCCAGATTGACTGCCCTAATAATTGCTCCGCTATAATCATTCCTAGAGACCAGGAATCTATCTTAACGCCACTTGGACTAGGAGTCAGAAATACTTCTGGTGCCGTATACTTTGGAGAACTGAAAAAAATTTTGATATTTTATGACAAGCGGATAAATTCATTAATATGTATAAAGAAAAAAAATATTTGTAAATACCCAATTGGGAAAGATACATTTTTTCCTCCATCTGTCATGTAATACAATCCGTAATTGTATAACTGGACATCATTGTTTTTCTTAATCAATATATTATCTGGACTCAGATGTCTATGTACCAGATCTAGTTCATTCATATGCCGTAGCGCTAAGAGACTCTGAAAGGATATCTTGATGATCTCCTCTGTACTTAGATCATGTTTGGTGCTCAAGGGATCTCCGCTATACTCCGTAACAACCACAATTCGTTCTACAAATGCGAACAAAATAATTACACAGTCTGCAAGTGGACAAACTTGTTCGCAGTTGTCAGGGCTCACCATGCTTGCTTCTAATTATATCAAGATAAGGGGAGAGATGAGGATGGTAGATGGTCTTCAAAAACTGCGCTTTCCCGTAGATGGTTATGGAATTCGGCGTGAGCGGTAGACCATTGCTGCCGCACACCTCCATCGGGTGGCTTTGCGCAAAGAAAGTCATGCCACCCAAACATCGTTCCTCGTTCTCCAAGAGTGCGGGACACATGGTGCTCGTATACGTAAAATTTCACAAATCTCTCTTCAATCATATGAATCGACTCCGCCGTTCTGACTCGGATTTCCTGTTACTCATCATTATTGCCATTCTCCGCATTTCTTATGACATATCCGATGTCCGCCTACCTATCGTTTACAGCTGTCATTCAACTGACATGCACATAGAAGGAGTATCATGTATAGTAACGCCGCCGATTGGTATTATCGTACCACAGCATGATAAAAACGGTCACCGAATGTGTGATGTTGAAAATTAATTAATACTAAAATCGTCAAAAGAACTTGTAATTTTTTATAAAAATTAATCAAATTTATAACAATGTATTTTTTGAGATTTTCCATAATCTGCAATATGTTGCAAATAATTTAATTGATCAATTAGTTTTCTCTTTCACCTCTTTTTTTTACATATAAATATGTATAGTATATTTAAATGAAAAAATTAAATTAATTAAATTTAATTATAAATCATCGGTAGTGTTAATGTTAAAATTGCGTATCATATAACGGTAAGAATCTTGAAAAGAACGATCAAATCGTTAGTATAGATAATAGCCATCTGAGGGACCTAGCACCGAAAAGCGTCAGTCGAGGATTCACGTCAAACACATCAAGGTTTCGAAGGAAGTGTTGGAGGATAGTGAATTTTTGCTAGCAATTTTGATTATTCACAGTCGTTCCGTTCTCAATGAATTTGGATTAATGTAAGTAATTGTTTAATATAATAAATACACATTCTCTAATCCCGATATTTTGTTAGTCATACTCGTTTTAGGCATAGTCGTAGTTTCTGCCCCATTTCCAAGCTACTCTCACAACTTATGAATATTAATCATTATTTTCTAATTTTACCGTTGTTTTTCAATTTATTATAATGTTCTGTTATGTGTGTCAATTCAGCACGCACTTATTCTGAGTAAAATAATCAACAAATTTGATATATAAAAATGATATACAAAAATGATATAAGTTTAAAGATACTGTGTGTGTGCATGTGTATTGTTTTATTACAAAGAAAATCAAATTTACATAACAAGAAGGAAATATGTGATACATTAATTTGGATTTAAAAGCTAGAGAACCTGTAATTTTGTTTGGATTTATAGCTATTCGTATCTGTTTTGGTTACAGAATCTCGTTAGATTATTTCGCTGGGACATTTATAATGTCTTCGGTCCAGCGTGCATTCGCTCACAAATTAAACAAACAGCATGCTGCTGATGTAAGACGACAAATTGCTACGTCTACCTCCTATTCTCGCGATTTATCGAAGAGTGGTAGTAGCGTATCAGGATTTTCTTCTACGGTATGCAGTCTTTTTTGAAAGACTGGCATATAAAGATATTGCAGCTAATCTTAGTACCATCTTAGTAATAAATTAATGTTTAATCTTTGTGCAGATGTCCTTGTGCGAAGTATTAGAACCACTTGATTATGAAGAATTTTTAGGACAGCACCAGTCAGTGCTGGATCGTGATCCTTTAAAACCAATATTAGATTTTCCACCGGGAGATGTCGAATTGAGAGTCATAAAGAGGAAGATTCGAACAGAGGAGCCAATAGTACCGCACGAATCAATGTAAAAAAATAGTTGACGTTATTAATTATAGTTATTTAAAACTTTAATCCATTCTTTATTTTGACCATTTGGCTTTCAGTGATACCGTGTCGCCTTATGTAAAAAGATGCATTGAGAGTTTTACTTCAGACTGGGTTGTAATACATCGCAAATACAAAGGCAGAATCTCACCTATCGCCAGAGACAGATTGCTACAGGATACACCTAGACAAGATTTTGAGGTATTTAATGTTGCAGAAAGAATTAATTTGTTGTCACTAGCAGGAAATAAAAGTATTTTATATCAATTAGGTAGATCAAGAAGATGCAAATGGCTGTGTATCACCGAACGAAGAGGATGACTTGTCTAATTCGGGAGATACCCCGAGAGGATCTTGGGCAAGTCTGGATTTGCGACATTCGCAACATGACCCTCTTCTACCGAGTTTGTTAGATCGCGTTTGTCTGGAAACGATCGATCAGATGAACGAGCAGAAGAGATTAGAGGATCGACAGGTACAGGATTATAAAGCGGCAAGCTTATTCGTTTTATTTTGATTAAATATTTATTTTTCAGGAAGCCTTATTCCCACTTTACGCTCCTCCAACTTCTCCTGATGACGAATGGCAAGAAATCAGCGTTGCCCCGGAACCCTCAGAACCTTTTGCTCATAAAATTCTCGTGAAATGTCTCCAATTGAAGTTAGAATTAGAAGTGGAGCCAATATTTGCAAGTCTTGCATTGTATGATGCTAGAGAGAAGAAAAAAGTACAATGTCTTTTTTATAATTGAAATTACAACTTCAAGAATGCATAATGCTCATTACAAATTGTTATATTCAGGTGTCTGAAAATTTTTATGTCGACATGAATTCAGAAGGATTGAAAAGAATGCTTGGAGGACATATCGCTTACAGCGATGCAAGTACCTTAGCTAGAAATTGCGTTTTAAGTATCAATAAACCCAGTCCCGATTTATTTCTTGTTGTACGGCTGGAGAAAGTATTGCAGGGTGATATATCGGAATGTGCTGAACCATATTTACGCGAAGATAAAAATAAAGATAAGGTAATAAAATGATGAAACGAAATGCTAATGCATTCAAAATGACAATTTTTCATATTATTGTTTCATTCAATTCTGTAGGTCAGAGCTGCCGCCGCTGCTGCGTGCGAACGTTTAGGTCGTTATAGAATGCCTCTCGCGTGGACTGCAATTCATCTGTCTGGTGTAATTGGAGGCGGTGGTGATACGGATAGTACTGGTAGCGCTGGATCTTTAGACAGAAAATCAGGTGGTCTGGAACAGTGGCGAAAGAAAGTGGAACCGCCGACACGACGAGGGTCGCTAGAAAGACGGAGTTCGGATAAGAGACGTAGTTGGTCGCCGGACGATTTTGCTAATTGCCTCGATAGCTTTAGGTTTGTATAATGCTCATTTTTTTATGAGAAGGCTTAAATAACATCTTGATATTGTTGTAGGCCCATTACTTTAACAGTCTCGAGCTTCTTCAAGCAAGAAAGTGAACGACTTCGCGATGAAGATCTTTATAAACTTTTGGTTGAACTACGAAGACCTGGTTCTAACTTGAAACGATTAAAATGCTTACCAGGGATATTAAAATTGGATTTAAGTCCTAGACCCGAAGAACTGCCGAGATGTCTTGATCCTGACCTTAGAAGATTAGTTCCATATCCGGATGAAAAGAGTCGACCGGTTAAGGAGATACTCGAGTTTCCGAGCGAAGTTGTTTCGCCAGATTTAACTTACCGTAATCTTCTATATCTTTATCCCAAGGTATAATGCATATCAGATAAAATCGATCGATTATTTCTTATTAATTATAGAATATTAGAATTATGTTTTATTGTTCATAGGAAGCAAATTTCAGCTCTAGAACAGGCTCAGCCCGCAATATCGCCGTAAGAATTCAACTTATGGGAGGCGAGCAAGAAGCTGACGCGCTTTCAGCTATCTTTGGTAGATCATCGTGTCCTGAGATGACACATGAATACTTTACTTCCGTATCATACCACAACAAGAACCCAAACTTTTACGACGAAATTAAGATGAGATTACCCGCGGATTTAAGCGCAAAACATCACTTATTGTTTACTTTCTACCATATTAGTTGCCAGAAGAAAGCAGAACAACCAAACGTCGAAACAGCGGTCGCATATACAGTAAGTTTTAAGCAGCAATTAATAAAATTAGTGAATTCAGTATTTTTATTGATGTACTAAATATATAAAATTTTATTTATAGTGGCTACCGCTTTTAAGAGACGGTCATCTCCAATCAGGCGAATTCAGTTTGCCTGCTATGCTAGATCCGCCACCGGCAAATTATTCTTACATTGCGCCTGATGTTCTTTTGCCAGGCACTCGATGGGTGGATGCTCATCGAGGAGTCTTCACTGTCATATTGGAACCTGTTTCCAGCGTTCATCCGCAAGACAAATATATCGACAGGTAGTACTCATATTTTTTCCCTTTATATAAAGTGAATAAAACAATATCTAACAATTTTCAATATAATTTCCATATTTCAGATTTTTATCATTATGTGGCTTTTTGGAAACCGGTCAAGTTCCACCTCGTATCGGCGAAGCAGGCATGGAATCAGAATTGAAATCAGCTCTTCTCGAATTAGCACGTGCCTCGCATTCCGCCCTGGTGCGATCTCTTCCCCAATTATTGGATCAATTGTTATGTCTTCTAGTTCGACCGCCAACATTACCGTCTCAATCATTGAACGTCGCTGCCACCATCTTCGAGGCTCTAGGTCTGCTCGTGCGAAATATCACTAATTTACCGGACGGTCAATTGGATGCACATGGAAGACATGCGCTTTTGGCCACCTATATCGCATATCAATGCTCTTTGCCGAGCATGACTCACAGCGGGGGTGTTGCGCGAGCACAAAGCAATCCTGATCTGCCTTTGGAAGATCTAGAAATGGAGATCCACTCGCGAGGATTAGATAGAACAGCATCGATGCGGCAGGAATCCCCGTCGATCAACAGTCATCCCACCAGACGACTTCTACACGAGGAACTTGCCTTGCATTGGGTTGTATCTACCGGTCAGGCACGCGAACTGGCGATAACTCATTCCTGGTTCTTCTTGGAGCTAATAATGCGCTCGATGGTTGTTACTTTGTCTGAAACGGGATCTTTGGAGGCACCGCGAAAACTGAGATTTTCACCGCAGTTCTGCGACGATGTCGCGACGCTCACTGCCGCATTAACGTCGGAGGTAATATCGCGGTGCGGTAAGGAAATCCGTGTGGCGTCTAACTTGATATCGAGTCTTGGCAATTTTCTGTCTGACCTGTTATCCGTAATGGACAGAGGATTTGTACTGTCGCTTGTCCGTGCCGCCTGTTGCTCACTGTCGGATGCATCAATGCATATTCCCGATTCGGCAGCGTTATACGCTTTGAAACTCGATCTCGTGAGAACAGTGTGCTCGTATGAGCATTATGTAGCGGTGAATCTTCCTTTTGGCACTGGCTATACATCAGGATCCGCTCCGGCGTCACCCAGTCCATCGACTGGCAGCTCAGGCAGTTTAATATCGACTCTCGTGCCAGGGGATAAAGCCCGGTTTTCAGAACTTAGTCAAGAATTCAGACAGCAGCACTTCTTGGTCGGTATCGTTCTGTCCGATCTAGCAAACACTTTGGAGATACCAAATCCGATGCTACAGAATAAAGCTATTGGGACTATTCGACATCTCATGAGTTACCACGATGCTGATCCGAGATATTCCGATCCTGCAGCGAAAGCCAGAGTCGCTGCGCTATATCTGCCATTGCTTAGTATTTTGATGGATGCCTTACCCCAACTTTATCATTGGGACTCCAAAGACAAAAGTGTGTATCCGGATGAATCTGGATCGATCACGCAATCGGTAGCATTGGCTATTGCTGGCGGAGCATCGGCGGATACCGCGGGCAATCAGTGCCGCGTGTCTTTGAGCTCCGAAGCTACTCGACATTTATTAATGTGTGCCTTATGGGTGCTGAAAGGATTAGAGCGAACCGCTTTAGCGCAGTGGTGTTCCGAACTTAGCGCGAGACGTATTTTGAGTTTATTGCAAGTACTAAATATTGCCACCGCAGCTTTCGAGTACAAGGGCAAGAAAGCACTTAAGAGATTGCCACCTCAAGCAACAGCCACTAGTGATATTAGATCGCGTCTGGAAGACGTGATTCTTGGTCAGGGAAGTGCCAGGAGTGAAATGATGCTGCGAAGAAAGGAAAGAGTGACCGGGGATAAATTGAGATGGCGTAAAGATCAGATGCCTTACAGGTATAAATATTATATTATTTTAAATATTAAAGTCGTAATATTATATAAATATATTGATTTTTCAAGATCTTGCGAACAACCGGAAGGAAGAGCTGTGGAACAAGACGCCCACATAGAAGGAGCCTTAGCTGCTGAGGCTTCTCTTGTCGTATTAGATACCTTAGAATCTGTAGTTCAAGCTGACGGCGGTGGAGGTATTATTTGATTTTTTATTTAAATATGACAAGATTAAATAAATTATTTAAATTACACATTTGAAATTACTTAGGTGCGGTTGTCGGAGCGGTATTGAAAGTATTACTAAGAGCACTGGCTAGAAATCAAAGTACGTCGGTGCTTCAGCACATGTTCAATACACAGCGAGCTTTAGTCTTCAAGTATCATAGCGCATTATTCGACGAGGAAAGCGAGCGCTGCGGGGATTTGTGCTTAACATTGCTCACTCGATGCAGCTCGCCATTAAGCGCTATTAGAAGTCACGCAGCTGCAAGTCTGTATCTGTTGATGCGACAGAATTTTGAAATTGGGAATGTAAGTTGTTATGTCATAATGTTGTGATTTATGAAACGTTATTTTAATCTTACATTCTGCATAGAATTTTGCGCGCGTCAAGATGCAAGTTACAACATCCTTATCTGCTCTTGTTGGAAGAGGAAGAGCTCCTAGCGAGGGTGCACTGCGTAGAGCTTTAAAAACAGTGTTGGTATATGCCGAGAGAGATACTGAGCTTGCAGATACAAGTTTTCCTGAACAAGTGAAGGATCTATTGTTCAATCTTCATATGATCCTTTCTGATACTGTTAAGATGAAAGAATTCCAAGAGGATCCAGAAATGCTCTTGGATCTAATGTACAGGTAAGATTTTTAAATCAATAATAATTTAACTTATGCTTTAAAGCGTAATGAGTTAAGAGATATATAGAGATATATTTAAATTTTAGAATCGCCAAGGGTTATCAAGGATCGCCTGATCTTCGCCTGACTTGGCTCGCAAACATGGCACAGCAGCACATGGAAAGGAAAAATCATACTGAAGCAGCAATGTGTTTGGTGCATAGTGCCGCTTTGGTAGCGGAATATCTGCATCTACTCGAACCTGGCGGTGGTGGTCGGCCTGTAGGAGCCGTTGCTTTGAACCCCGTAACACCGAACGCTTTAGAAGAAAGCGCTGTCGGTGATGACGTATTGGCCAGAAGAGAAGAAGGGCTTTGTTTAGGTCCTGATTTTTCAGAAAGTGGGTTAGCGGGTTTATTGGAGCACGCCGCCAGTTCTTTTCACGCAGCTGGAATGTACGAAGCTATTCCTGATGTTTATAGGGTGTTATTACCTATAGCAGAAGCAGCACACGACTATAAGAAATTAGCTAACATTCACGGGTAAGAAAATTTAAATTACTTATTGTTAGTATGACATGGAAAATACATCTTTTTATTTCAAGTTTATTACATAAGATATTTTTCGGAATTTTTTTTAGTAAACTTCATGAGGCATATACACGTGTGGAACAATTGGCTGGTAAACGTGTCTTCGGGACATACTTTAGAGTTGGTTTCTACGGCGCCAGATTCGGCGATCTCGCCGGTGAAGAATTTGTTTATAAAGAGCCAACTTTGACGAAACTCCCGGAGATATTCTCGAGACTTGAGAATTTTTATGCCGAAAGATTTGGCGCGGAGAATATAGTCATAATAAAAGATTCAAATCCTGTGGATCCTAGCAAGCTGGAATCAGACAAAGCTTATGTGCAGATCACTTATGTGGAGCCGTACTTTGAAGCACACGAGCTTAGGCACAGACCTACAGTTTTTCATCGGAATTTCAACATAAGTGAGTATTGATTTAAACAAAGTATTTTGTTATCGCAAGTAATACTTTAATTATTTTGATTTTGATTTTGTTTTTAGAACGATTTGTTTATGCGACACCTTTTACTCCTGGTGGCAAAGCTCATGGTGAATTGCGTGAACAGTGCAAGCGGAAAACTATATTAACGGTGGCGACACATTTTCCGTATTTGAAAACTAGAATTCGAGTCGTGGCTCGAAAACAAATAGTCCTGAGTCCCATCGAAGTGGCAATTGAAGACATACAGAAGAAGACTGCCGAAGTATTGATTGAATCCTTATATCTTAATACTCTAATAATATATTTTTATAGTATACATGTAATGTTTTTGTGTGATTTTAGGTGGCTGCTGCGACTACTCAGGAACCACCTGATGCAAAGATGCTGCAAATGGTCCTTCAAGGTTGCATTGGCACGACGGTCAATCAAGGACCCGCTGAAGTAGCGGTCGTGTTTCTTTCTGGTTTGCGCGAACAAAATGCGCAGCCGACTAGATTGCAGCACAAACTTCGTTTGTGTTTTAAAGATTTTCAGAAAAAATGTCTCGACGCTTTGCGCCGCAATAAGAATCTGATTGGCCCTGACCAACGGGATTATCAGCGAGAATTGGAGAGAAATTATCAAAGATTGACTGAGAGATTGGCACCTCTCATTGCTTGGAGGTAAGTTTTAATTTAAAAAATACATATCTCTTTTATCACGTTAAAGAAATTTTTGTTATGGTGCCACGTAGCGGACCGTCCTTAATTAATCAGCAAGCTGTACCGTCGACTCCTCCACGTTGGTAGGTAAAAGAAACACTGCCATAGAAGCTTACCAAAGACTAATATATTCAATTATTAATCATATATGCGATTGTCATATAGCTAATTCTACTTATAATCACTATAATGAAAAATATTCGTACGTTGAATCCTTGTTTTATAACAAAATTAAAAAATTATTCCAAGTTATTTACAAAATGTATATTTAGCTAGAAGATTATATAAATTATATTATTTATAATATAAGTTATATAATCTTTTATAGGATCATTATGAGTTTATTATATTTATATTATGAGTTAATAGATGAGTTAGTTTTTTATTGTAAAAAAAAATAAACTAAAGATAACATAAAATTATCAGATTTTTAAATTTGTTAATACTAAATTTAATGAGCAAATATTTGTAAAACAAGGATTCAATGTAGGTCATTTATATAATTGAAATTTTTATACTCATGAGTAATTATTACAATACGTTGTGATCATTCATTAAATAGATTTTGATATGGCCGGGCATTTATATTTAAAATTTATATTTTTTTCATACTGATAAAATTATTATTTCTATATATCAAGTATTTCTATATATCAAGCGATCTGTTTTGTCCTTTAATCTTCATAAATTTTCCATCGGTTTACGTGTTTATTTATTAAATTCATGAAAATACAATTTTACAATATTAAGTGCTTATATACAAGTGTAAGAATAATATGTTTCCATATTAATTAAATCATTGAGACATTAATTTGTCGCTATAACTTACATGACATTTTTTTTCGTTTTCTATCGATGTTTATTACATCTCAGCAATATACTATATCATAAATATAAATCTTAATACTATGTGATCACCTTCATATTTTGTTATGCAATTTTACATTTTATGAATCGAGCGCCGAATACTTTCACAATGATGAAAATAATTTCTCAAAGGACTAGATTAGATAACATCTTAACTAGAAATATTTTTTTAGTATCACTCGACTGCATCGAACGCAATATAGAATAGCGTATAACGCTCTCGGTTTATAAAACGTAAATTTATAAGAGACAACTCATATATTTTGTATTACATACTATATGCACATANATACATGTCTATTAAAATAAGCTGAAAGATGTTTCTTCTACAATTTAAATTCATAAGCTGGAAACCGCCATCAATCGTCAACGTTTACAGCCTTCTAAGTCTCGAGTATGCACTCGAAAATGCACTTTTGTATTTCTTGAAAAATATTGGAAATATAGACGAATTTTATACACGAATTAGCTTGTGTTTTGAAGTAGAAGAGAGGAAGGAACTGGACGAATATTTGTCTTCATTCAATCAATGGACCCTTGAACAATCTGTTTACGATCCTCTGGGGTGTCTCCCTCCGTCTATTTATCTTCCCTTCACTATCTATTTTTTCTTTCTCATATCATTTTTGAATAATTAATTCGTTTTGTCTCCTATATAATTCGATTTCTTGATTATCAAGAATCGTCCTTATTTCCAATTTGATTACTCTATTGTATTAAAAAGAAAAGATTTATATGGACTAAATATACAATTCTTCATTTTTTTCAGGAATTTAGGATTTGGCGCGTCTAAGATTAATTCTATTATTGTGAATATACGCACATAGAAATTGCTCTTCGTATATCTATACTATATACACATTATCCTGAAATCGGAATCAATTCCAGAAGATCTTTTCCTCTTCTCCATTATTTTTCATTCCCGAAATTCAACGTAATGCTCTGAGAACAGATATTACCAGGCTCGAAAAACGATGTCGTTCGACGAGCTCAAATTCACGTGCGATGAACGGAAACAGTAACGATATAGACATAAATGTGGATACAGCGAATGTCTTGACTCTCGAGTAGAAGGAGAGGAGACCGAATAAAACGTCTTAAAATGTCGTAACGGAGGCGAGAGAGAAAGGCTTCCATATTGGAGGTCTCAGATAAAAGGTTTACCTTTGAACTCGGGATGAGACTTCTCGAAGGATTTTCTCGAGGAAAACTTTGATCGCGTTAAGAGATTTCCTTCGGGGTACCAGCGAGACCGCGTCGCGGAAAATTCCTTTCGAAGTATTCTCTCGCGATGCGGAATCGTGCGAAGGAAAGGAGGAAGGAGTGATACGAAGGAGAAAAGGGCCGGCGAGGGTGCGGAAGGGAGAGCTAGGCAAGTGACGGTGCGAGACACGCGGGGGTAAAAAGTATCGTTTGAAATTTTCCCCCCCTCGCCCTTCTCTCTAGCAGCAGCAGTAGCGTGTTTATATTGTCCACGGTCCATTTAACTCTCAAATGCGCCGACGATTCTCCCCTATTCCCGCCCCATTTCGCGCTCGCACTCCTGTTGCGTGCCTTCCCGCTTTCTCGCTTATTTGGTAATCTATTTTTTTTGTACCCTTCGCGGTCGCGAGGAGTTGCCCGTGCTTTTTATCGCCGTTAATCATCGTTATCCTGCCCCGTCGACCTTTTTCCTCGT
Organism: Tetramorium alpestre; assembly: GCA_021460005.1. NCBI lineage: Eukaryota > Metazoa > Arthropoda > Insecta > Hymenoptera > Formicidae > Tetramorium > Tetramorium alpestre. The sequence goes on along the minus strand of JAJVSH010000015.1, from coordinate 2,290,639 downwards.
CAGGCACAACAGGATTTTGATGCTCGTTCTTATGCTCGCGCGATTAGATTATTGTTTTCTGCAAAGAATATTTATATTACATAAGAGAAAAAGAGGAAACTAACGAGGATTTTAATTTGTTATTTTGCTTAATAGAAAATTTGTAGAATTTTCGCTAACTAGATGTGCAAAGAACTTTACAAGCTTGCCGAAATTGTAAATTATAATATCATTATTGTAAATAAATATATAATATGTCAATGTATTAATACATGAATATGTTATACATAATATTAATATATACATTAAGTATTATATTTTAATGTATATATATATATATATAAAAATATATACATACATATTAATAGTACATGTAAAATATGTGATATTACATATGATAGATTTACTGCAATTATTATTTGCATAATTGTATTTATTATAACTACACATTTTCTCTCGATCTATCGCAAGAACTGAAAACAGAAAGCATATTGGAGAATCATCATGCAAGATTAACGCGCTTTGTATTTTATATTATATTTATGACAGTTCTACTGAATATTTCTTTGTATTTGCAATTACGAGGTTGGTACTTCGGTCCTGCTAAGCCCCGGGGGAGGCTTGAATTAATTTGAAATATTCAAATCGGCCAATAGCGCTCGCCCGCACGCCCGCGCCATATTAGTTTCGTGCCGGTCGCGTCGGGTGGAAGTCGGGACGCGGCCCGCTCCGGATTTTTCGCATTTTTCATCCGGCGAAAGTACACCGCGCGTGCAAAAAACCGCCGCGAAAGCCGACCCGGACGATCGCTGTAACGGATTAATCGTCCCATGCGATTCGGGACTCGGCCGCGCTTTTTTTTTCCGGCGCGAGCATTCGCGTCCGAGTGGGGACCCTCGATTGAAGTTGAAAACGGTACAATCACGGCGGAAAGCTTTTCGGCGCTGAATGATCCACCGCGCTGCACGGGGCGACACTCGCGGTACCGTCCGGTAAGTAAATTCATCATGGCCGTATAATTAATTACTTATTTGTTCGCTATTACCCAGTTATTATTCTTGCGCAGCGTAACGATCGCGCGCGCGCGCGCGCGCTCGCTCGCTCGCTTTAGACGCTCGACGATTAATGAATTCAGAATTCATGGGATAAAAGGGCGGAATCCTTTGTGACTTAATTTACAGTGAAATGCGAATTATTTGGGATTATAAGGGCGGCCCGTCCCGGGCGCCCCTGGATATTCCATCTTCGGGAATCCGTGCGCATTTATCTCGCCAAGTTTCTCAGCACGTGGAGACTCCCTTCACCCCGCGGGGAATTATCCCACGCCGTTGCCGATGTTGTATCTAAAGTCGAGCGGGTTCATTAAATGTTATCATGCGTTTACGAGGATAAATGAATTAAAAACGAGGGTCGCCCATCTCGACAGCTGATGCTACGCCCAACAAATTAAAAAAAATTTTGCGATTTGAATCCTCCCCCTCTTTCCTTCTCACCAGAGAAAATTTATTATCCCGGACTTTACCGAAAGTCACGGATTCCGCCGTTCGAAACCGTGCGGGCCGCATGGTATATTGCAAATACGGCGAGGCAATAGCCGTCGTCTCCCGTGGGACTTCATTCCCATATTATCTTTCGTATTATACTACAAATTAATAGCATAAAGAACTCGATTAGAGCGGCGGCGTAATTAACTCGGCTATTTCACTTAGCCGCGCTCGCATCGAAATCCCGTTGCCGGCGTATATAATTCCTATAGTTCCCGGTTACCTCTTCCCACCCTCCCCCGCCTTCCCACGCTCTCGTCCACGGTATACCATTCGCGCGCAGCCTCCGGCTCCGGATTCTTGTTCCGGCGTGTTCNATCCTCTCGCGCGGAACGCTTCGCCCACCGCGATTATGTTATCGAATCGTTGATGGGGCCGGGAGAGGAAGGGGGCGAGGGGGGAGAAACCTGGGTCCAGGAGGCGCCGGGAATTCTGTCTCTCGCGAAATGACGGTCGTACCTCCACGATGAATTATTTAGCATTTTGCGCGTCGCCCCTAGGGATACGCAGCGATCGATACGCGGTTCCGTTTGATTACGCACTGCCGAGTGCGCGAAATTAGCAAACTTCCCGGCACGATACCGGCATGCTCGGCTCCGCGTCCTTCCCACCCTCTAATCCCTTCTTCGTCTCTCTTTCACCCTCTCTCTCTCTCTCTCTTTCTCACGGCGAATGCGTTAATTACTTTTCCAACAACGCGACCGGCGGAGAGTAATTTTCTCCGTGTTGTCTTCCGCGCGATGACGGGGACTTTCTCAGACGAGAGCGTCTGCTCGTTTGCAACTCGACTCGACTCCCCTGCTCGCAGGCGCCTTTTTCTCCGCTCGCGGGCCCCTCTTTGTGCACTCGCGCTGCTGCTGCAGCTCCAGCTCCAGCTCCTATAATCTCGTAAATCGCGCGGGGAGAGCCGCGATGAGCTTTTTCGCGGAACTTCGGCAGATCTCACCCTTGCTCCGCGAGCAACGCACTCGCCAACAAACTTCGCCGTAATCCAAGCTTATAATATTAAACCGGTAACAGCAAAACTAGTAGTTCCGCATCGACATTACAGATTCCTAAAAGTCGCAATGATATTTCGCCATCTCGATACTTTAAGCTTCTATCAATGAAATGATCTCGCTGCATTGCGTTAGAATTATCGAAATTGTTCATGGAGATTTTACGTAAAGACATGGAGACACGTAAAAAGTTTTATTACATTTTCTAAGAATTTTCTATAAAAATTGCTCTTGGTAGAATATTATTTTTCATTAAAATATTAATTTTTATTAGACTGTTATTTCATCCAGGCATTATCATCTTTCATTACAATATTATTTCATATAAAATATTGGATATTCTCTTATCTGGGATTTACAATCTTTCTGCTGCGAAGTATATATTTAAATCGATTGTATCGCAGTAGGATAACTTTTAACAAATATAGATATACAGAATAAATATTTGAGACGATCTGTCTTTGTTTTATGTCTCTACGATTATTTTCTATCGAGTTATGACGTTTCGAAAATATCGTGGCGCGTTTATTAAGAAAATGCATAAAGATAGGTCAGGGGAGATTAATGTGGTAAGGGTAGGTCAGGATTCTTGGATAGCACGTGATCACAATCAGCTGATCATTTGTCGCGCCACGCCGAGGGGGATCACGATCGCCGATATCTCGGCTCGAGAATGTTGTAGCAATTTGAAACAAAGCATGCTGAAAAGCTGCGATTTCTCAATATCTTATAAATGCAAAATTCTTTTTTTTTTTTAGAGGATAATTAATTTTCAAAGAAACGTCCGATAAATTGTAAATTACTATCACAAATATTTCGCACATATTTTACAGAGCATTTATCTATATCTTATAATATTTAAACGTAAAAAAAGAATTTGTTATGCTAACGAAATATAATTTTATGTCTCATACAACTATTATATTTATTTAAGAAACAAACCTTGAGATGTTTGTATGCAATGGATCTCGAGTACGCGTCACCTGTGATTTCAAGGAGATTTCAAACGCTTTTACCATCTCTCTTTCGTCATAAACACATGTCACCGAAAAGATTCCAAGACGTGACGAGTGTTCTCAGTCGTATCAGAAGCTTGTCTCGGGAGATAGAGAGGTCTCATAAGGTTCACGTGGAACACTTATTTGCGTAGCTGCATACCGAAATCGTGCAGCTTTTTTCTTTATAGAGACATTTCACGTAAGTGCGTGGACAGGAAAAACGACGGTGTAGAGAAGAGCGATTGTAAAGCGTGCTCGTCGTGCAGAAACGCATAAGGAACGGCAATAAATAGCGAAATACGAGTTCTCAGTATGGGTCGTATATGGGACATATCCATCATGTAGACGATAACTTTTTTGGTACACGCAGATTCTCGCAAACTCAGTTTTACAAAGCTCGTGTTTTATGGAAAGTCCGTGAAAGGAACGTGAACGAGAGGATTTACTTAGCGTTCATCTTTATAATTTTCAGCGACAGCTGTTCTCTTATTTACACAGGGCAGGTATTAATTCAATGAAATTGTAGTGTGGAGAACGCGTTCATAAGATCAATGGTGCCCGGAGAATTTGAATGATCATCAAATTTCGTCGCGCGATTCCCCTGCCAGGAATAATGAATGCGATTCTTTAAACGGCGCAGAAAAGAACGCTAGGGCCAGTAATTGATTTTCGATGGACTATTATTCTTGGTATTTCAGAGAAGTGCGGCCGTTCGAGCGATACCTAAATGGTTTCCGATGGAGCGCTTGTTACTTCATTTGCAACGCATGAATACCATCCGCAATTTTTACGATTGTGAAACGGTGAATAAAGAGCATAGCGTGAGAAATATGAATGATTATACGTGCTCATCTAACGAATTAAGCTATGAAAAAGAATGCGCCCTCTTTCTCTCTCTTTCTATTCTTCTCGTATACAACAAATTATTATATATATATATATATAATATTTATTTATTATATATATATATATAATTATAAAATATATATTATTATAATTTTATATATATATATATGTATATATAATTATTTGTTATAATTATAATGCAAAGAAATATTTATAGCGAAAAGAGATTAAGATATTAAGAGAACATGAAAATAAATAATAGTGCATAAAATAATGTTATATAATTTTAATAAAAAATAATATATATCTTTTATATTTATAAATTTTTATAATTTGAGTATTTGTCAATTTTTATTTTTATATTAATATAAAAATTAAAATTGATAAATATTTAAATTATAAAAATTTTTAATTTTTATTAATATAACACAACATTTATTAATATAAAATATTAAAGATATATTAGAATAAATACATTTGGTATCTTAAATAATATATTATATTTCTTCTGAAAGTACATGAACGCGCGTAATTAATTCATGCGATTATTCGTATTACGTGGATCTTTGTACCCAAATTTCTGTTTGCGAACAATTTCAATATATTCTTTAAAAATGTCGTTTCTGTCTGCACATTGCATGGATATTGACTCTAAACTACTGCGAACAATCACGCGTCAAGACTACACCCCTTGTCATCATGTAATCATTGCTTCTGCATGCGTTTAAATATTTGTCGTCGAGCGTTTCTCTCCCTATGCTTTACACGTATTCGCGGCTACGTGTAAGGAGTACATGCATCCTGATGGTACACATTGCGGCTAGCACTGGCTCTACATTTCCAATCGTCTATTTAGTTCCCAGTAGTCTGTTTCAATTATACGCTCGAGGGAATTTTGTGATTTTCTTCAAACAAATTCCCTCTTACGAAATTGTAATAGCAATCAGCATAGAATGGACAATGGATGCATATATCGTGTTCCATTAAATCTCTGTCAATCTTTTCCGTTAATTCGTCCAGCTCCGTGAATGACGAAACCAGCTCTGATCGCGGTCGCAATTATTTTATCCGATGATTCGCAGACAGGTCGGAAACTAGCCTGATTAAATGAGGAAGTGGCGCGCCGCGATCTTGCCCTAATGATGAAATTGAGAAATTATACGGGAACGGTAGCTAACTCAATTTAGGACATCCGTTGTATGGGGCGCTTCGTTAATCCCGACGACGCATCGACTTCTCGGGGATTAGGGTAGTTACGTTTAGCGCATCTTCAAGGCTGCTTTTACACCTATACGAGCAGCCATCCACCGCAGAGCTCCTCTTCGTGTCGTATACCGCGTCTGCATCTCTGAGAAGAGAGACGTTGAATCGCGTCGCGTCGGGGGCACCCCTACCGCTTTTGGGAATTTAATCATACAGTTCGAGTAACGCGCGCAACCCCGAGTAACGTCTCGAAATCCTCAATTCGCGCTCGGGAAATTGCGGGCGAGGGAGAATACCAGATTTAACCCTTTTAGCGTACGGAGAAGTTGTAAGAGTAGGGAAAAAAGACGGGGAAGTCTCCCGTGGGAGTTGGGAGAAAAATCTGGATGTTACGAATATATTTGAACACTGAATCGCCATAAAAAGAAATTGATTTGCTCATTAGCTCATTAGCTCAGTATTCGTGCGACGTCTCTCGCTAAACTTCGTCTGCATTACTGTAGCCTTGGCGTGCTTCTTGGAAATTTTCGCGAAATATATTCAAACCGCAACTCATGATAGCTAATATTTATCAGTGGATTCCCTTTTCGCGCGTGAGCAAGGACGAAATTCTCTTTTCCGCGGTGCGGCGCGACGCGACGGCTGGGAGCTCAGCTGTGAATAAATGAAGGTGACCTTAAAGGTCGCACCTTCGCGAGATGTTTGCATGTACTTTTTTCTCTTGCAAGCGAGAGAAGACGCGCTTAGCTTCGTTTTCCTCGTTAATCCTTGTGCGGAGGTCCGCGGCGAGGGAACGAGCCTCTCGCCTTCCTGCCTTTGCGTGTTTGTCCGCTCTTATTAATTTACAAAGGCGTCGGAAGCTACGAGAGAGGCGAAGACGCTGGCGAAAGGAGAGCCGGGGCAAGGGATGTTAAATAAATATCCACAGAGACGAAGACGAAATTCGGGATACCTAGACGCCAACCGCCGCTAGCCAAGGTACCGAGCGGTGTAAGGCCGTGTTTAATTTATTTCGACTGCCAAGGACTCGGGCATTAAACTTCCACCATTCTCTCCTTCCGCCTATCTTATTTGCCTTACATTCGTCACCGGCAGGACTGCGCTTCGCCCGAGGAAGGCCCGTGAAGCCGCGCCCGGCTTTCTTTCTCCATCCGTATTCTGCCGACGCGAACAAGACGCTAAATGTCATAATTAATCGGATCCCATTAGAATTCAGCAGCCAACGATTAGTTCCGGGACACCGTGATTTGTTATCCGTCAAAACGAGCCCCGCGCGGAAAGTATTTTCGTGGATTAGCAGGGTCGCTTAATGCCAATTTGCGGAAATTACACACAGGATCGTTTAACGTCGTCGGAACGAACGGAATTGATGTTAAACAGAAATCGCTAATGCGATCGGTGACGATACGGTCTCGCAATTTCTCAAGCGCTAAGTAGTAGTCCCATAAATTCGCCCCGTTTCATCGTCTCACTTTCCTCCGCGATGGAGTATTTGCATTCTATTGATTGCTTCAATATTCAGGAAATCAGTAGTCTGAATGGTACCAGTTTAGACTGGTTGTTTCATTTGGAATTAGTATTCCGCTCGCGATGTACGAGTCAGTCTGCCACGGACGACGTTTGATTTCTTTCGAAAAATTCACACGGCTGTAGATTGACGACTGCAATTTTTCAATGTTCGGCTGCGAGGATATATGTTCTATCGCACGTACACAGGAACGGATTAAGGTACGAGCCAGTCGAAAAATCGCGAAGGGGATCAAATTGGGGAATATCAAAATAGAAATAGAATCATTGTGCTAGACAATTGAAGCTAATTTTAAAGCTACCCTCTTGTTTTACATTATATCAAAATTATCCTGCATTATGCTTTTGAACAATTTTTTTAAATTTCAATATTGAAAATTCATAAAATATAACGTTGTACGAGAATCTTGAACTTTAGTACTTTTAATCTCTTAACGAGAGGAATCAAATAATTCAAAGGGTATGAGCATATTCGACGCGTCCCTGCTGGTAAAGTTAGATTGATAAGATTAATTATGAAGTAGCCATGAGAACGAATCGTGATGCGAAATACAAACTAGGAAGTACCTCTCCCGTCAGACTAAAATGCCTACGTGACGAGACTGGAACTTATTGATACTACGAAAAGACGAATCGGTTTCCGTCTACTTAATTTTTTATCGATGTCACCGAGTTAAATTTAAGGTATTAAATTTTCCTCCTTTAGTCGCCGACATCTTAAGTAGGGAATACGCGCCTTGAGCACGATCTACGAGAACACTCACGAAACTTCGTAATTAACTTTATTCTTAATAAGATTTACTTTTTTTTTCTTACCGCGCCCGGATACAAACGCGAGTCGTTTTACGATGAAAATTTTCTCTATCGCGCGGTTAAAAACAGCGGCTATCGCCCGTGCCATTTTTCACGGGACTGCGTGTATAGATATAAGGGCCAGGGTTTCTTGTCTTCTCCCGAATCCCTTCCATCGCTGTCGATCCTTCTTGCGCTCTTCCATTTTTTTGTCCCTGCACATCGTGTTCGCACTTCGAATTCATCGTTCTTCGCCGTCTCTATCACTTTTGCTGTTTCCGCGACCTCTTATCGCACTGTCACTTCCTATACGTACATACCTATGTGTCCTGTGATGCTGCTTCTATCGCATTAAGCTATGCCCTTCCGCGCTCTTTGTCCGCTTGTGCACCCTGCTGATTCGTGCTGCTAACCGGATTCGCATACATCTGAATTTATCTCTTTTGGCAGATGTCTCTCTACCCCGGCATATGCGCTAGACATCGTAAACGCTTTTCCTTTACCGAGTGCACTTTTCTTGAGAACGTATCGCGTTGTGTTTCAGCGAGAGGATCTTTATCGTCATTAGACGCATGAAAAAGTCTGCTATGAGGTATGAAATCGATGAAATAATAGTTTAAAAGTTGAAACTAATTAGAGTTGCCCTAAAAATAACATATCGATGATTTGCAACTTTTGTGGAAGATTAAGTGATTTGACATTTCGCTACAAAAGCAATTGAAGGCTTAAATCCATAAAGATATTGCAATTATAACTAATTGCAGTATTTTATTATACGCTTCGTTCTTACGGTCGCGAGATTATATTTACGACGAATATTTGCAAAGCGGTGTGTTGCGTGACGCCCGTTGTGTCGTCCGTGTATATGTAACGGACAACAGAAAATCCCCGTGAAGAGCCCGACAAGCCAACGACGGATATTCGCGCCGGGTTTACGAGCCGTTTTATTGCGACAGTTTGCACGGGCGCTGGAAAAAAAAAAGTGATGAGCAGGCAGAGGTCACCGCTTTAGCGCGATAAATTGGCAGGTGATAACACGGACATCGCTGATGCCCGCGGGAAAAAACTTTCTTCTCTGCAGCTTTAGAGAAGTCTCGACACGTCGTGGAAATATCAGGCAGCCAGAAGTCCCGCTTACAGACGTCACACTCGCGCGAGGACTTTTTTTTTTATTTTATCACGATATCAGTGACGCAAACGTGATCTTGCTATCCGAGCTACAGTCATAGGATTCAATCCCGCGACGGTTATTTCATTCGATGTATATAATTCTCCGTTATGAGTATCGTCGTGTTGCAAAACTGTCTCGCCTATACGAACGCAAATGTTTTGGATAGTCACTCGCGAAGGAAGAAGAAACATACGCGGCGAAACAGTGCAAATTCAATTTTGTCGCCGACGGTATCAGTCCTCCCGTGACAATTCGCAGCGCATAACATCGCAAATTCTCGATACCACATGGCGGCGAGTTCCTTTTTGCCACGACTGGACGCGCGCGACAATGGCGACCATTGTTTCGGGACGGCGCGGCGCGGCGCGGGAAAAAAGTGCTCGGCGGGCAGAACGGTTCTTCCGTGTAATTACGCGCGCACACGTAATTCACAGGGGGCTTTGTGTATGCCGGCTTTGTTTAGTTATTCGCCAAGTTCTCGCGAATTATAAACGTGCGCATTTGCGCCATTTACTGACGGGCCGCTCCGAAGCGCCGGTAAAGAATGGACCTTGTTACGTCTCGTTAAGAAGTTTCGCGGAAGTTTCGGCCCGCCGCAGACGCCGATCGCCCCTTAATAACCACGAGATGAGTTTACAGTGTACAAGCAACCGGATGGGAAGCAAGAAGCAACAACAACAGCCTGGCTACGCTATCGGGGCTAATTTATAATAAATGTTAACCCCCCCCCCCCCCCCCCCCCCGCTCGCGCTAGCTCATCTTTCATCACAGCGATGTTCATCGTTCTCCCAGGACAGTGAAATTGTGATCGATCATGCGTTACCATTATGCATTCGTATTTTATAATAGATACGCTATTAAATTTCTGATTTACGGGAATTAACATTCCCGTTGCACGTTGTTGTAATTTGACCGGAGGAAAAAATCTCGCCAAGCTTGAAATTGTATTCGTTTCGAATAGTCGCGAGTAAATACAGCTTCGAGCGGGAGTAAAATTTTAATAATGTTGGCCGTTATTGTCAATGCGGCGAACTTTTATCAGGCTTAAAAATACGATCCGCCGATATTTCCATACAAACGCGAGTTTATACAACGATGCATGTTTTTTTTACGCGACGAACATCTCGCGGGAATACGCGCGCTGTTGAAATCAATTGGTGCGATTCGTATTCCGACTTGCAAAATTTCAACGGGGGGAGGACGCGTCGACGAGGGACCACCGACGCGACGCGGCGAAGGTTGCTCCGTCGTAATTACGATTTATATTTCCCGTTATGCGCGGCTAATGGTCCGGAATGCGAAATAATGCGGCTTGCCGGGGAGCGCGCGAGTTCCCTTAACGCGCGTGCAGCGCTTTGTGTCGACGTGTATCTTCTGAATCAATCGAAACCAGCGAGCCGCGTGCATCGAGCACCGATGGTCAAACCGGTCGGCGGTGTTCCGTGCGCATATCGCGCGGAAATCGACCGCGCATTTCACGGTTTTGCACACGCGCCACGTCGCCGTGTGTCCGTGCGCGCGTTTGTGTACACGCGCGCGCATTGCGCGATGATGGAAAATGGACGCGTTTCGCATGGGCGCATCCTCGACGGTTTATCGGCGCTGTACACTGCGCGTAGTATCATCCTTAGGAAAAGCTCAGAGAACGCCGAGTTTATTTAATCTTGAAGACAAACGTTTCCTGTTTCTTGCCGCTGTCGCATTTATACATTTATATGTATATATTGTATAACGGATATATATATAGATTTATCGCATGTGATTTCGCTGTATATTTGTCGCGCTTCCAAATGGGCAAATACGAAATAATAGCGCCGAATTAATGTCATGTTAGGGAATAATGCGGCGGCATTGCAGATGAGGCGAGTTTGACGAACTACGGGAAACTACAAATGTTATCACATTAATAATATATGCTATTAATATATTATCGTCGTGTAACATATTATTACCGTTACCATGTGCGGGCATTACCATTTATTATTTACCTGTTACATTTTATTCGGTGTCACGCGCAGACCGCTCAACGTTAAATTTTATCACATGCATATTATATGAGGGATTGGGTTAGGGTCCTATTATATTTTGCAATATCGCGCACTATATCCCGCTTAATTGAACGCGCGCGTCCCGCTTTGCACAAGGTTCCCGAAAGCGTCACTATGCATTAAATTCTATTGGCCGGATGGGTCGTTCAGTATTTGACGATTAACTTTGGTGATACAGAGGATGCAATTACTCATTACCTAATTTACGACGCCCGTAATCTCGTCCGCGATTAACGATTCCCCGATCATCGGAAATGATGGAAAATTTATGGATCCGCTTCATTCGCGGTATAACTATGCGGATTTGCAATCACGCCTATCGATCTTGTCTTCTTTAATTTCCTACGTATCTCTATTTTTCTGTAGACGGGTCCCCTGCTCGTTTTCTATCTCTCTCTCTCCTTCTCTATTCCTCTTTCTTCGCCCTTGTTTATTCGCGCTTTCCCCGTCCGACAGGCCTCACTCGTTTTCCCATCCAGATACACTTTCGACGAAGTTACCGTCGTCCATTACCCAGGACGATCTTTTATAGCTGTTATTTACGATTATTATTATTGCACGGTGATGGCTACCGCTGTTGCATGGCGGCCGCACATATAGAAACTATTCTTACAGCAAAGAAAGCGAGTGGAACATTACGTTACGAAAGCTACAACCTCTCGCGCGCCTTTCCTCGAGGTAATTTAGAATTTGGTCAAATTGCACCATTGCAGATAACACGAAGATCTCGCTTTAATTGTTTACTTTAATTATTTACTTATTCTTGGTATGATAATTTACCAAGGTAAGTCGCAGTTACACGTGTGTGAGTGTATTAACGAATACGCAAATACTTCTTCAATCTCTCATGTCAACGAATTAAATAACCGTTATCAAGCAAGTTAACACTCCAGTTTGCGCCCATATTGACAAAATTCGAACCGCGCGAAAAATTAACAGACCTTCTATGTGGCATTTATCGCCTGGTAAAATTGGCTTTTTGTTCACGCAACATGGCTAGCTTTACTCGTGATACTATCGCGGCTTGTTAAAGCTGATAACACACCAAACGAGACATCGACATGGATGGATTTAATACAAAAACAGTCGTCATTTACATCTTCATATACGTCCGCGTATTTTGTATTATTTACTTTTACATTTTTATTTTCACGGCATAGATTATCCATAGATAGACCATCGTATTTTTTTTCCTTCCGGAGGCAACTTCAACGTCATGTTTTCTAGTTTCGATATGCTCTTTTTTCCTGTCCATTTTGTATAGAGCCAAACATCCCTCGTTCCTGGAAAATTACACGGCGGGCTCGCTATAAGTCGCACGATCGCTATCACCGAATATGCGTGCGTGCATCCCCCTCGTAATCCGCTTAATAGCGGCGGGGCCTATCAGCAAATCATTATTTTAGGCAGGCAGATATCACACGCGACTCAAGGTAGAGGATATGATTATGATCCCACGTGAATTTGATGCACTTCGCGTGCGTTATAAATAAGACAATGAGTAGTCGGGACGGTTAACTAGGAGAGGCAGGGATGAGAGGGGGTGAAAAAAAAGGAGGTCGGGATGGGATTTGGAAGGATGGAAAAAGAGAGATTGTAGCGTATGAATAATAAATATTGTAAATGGAAATGTAGCCTGCCTACTTTTTTCTGACCGCCGCGCCGGCTGAACACGCACGCGTGCATACGCCCGCGCACGCATGTACGCGCGCGGTCACGCGATCTCCTCTCTCGCGCGCGCATTCGCGCCATTGTTGCGCCGTCCTATTGTTCCCCCGTAGCTGTGACGGTCCGGTGTTGTTATGTTACCTACGATCGGGAGTCAACGCGTCGCGTCCTCATCCCGTCGCGTTTCGATTGTTTTTTCTCTTATACATGTGCGCACATCGTCTGCCAATCGGCGTCGAGATCGTTGTTCCGTTCGCGGCCGAAAATGTCAGCCGCTGAAGAGAAAGAGCACTCACGCAACGCACGCACGCAACCGGTGAAATTTCACGCGATAGCGCCATTTTTTTCATTTGCCCGTCCGGCCGCGATTTCGTCGGGCCACCGCATATTCTCGATTCAGCAGTTTTGATAAGTGAATTATGAACGCGCCACGGCGATTCTCACTCGAAAAATGGCTTCTTCCGGCCATCCGGCGCCGTAATGGAAAGGTAACCGTGGCGGGATAGCGATAGGAAGGATCATAATAGCGATAACCGTTACGTGGCGCTCGGGGATGAGCGATGCGAGCATTTGCATGGTAAACGTGACCGAATCTCGACAATTAATTTCCCGTGGAGAAATATTAATATACTTGGCACAGGGCCAATACACACAACTTCTTATTTCAAACCTTATATTTATGGTATGTTAATTATCACAGAGAGAAATATCTTTAATATTTTTAATATTTTATTATCTTACTAAACGTGAATATGAATAAAGTCATTGCATCTTCGATAATTCGAATATATTTCTGATGATATAGAAAAACACAAGTAATAACCTAATGAAATTATTACGTTCTTTATTGCAAAAAATATTTCTTTTTTCTTTTACTTGGCACATAACATCTCTATCGCAGTGAGAGGCTTCATAGAATCATGCTGTTGTACTCCAGGGTTTTCTCCTTAAAGAAGCCGAGAAAAGATAGTAAAAGATGATTTCGAGAATGCCGTAAAAATGTAACGTGCTCGTATGTAAATAGTAACGTCGCGAACGACAGTGATGNTGATGACGATGACGAGAACGACGACGTCTTATGACGGTAGCCAGAATGGAAAAGGGACAGCTTTAGGGGATGCGGCAAGATCGGTGGTAGGGTAAGAGGGGAGTTAGGCGAGAATGCTGGGGATGGTTTCACCGCGAAGGACGACGATGGGAAGTCCTGGAGAACAACGCCCTGGGGAATCGTTTTCTAGGAAAAGCTTCAAGAGCTCACCGAAGCTGCTTCCTTGCGCGCCCGGATTTCAAACGCGATGGTGCGACTTTGATTCGATCGAACGTGCTTGAAACGCATGTGCGATTTTGATTCGATCAGCGTGCTCGAAACGCACGTAAGAAATTAAGGATTTCGAGGGAAATGCCTTTTTTTCCAAGATCAAATTGAACGGGATTTATAGCCGTTGCTTTATAATTGCACTTATACAATTTCCTTTTTAGCTAAAAATGAGAAATAAAAAACGTTATATTCAAATTTATATTTAAATTAATATATGCTTAAATTAAAAAAAAATACATTTTATGTTTCTCATATCATATTAATATCCGTTATGAAATTTTATCATTTTCTTTCTCCTTCAAATAAAATGTTGGGAAAAATGAAAAACGTTTATTTAATTTAAAAAGTGGAAAGAGAAATATAAAAATAGTATGCTTCTATTAGGACTCGTGTCTGTTCCCTTAATATATTCAGTGCAAGTGCTATAAAAATATCCGTGCATGTAGAAATATAATCATATTAATATAAAAGTATCTTTTCGTTATGCATATGCTTATACATCGAGATGCTTAAAGGTGCAATGGAGAGCGCAAATGGGCTCGGCGGATCTTTGGGAGGAAACTGCGAGCGAAATGGCCAGTTTGTTGCGAGGCAAACCGCTTCTATCCATAGTCTGACCACACAGAGAAGACGAAAGTCTACCTATGATAACTGCTCCGTGGCACATAATTAACATTTTGACAAACCTAGAGCGCTGTGCGCTTGTACCTCGAATATAGTACTCCTCGTTGTTTCTCGAGATGTCCTCGGGTCATTGTGATTCCGTTAGCTGCAGCTCAAACAGCTTAACCGAGGATACATTTCGTATGCAAATGGGAAATGTGTTCCAGAATAAGCTTACGTCTCTGTAGCTGTTACGGATCAGCACTTACTGCATAAATCGTTTTCCAGGGAGGTACGTGCGCCGCCCCCGTCTGTCCTCGATTTCGATTGACTATTCGACCCCGATCCGGAAGTTCGGTTTCGAAATCGACAGCTACGTTTCACTCTTTGGCAAAATCGATGGCCCGATAGTAATAGCGCTTTGATAATGGGCGCTGTGTTTAACTCGATTGAATGTGCATGTATCGAGTTATGAAATATTTCAATTATATAGGATTTCTCTTTCGTGCCGTTTATTTTATGAGCAAGTAAAATATTTAAAAAATATTTGCAATCTTTCCATCTCTCTCTTTATTTTGTATATTTATTTTGTATATTACTGTATATTTTTTCTTTTTATCTTTCAATTTTTCCGGAATCTCGGATACTCTAATTTTGATATTCTGGAATATCCGATCGATGGATTTTTGTACTTTTAGAATGGGCAAAGTATCTTTTCGCATCTTCGAATATTTAACTCGTAGCTTCTTCGCAAATTCTCGAATTGTCGGCAGCCCTGAGAAATGCAGAAAAGGGTAGCTTCTTCGCATTCTCGGATGTCCCAGTTGCACGGTTCCTTGATTCTCCGAATCGTCGCTTTTCCGGCATTTGCTGTTCTCGGTTTCTGCCATTTCCGGAATCACTGCGAAATACACACAATTTCGAGACGAAAAGCGACGAAAGCCCTTTTCAACCCTTTCCGCTCTACGCGAAGTGAACGTGGAAATGACAAAAGCTTGGCCCAGGGATGGTCCGATGATCCGTGGCGAGCGATTCTCGGTGGCGTGTTTTCACGCTTTTCTCGCCGCGGATTCGTCGACGCGAATTCCCAGGGCGCATTTCGGCTGGATCAGAATAGGGAAACTCGAGGCCACCACTACACACCGTCGCCGCCGGGCGTCCCCCGTGTGCAAGAAGGAACTAAGTTCTAATCGAATCAACGACCCTCTCGCTTCGATTTACCGTGCACGGAGGCGACGGTGTGGGGATGAGACACACCGCCGGGACGCGCAAGGACGAACTCGTCGAACTGTCTTCGAAGGACGACGAGGCGGCAGCTGTTCCTCCACGTCGTCCTTTTGCCGCGCAAACCCCGTCCGCGGAAAATATTATTTGTTTTCTTGCGGTGCTGGGAAGTTTATATCGTCGCCGGAAGTTTAACCGCGCGCGTACTCCTTTCTCCGGACGCGTCTGTAAATCCTGTTTTCGGTTACGTACCTTCCCTCGGTTGTGGAACGTCGACAATATGTCCGACAATTACCGGAAAATGAAAATATTTTGTAAATACTTGTCTTAATATCTACACGGACGGAGGAGGAGATCCGCAAAAATGCGGGCATCTCGTGATTTTCAAATTCAAGCGCCCTGTAATCGGAATACTCGAAAATTCAAGATTTAAAGTACGCCCTAGGAGCTTTCCCATGTCCGTCAAATGTGATAATCTACTCTTATGCAGCAAGAATATTTGTAAGGTAGGAAAAAGTCTTAACGGAGCGCGAGCTTCTTCGTATCGCCGATGCAACTGGGACTACATCGTAATATTGTCATTTGACGGCCTTTACGACGAGCGCCCATCATTGTTTTCCGAAGCTCTTATTTTTTTTATTTCGCTTCCGTAACAGCAGCGGCCGTTCGATAACTCGATATCGGTGATTCAGAAATTTACCGCTGCCCTCGAGATCCCCTTGTTACTTCGGTTTGATAAACTCCGGGCAATCGCGTCTTTTTTTCCTCTGGCTTTTCATTTATGTCGCAAAACTGACTGGTCGGCCGAAATATCGCCGAATTATAAACCGCGATTCTTTTACTTCTTCAATATTCTCCCGACCGGATCATTCGATAACGGAGGCTAAAACAGCGAGATATCGATATCGATGGTAGCGCGTGACCTACCCGTCGTCGTAAAATGTCTTTCTCGCCATTCTTCCTCTCTCCCTTCTCTCTCTTTTCCTCTTTCTCTCTCTCTCTCTCCTTCTCTTTCTACTTTTACCCTCTATGTTGCCACCCTCTTCTTTTCTTCTCAGAGTAATCCGACATGAAAAATTGCGTTTCTCCGGCACGTCGTACGCGATTCTTCGCTTTAAAGAGCGAAAATCTCGGTGACTGATATTTCATTCCCCCTTTTTTCGAGGGGTCAAAAGCCGGTGGCGGGTTGACGTACGTAAGATAAATACACGTACGTCCTAATTGCGCCCGCTACGATAGAGCGCGCGACGCGTGGTGGAGTTAAAAATTTTCCCGGCAAGTGGGGAATATTTTGCCGAGCTGCCGCGCCACCGCGTCGGAAATCCTGTAATCTTTTGTATACTTGCTCTTTAGGCGCATAAGTTTTCGATTATTTTGTGTCTCAGTGTCACACGGGTGATAAAAATTAAGAACAAAGTACCTCGGAAACTTTAGCACGTTCTGCGATTACTCGTTATCGATCGCCTATCTATTTTTACAATGTCCCCAATTATTCCAATGACCGCTCTTTAGTGAAAAGTCACATCTTGAGAATATTTTATTCACCAGGCGAGAATTCATCTTAGCTGGCGGATGCAGCCTGTCAATCTGAGATACTCGTAAGAACGAGGTTTGCGTTATTCGTCCAGCTGCAGTTTCTATTTC
The DNA here is from genome assembly GCA_021460005.1 of Tetramorium alpestre. Lineage (NCBI taxonomy): Eukaryota > Metazoa > Arthropoda > Insecta > Hymenoptera > Formicidae > Tetramorium > Tetramorium alpestre. The sequence continues at coordinate 2,273,076 of JAJVSH010000015.1, read as the reverse complement.
CATCCTGTCCCGTCCCAGAATCTATATACACCTGGCCATATCTATCGATATCGATAGCTATCGGGGCACTCTGCAAAGGGGCTACATAATCTGACGTGAAATATTGCGCGAACGGGTTATAGCCTTATTGTGCGCGTCGTGTGTATTCCGTATATCTATACGTATATATGTGTGTGCACACACTATGCTAATACAGGAATACTGGCTGCCGGGCGCGTACATAAACTCGCGCACATAGTTGGGGAATATGCGTACATACGTGGCTACAGGTTATCTCAAAGCTGGCCTAGAGCTATCGCGTAGGATTATTGCACGCGGGAAATCAAATAAGACCTTTCTCTTCTCCGAGAGGAGCTCCGTAGAATGATAATATTTTCGCGAAAGAGAGATAAAAGAGGATCACCGCGCGCGATTTATAGTGCGTACCGTATTTACTCATACGTGACGACGTTTGTCATCAGCAGCGGCTAGAAGGTAGAGTGAAGTAACATTTTACGGTTTACGCGCGCGTGTGTTGGGATAAACTATACATCAGAGGCGCACAACTCAAACATTGCAGATTGAAACATTTGGTTTAAATTAAAATTAACTGAGCCGCAATATCAACTTTGTTGTTGCATAATAGCATCAGTCAAGGGATTTATTGCAGAATGCATTGTACTAAGCAGAATTATTGAAATTTGCTGGATTAAATATGTCGCTAATTTCATATAATACTAATTTTCAATGTAAATACTGTATAAATGCATATATGTATATTGTATTGTATTATATTTAATAATATCAAAATGCATGAATACATTGCATTCGATATTTGAACGGTCGAAAAATTCCTCATTTAAAGTGGATTAAGGCCGGCGCGAGAGCACGGTATTTTTACTCATTAAATGTTACAGAAAGGCGTGGGTTAAATAAGGGAGTTTACCTTTTTTCGAGGACCCACATTCAAAGGCTTCGAAAAAGTATTTTATCGTCCACGGAGGCTCTGTATTTTCTGCGTTGCACGTAAACGTGAAATATCGTTTGCACTGGCCAACGCGACATAAAGATCTACGTAGATCAACCACCGACCCTTTGCTCACGCTCTGCTTACAGCCCTCTTGTCCTCCGCGTCCAAGTCCAAAAGCTGCCGGGATGTTTGCTTTCTCTCAATTTTTCATAACGCCAGCTCGACTGGTACGACTATATGTATGCATCTCTCGGCGTGCCGCGCGTATTCCTTTATTCTTTTGCGCTCTCTTTCCAAACTGCCGCTACCGTCCGCGTTCTCGCGGAGAAACGCGATTACATTGCGTCGCGGAGTCGAGAGTCGAGTTTCCAGTTCAGCGGAACTGTTGCATTATTAACCCTTAGCCAGCAGACTTTTTACGCTCGTGCCGCCGCCATCGCCGCCGCGGCGAATTAGGTCGAAAGGATTCGGTTCCGATAATTTTCTCTCCCGGCGGAAAGGAATTTCAGTGGTTGGTATATCGTGTTCGCCACATGAGATTATTGCCCCGCACACTTTCGATTTTCTCGCCCGCAGAAGCGCGACGAACGCCTCCCGACGTCGTATGCAATTCTAAACGCCTTTACCCGCCGTTACGTCGACATGTGATTTCCATTTTGTCACACACGTCGAGACGCGCGGAAGTGTGCTGCGATATCTTTTCGCCGCTATCTGGTGTGCATTGTAATTAATCCTTTCAACTCTGACGTTCTTTTTTTTAAATGGATATTATTATTGATTGGGAGAAATGGTAATTTCTATACGAATAAATTAGAGGCTTGCACCATTAAAACGAAATATTAATGTTAAAAGGAAATGTGCTTAACGCACGTAATTAAACGAAGATGTACCTTTTAGACGATTTATGTATCTCTTACAAATTTTTTAATGAACTTATCAAGTTTCGCATTTAGGATTTCTGGAAAAATTTCATGAGCTACTCGGCAGTGTAATTTTCTCCATAGATAGATGATTCGCAAAATTAATACCGCATTATATCAACGCTGACCGCGGTATCGTGCGGTTAATGTCCCCGTGCCTATGCGCCGACATGAAGATGAATTTCGATAAAAAGAAGGCGTTCTCAAACGTCTAACGGCGCTTTTACGGGCGCAGTTAGCGCGCATGATAAATTGGGCAGATACGTTATTTAATTGGCGCCCGTGGTCAGTCAGTTGGTGATTATTATTGATGGCTCGACGGCGGTGCTAATAGTACGCTGTGTCATAAATTTCACGTTACGTCGATCGAAACGAATAAGTGCACCTATAAGAAATATCCGAGCGTCATTATTATCGATCAAGCCCGACTGATCGAATTTATCGATCGTTCGAGTAATCAGCGAAGATAGGGTGTTCATCCCCTGTACGTGCGTTATTTTCCTTCCATTCTTCGTTGCGGCGGCGACTTGCTTGCCTGCCGGAGGATTTGCCCGTATTACCGAGTGGATACGGACGGGTAGCCCCATATACGTGTCCGCAGGGGATAAATTTTCGGGAGACTGAAAATGGACGTCTGTATTTACCCTCGAAACCCTCCACCCTTAACACTTGAAGCCCGATCACGACCGTATTATTGTGTTATCGTTTTCACATACGAAAAACAAATAGAAATGTTTCCATGGATTATTGTTAACATTGTAGGGAATGTTCAACGGTCGTTCGTCTGTTTTTTTTTTCATCTACCTAGCGTCACAGAAAATAATAACTCGTTTAAACGCAAATAACAGCTTTCAAGTGTATAATTAAAAATAACTCTTTTTGCTTTGTCATAATCATTATTCTTGGAAAAATCTAAACCTCGGTTGAAAAGTTGTGATATAAATATAACGCAAATGAATTCCGTGTTTTTGTATATCAACGCTGAGTTAAGCATCATTATCTACTTGTCGTTTTCACAAATGGAGGTTTGATTGACTTCAGGCTCAAGAAAGAGGGCGCGAGATCGGGTCCATTTACTTTTGGGACAACCAGCTGCGCGCGTGAGATTTGTGTTTTTACTGCGGGGCTTCTATTCGCCTTTCTTCGCCAGTCTAACCCCGGACTAACCCCCGGTCGAACGTGCATAAGACGTCATTCCGCATCTTCCAGGGTGGTCTATCGTCCCGCGCGCATTAGGGCGGCCGAAATTTGTCGAGAACGATCGGGAGGTGGATCGAAAGAAATGGCACGAAGAAGTAGGAACGACAAGTTCCTTCAGCATTGGGGCGGCAGAAGAGGGTGAGTCTTTCGGTCAGTGACAGATGGTGGTTTTATGCTATGGGATAGGGGGAGAGGGAGAGCAACATCACTCGACGACAAGACCACCGTTCCCGATCGGTCGCGCGCAGTCGTGAACAAGGATCTAAAAATATTATTCTAGCGGATAGCGCTACACGCGCACGCGAGCTTCTATTATCGTTGGAATATTCGGCTTCGTTTACGCCAAGTTGATTATTTTCAATCGGTTTGTACCGCGGAGTTGAATGAAAATATTTTCACACGGCGGAAATGCTGCTCGCGTGTTTGGTTTTCGATTTCTTTGACATAATCTGCGTATGCTGATTTCTAATTGCGACAGGATTTATTAAAGAATTTCGCAGTTTAACTATTAACCTTCACCATGATTACTTTATACTCTGTCCTCCTTTAAAACCGGAATTAAAGCGAGATGAAGAAGTGGTTTTTCTGCATGCATTTTGTGCTTTACGTACTTTGCTGAAACATTGTGAAAAGTAACTACCACGCCTCGCAGATTAAACTGTGGTTAAAGTCGACCATCAAAGTCGGTGGAAGCGGCGCTCATAGATTTCCAGCATATTAAAAAATGAACTTGCAGGATAAACATAAAATAAACTTGCAGCAGTGAGCGATACGGGCGGCGATGTTTCGCTGGGATGCTGCGGGCATTAAAGGCAAACCGTTTGACAACCATACACTAGCGTGTACTTTGTATTCGCGTGTCTGGTGAACTTACGAACTGTGACCGCGCGTTGCAAACACTCGCGAACGGAATAGTTTGTCCTGACCGCGCGCGTGACGTATGCACACACTCCACTTAGAGAGCCAATTAAGTCGCAAGTTCTGAAGGAATGCGATCGCATTCGCTTAAGGCTGTTGCTCGTTATTGTAGCTGGTGGAATTAAGTATTTTATAAGTAGGTTAAAATTTGTTGGCATAGTTTCTTTAGATTACTATTTATGATTATTTCGAAAAATAAATACATTATATATTAGTATATTCGAATCTGGACGAAATAGGTTCAAATCCTCTATGAGTGTTTCGAAAGATGAGGAGACTCGAACCTCGATCAAATTTGAATCTTTTATGAACGCTTTGTTAGAAATTTAACGTATGAAACATAATATGTGTATGTGTGTATACACACAAATATTGCTTGCACTTTATTACAATTTTATATGATAACTCTCACATATTATAATAATATAACATATCGAATACTATAAAAAGGATTCGATTCTTTGCGACAGAAATTACTTGTAAGTGCATTTTGAATCCTGCAAGCATTTATTCTAAAATTCGAAACTAATTAATCGGAATTTGATTACTTCGCAAGTAAAAGTGTATATTATTTCTTATAAATATTATTCGAATCTAAGAAAATGAAACTTGGTTAAAGGATTTGACTCGGATTTTTAAGCATATATTGAACTTGAGACCGTCTCTAGTCCATTTGAGACTTGATATCGCAAAGAGAAATCGTATAAATTTTCCTTTTGCATTATATGTATAAAATAAATGAGTTTTCCTAAATGAGTATGTCATTACTCGCGTCTGATAAGGGAAAACTGTAAGAATGTTCGATTAAGAGAATTTAAATGCATAGGAAAAAGAAACATTTATAAAATCTTTAGAATAATGTCTGCTTTCAAGAGAGAGAAGATTAGAATTTTAAGAAGATTAAATTTCTGTTAGAGTTCTCATTGATTTATCTCTTTCCTTTTTTATTGATATTTTCATGCTATTTAAAAATAACCGGGGAAAGAAAATAAAATATTTGATTATAATTTAACACAATTTAATTGTTTTTGTTATGAGGAATTTTAGTTCTTCAGAGATTGCTAAATTTTAACCAAACTTTAACAATTTTATGTAGTTATATTAACATGCTAATTTTTAACGACATGTAACCAAATGCACTTCCTTGTGCAACGTGCTTTCCTTGTGAATCTTCTTTTCGTAGTTCTTCGTTGCCCACTGAAACGTTATATCGCGAATTGCAGGCAGGAGACAATTTGTCCTTTCTGCATTTCGTAAACTTGTTCCCCCGCGGTGCAATACACCTCTCCCACCTTTCGACCTTTCGATTTTACTTCTCTCTCTCTCTCTCTCTTTCACTCTTTCTCTCGTTCTCCCCATCATGCCGATCTCCCTTTTTCTCTCCCTCTCTCTATCTGGTTATCCTGTGGAGCGTGCACGATATCCATTTCGTGCGGATATCCCGTGGCGGATTCCAGGCACGAAAGCCGCCACCATCCCGCGGGAGTATGTCGGGGAAACGCGAAACGTCAAACGGGTTCGCCCTCTCCTTTCCCCCCTTCTTCTGCATCTGCCTATCCGACCTCTCTGTCTCTCTTTCTCTATCTCTTTTCCTCCGCATCTATTTGTATCTCGTTCTCTCTTATCGCCTATCCCACCTACTCTCTCTTTCTCTCCTCCACCTCTTGCCTTTCTCGCAGCCTGCCTATCCACCGAAAGGTGGTGGGTCCCGGGGATGAGACTGATCCCACGAGAATATCAGGAGCTATCGAAGCGAACCGAGGTCGGATGAGCAATGCCGCTCTCTCGACGTCGTTGGTGCGGGTGCTGCTGGTGGGATCGATTTTTTTTTCGGCACTGCCTAGGGACCTTAAAGCATAAACGCGCCGATCTGCGATTGGGAATGAAATAAATGCGACAATTCGCGAAACTCCTGCATCCATATATCCGCGTTGGCAATTTTCTCTGATCCAGTGGATCTCTCGCCTTTTGTGCGCTAATTTACGCGCATATTGAATTTTCTGACAAACAACAAAAGGCATGTAATATTACACGCGCATGACTAAACTCCCATACAATGGTCCACTGTGTTATTCGCGGCGTGCAGTAGTTCTATTAAACGCCTCGTAAAAGTATTCAAACGCGACCATATTAAATTACTCTTTCATTACGTGCTTGTCCAATTCGAGGATCTATTAATTAGTCGTTTAAATAGCATCAAGAATTCACGAGCTACGCTTGTGAAGGTCTCACTGCTGGCGGTTTCAGAGAGGCAAGAGCACTGAAGAGAGATAGAATGACTGCTAGGTGCATAGTGGAACGGTGAAATTAATTAAGCGGTCGAAATATTACCGGGCATAATTGGGCAATACAACTCGGAGCTTTGTGGATGGACGATAAGGTACTTCTGCTTTGTATGCACGATTTTTAGCGGTATAGCGAAAGGGGTCGGTGCGTCCGCATCGAACAGCGGTAATTCCGAGAAAATAGGCGTTCGGGGATGCCCGTCGATATTGAGATTAATGATTAATGGAGTGGTGTTCGGGCTTCTAGTATCGTTTAATCGCGGGCAATTCCCATCGGTGGCGCTTTTGCAAAAGCGCGTAGTTCGTCAGACGCGAACTTGATTTTACAACCAACGCGCCCTACAGATACATTTAACGAGATATCATCGGTTGTAACATTAACACGATGAATATTCTAGCGGCGCGATAATATCAATGCTTAATCTCGTATCCGACTAGAGCGCTCGAATATACAGGTACCGACTCGTTTAAAATCCAGTACCTTGACACGAGGGACTAATTATGTACATTGCATAAAGTCCAAATCTTCTGCGAAATTTATTCGGCATACCGCCGCCGGTCAATCCATTTTAAAGCTCTCCGTCAAAGTGCACCTACGATTGAAAGTCAATATATTGGTTGCGTTATATCGTATCGGCACAGAGGTATCTTTCTCCCGATTGGCCATTGACAAATTTAGCGAAACGAGGTCTGCTTTAATCCCGGATTATCTGCATATCGATCGGCTCATTGATTGAAAGAGAGTGCGGTCACGTGCGGCCAGAAATTACGGACCCTATATTCGATGTAATGAAGTTACAGAGTCACGTGTTGTTAGGGGACGAGATCCGGATACGGGGGTACTAGTCCGGTTGCTTTTGTTCTCAGGGATAATCGACCGCCGATTTTTCGATTCCCGCGCTGCCAGATGGCAAAATAAATTAACCGGCCGAATTACGGATTGGCAGCCATCCCGCCGCGCGTCTAGCCACTTCCGGCTTAATTGCAGCCACCGCCCCCTAAATTCCAATCCCTCATCGCAATTTACCCTTCGGATAGAAAGAGAATGATTCAGGCATTCGCGTTGAATTTTTATTATTACATCTTAATTATATCTTGATATTATAGAAAAGAATTAATAAGTACTTAAGCTGATGCTCTTTGAGCTATATATATATAATTTTTTAAACAAAATAATAATATTTATTAAAAGAGATTTTATCAGATTGATACGGCTTATAGTATAGACATATGATATCAAAATATTCTTATCAAAATGAAAAAAAACGAACGTGTTTTTGTTTCGCTATAAAGCCATTAGGGCAGCATTTTGAATATTCGAGTTTTTATTTTCATAAAACAGTGAATACACTGGTTTACTGTTTACACGAGAAAAATGGTATGAATTGAGAGAATGCAAAGAAAATAAAAATAAATACAGTTATCAATACTGCAATGAAGTATCAGTTTACAGTATATTTAACAAAAACAGATAATATTTTACTATGCGAGAGTACTTACAGTTAATGCACGTGTGATTGTGAATTACGAATGACTCCGATAATAGAAATAAGTAAAGACAGTTCTGTTTATCGCAGCTCCTATTAAACTGAAACAATGTAGAAGGAGCATCGACAAGTCAACATCAGTCCAGTCGCTCGATAACAACAGCGGCGGATAAATATTGATTTATTGCAAAAGAATACGCATACACAACGTTACACATACACACACACACAAATACAAAAAGAAAGAGATGGCGCGCGAACGCGCGCACGTGAGAGAGAGAGAGAGAGAGAGAGAGAGAGAGAGCCAGATATTGCTGCTACGACAATTATTACATCAGTTATGCGTCTGCAGAGAAATGTTTATGATCTTATCGCATTTACTAAATATTACTCTTTCTTTTGCAATATGCGCTGCTGTTTATTTTTGTTTTTACTTCTCTCATGTATCAAGTATACTTTATATATTATTTTTACAATAAAATCGATATTTACTTTTTATTTCGTCATATTAATTTTATTAATTCTTTTAAAATGGATTTATTTTACTCGATGAAATACATGAATTTTTCTCAACGATAGAAACTTGAAGCTTCGAAAGATCTATTTTTTGTATAATAGCAATGAAAGATACTTTTGATTATGTTTGATATAAAGACGCGATAAAAGGTTCAAAGTATCTTAAACAGTACATTAATATTTTCAAATATTAATTTTATGAGGATTTTATATTATATATTAAACAATATATTATAAAATCCTAATATTCTAAAAGTTAATGAAACTAAATAAGATTAATGTGAGAGAAAATAATTTATAATTTGTGTTAGAATTTTAAATAGAATTCTCTTTATAATTTTATATCTTGATACATGCATGTTTATTTTATAACATTTTATTATTTTTATTTATTTAATATATCTTATATTATATTATAACAAGTTTATATATGTATAAAATCGATATACATACTTTGCGAATCAACAATGTATTGTTGTGAATGTTTTTCGAATAACAACGGAAAATTAGTACATATATTTTGATAAATATAAATAACAGAATAAGGTATGATAAAATGTTTGCTGCCAATTATAGGCCTGCAATTGATAGGCGATTGATTGGGCTGGCAATAAAAAAAGTTAGATTTC
>JAJVSH010000015.1:2247993-2264043 GCA_021460005.1 Tetramorium alpestre | reverse complement strand
ATATATATATACATATATAATATTTCACGTGCATTTTGATTTTTTACATATTTTTATATTACATGACACAGAAAATTATTTTGAAATTTGATGCCTAAAAAAAGGCAATTTGAAAAATTTATCACGTAAGTTGAAATAATAATTGAAATAAAACAATAAGCAATGGAAATATATAATATACAATTGAAAATATAAGAATATTTTATTATCCTAATTTATTACGCGCTTTATTACGCACTTCGTATTTAATTCGCAGCACAGAGAATGACACATAGTGATACAGATTTTGCTCGTTACTCGCAGTTTCATTTGCTTATTCATTATGATTATTAATTTAATAAATACGTAATTTCTCTTGTGAACTACCTTTGTATCGCGTCTGATGGATAAAATCCGCCGCTGCAAAATGGAGTCTGCTAAAATTGTGAGAGAAATGATCGCCGTCATATACTTGACTCAACGGCGAGTATACGCGTGCGATTCACGATTTCGCCGATGCCGGTTATTGACAATTAACGCCTGGCGCGATAAATAAATACGGAGCTGCGCGCATTTCGGTGAGATTTAATTACAAAAATTCACCGATGTATTTTCGTGCACACATACACGCGCATATAAACACAGACTCCGTGTTACGCGCCGTATAACATCATTGCTGTAGGTAAACGTGCGCGCGCGTCGCGTCGTACCGAGAATATTACGGCTATATCACCCAAGCGGGCCTCGCTACTACGGTTATTGCTGGTGCAGGACTAGCAATAACTTACTGCGCCTCGATGTAGCGTAATAATTTATCGCTAATATTTTCCATCGTGGACCACCATCCCTATTCTCCGGCCACCCCCGCCTCGTTGTCCCCCTCTGCGTCCGCTTTCCGCCTTCTTCGCCGCTTCTCCGCATCATCGAGGTCGTCCCTTTTCCTCGGGGACATGATTCACGATTCCGGCGATTCATCGCCGCCAACGTTTTATGGAACCCCCTATAGAAGGTCTACGGGAGGATGCTTGCAAAAGGTACGACGGACGTTTTATGGTGGTTGATGGGCACGCGCGCGAAAGTATGGGAGGAAACGAAGACGTCTTCGCGGAATTTGACGGCCGGCAAGTTATGGCGACGAAAAGGTGCCGATGACGAAGAACGCGGACGTGTTTTCATCGGATTTGATGACTATACGGTATCTCGCGAAATCGATGAACGACGAGGGGTGAGAAGGAGAGGGACGACGAGATGCAACGAAAGGATGCCCCGTGGAATTTGACGAATGGCAAGATAAGATGAGATGGATATAATGCTCCGCTGCGACGAGAAAGCGAGAGAAATATGGCGAGGACGAGGAATATGACTATGACCGAATATAAGAACTCTATATAAGAACTGAAGAAGCTCGTGTTAGGCATTAAATAAGATCCAGAAGCGAATTTATTTCCATTTACAAATATTTATAAATTTTTAATAAATTTCTAATAAATACTTCCATCTTGAAGCTTCTTGAATTTAACATAAATAAAATATAATGAAATTTGTACGTATTTGCATACTCTGTCTCATATTCATTTTTTCTACATATGTTATATCAAATAAGAAATGATATGTGCTGCCTTTAACAATTCCTTGCTTATGCTCCTACTGGGATCGCTAAAAATTATTATCTTTAGTGCCAGAAGTGTTACCATGCGTCCTTGGGGACACTGTTTGGAATTTGATGCGAGCGAGACGCGAGGAAGAAAAGGTTTGAGGACGAATTGTTTTTGATGTAAGGAGATGGAAGGCGCGAAGCGGAAAAAGAGCGAACAGTGAAAACCAGAAGGGAGATGTTCCGCGGAATTATATCCGCTTCGGGAGAGGTGATGTTGTAGAATGGAAGGAAGCACGGAAGCGTTTTTGCGGGATTCAAGAGAGTCGCGGGATCGACAATTGCGAGCTGCAACGCTCGACGAAAAAGTCGACGCGGGGAGACTAAGTTCCGCTGAATAGCGCGGGTTACATCGACAATATGGATGAAGAGGAATCGAAAGAAAGAGAACGGCATCGGGAAGAAAAAGGGGGACGGGAAGAAAGGAAGAGAGAGAGAGAGGGGCGTGCGGAACGACGGGGAAAGTTTCATCGAACTCGAAGGCCGTGGAGAGTCGTAAGAACAGAAGGAACGAAGACATACGATGACAAGAAAAAAAGCATGCGGCGAGCAAGGAAGTTTTATGGAATCTTAGAATCTCGGAGACAAGTTGTAGGAGGAGATGACTACAAGAGAGACATAGGAACGAAGAAAGAGGAAGAAAGAAAGAGAGAAAGAGGATTGGGAGGGAGGATGAACGAATCCCGGTGAAACCGCGTGTAACTTGTCTAGTATATTATAAGGTAACTTATGACCGACCGAAACGCGCCGAACGGACAAGTTTTATAAACTCAAAGCCCGGAAGGCAGATTGGAAAAAGTGTCAAAGTGGTAGTGTATAGAAAGAAACGCTCTTTCTCGAAATGAAGATTAAAGTTAGAGATATATTTATTATTATATTTATTATACGTGCTCGAGAAAACTCTTTACTTGTGGAAATTATGATGTCCGGCCCCTATTGCTGAACTTGTACACTTTTAATCAATTTATTTCTTGATACTCAATGCGAGAAAATTGACAGCGCTATTAACGCTCGTCGATTACGCCATAAATTAATCTATATTTATCTGACATCGTCGGCATTGTTGCTACCGGCTCGATCGAGGCTCGCGTCAGTATCTCTCAAAAATGACATCAGACCGGCGTATATTCAGCTGACGCCATACATTTGACGGCGTACGACACGTGTACCTTGCAGCGAGAAATGAAAGGAGGCAAAAAGGGAAAAAGGGAAAAAATCGGAAAAACGAGAAGGGCGGCCGGCGATGCGGAAGGAAAGGACGGAAAACGTGTCGTTGGAGAGGACGATAGATCGCCCGATCGTCGTCGTGCGTTCGATCTGCAGCGGCGAAATTTCATAATCTCCGACACGCGCGTGTCGTCTCTGTCAAGCAGGAGGGGCAGAGGGGAGAAGCTTGAAAAGCGAGACGATCGATGCCGGCGACGATCCTGTACGTGTTCAGAACAGGGTAGATCGATGTCGTGCATCTCGCGGAAAGACCCTTCCTTTCGCGTCTGCCATCGTCCTGCCGCGGATCTATCATCCTCATTTTCGGTGCGGTCAAAACTTCCGCGTTTTAAAGTTGAGTGAACGAAATTTCACTTGTGATGCGAATTTATTTTTTTTTATGGAGTTTAATCGAGTTTGAAGCTCACGCGCTGCTGTATCCCGTTAAGGAGCGCCTAAATATAAGAAGTTACTCGAGGCAAGTGCCGGCAGGAAAGAGTAAAAGTGCTCATCCGCGCGGAGGGAGATCTTAATCGTTCCACTCATGTTAGAAGACTCGTCTCCGTCCTCGTCAGCTCCTTTTCGAATTGCCCTCGAGTAACATTTGATACTCGATCTTATCCCCTTAGCTTTCGTCTGATCGGACGTTGGGCGGCGTGTCTCTTCATTTGATCAGGATGGCGCAATTTTTCAGTTTTTTTAATATCATAAATTTAACAATTGTGAATAATAATTTTGAACAAGGCATAATATTTAATAAAATTAAAATTATAATAATGTCATAACAATATCGAGATATTTTTAATTAATTAATTAAAAATGAACATAGAGACTAACTTTGTGCCACACTAATTAACAATTGATTTAAAATATATTTTAAAGTTGATATTTGATTAATATATTTTAAAGTAATTAGTTAAATAAATTTTAAAACAGCCGTTTTTGCTAGGAACAGGACGCTAGATGCATTTCAAAGATATAGAATTTATATTCCTTCAAAGAATTTCAATTACATTGACTGAGCAGTGATGTGTAATGAGGAAACGGATCTTTATTTTTGCCATTTGATAATCCGAAATATTCTTTGTGCGCTACCGCCTTTGCTGCGGCTTCTCTGTGTGCGCATTCTTCTCCTAGAACATCTACGGGGTGTCTCGATGCTTTGAGAAAAAGAGAAGTTATCGGGAAAAAAGGGTAAAAGCGCGCGGCAGGAAGGATAGGGTAAGGAGGAGCTGAGGATATTACGTATCCGCTCGTATCTTTCAGCTCGATTTCTTCCGATATTCCTCTGTCTCGTGGAAGCCGCCCGGCCTTTGAATGGATATGAAAATTATTACACCCGCAGGGCAGGCGCATTCTCCGTCGGCGATTATTTATCGACACCCGTTAGATAAAGTACTAGTTCTTCGGAGTTCAATGGAAATCCGAATCATTTCGTTGGAAACGTAGCCGACGTAACAACGTATGTGTATTAGGAGCTAATGTTTCTGAATCAATATCGTCCCATTTGAAAAAGCAATTATTATCGATTCTATTTAGAAATCTGTATAATGTCTTTGCATACTTAAGAAATTTTAATTCCATGATAATAAACTTTTATCTTCTCTTTTTAATACAAAAGGCGATATCAAGGTGATTATCAAAAAAATTTAGTAAATCAATATATGGATATCATGATAATAATATGTATTTTCGTTATTTTTTTGACATAAATAAATTTTATATCAAGAATTAATAAATACGATTATAATTCGTTGTTTTTAATAATTATGAAAATCAATTGGTTTCAGATTTGTAAAATGTTTATCTTTTCAGGAATATTTATATAATAACAGATATCATATTTAATAATTTTGCACATTAATTTTTTATTATGAAATAAATTATTTATATTTACACAAATCCGTAAATGTATATATATATATATACATATATGTCTGTACATATACATATATGAAATAAAATATAAATTGTTACTTTGTGAAGCGAACTGTTCAAGCTGCTATCGGGTAAATCCCTCTTGACAGGATTTACACTTTAAAGTTTAAAGCTAAACTCGAAGTTGAATTTAGTACCAAAGCGCGAATATCTATCTATCAAATTAAAATTTAACTCACTTTTCAATTGAAAATATCAAGCGAGTCGATGTAGCGGATTGTCGTAGTCCAGATTAGTTTCAAATATCCTGTCCAGTCAATATGGCGAAATAATAACGAATTTTTTTAAAACTCAATATTAGAATTAAATACAAGAGAGCCTACAGCTTCAAAATATATGAATAGAACTCTAGAAAGATCTCATCTTTAAAATATTAATAAAACATTAATGCAGAAAATGTTCATGTTATTGTCTCATCTTTAAAACATTATAATAAAATGTTAATGAAAATGTCCATATTATTATCATTTTTATTAATATTTGCAATTAATTTTACCTGAAAAATTAAGTATGGAATAATTGCTGTTGTTTGCTCTTGTTAATTGTTTAATCATATATAAATTCATATATTGCAATATAAGTTATGTTGCAAGAAATAAAATCTTAAATTTGGCAAACAATAAAGTGCAAGCAATAAATAAGTGAATATGTACCGTATCGATGCGCCGAAGCTCTTGACTTTGGTGTAAGTTCTTTATTACCTAACCGGATGTTTGCTCAAGTCGGAAGCGATAGTATCCATAACGTCGAAGCAGAACAAAGTGTAAGGACGAAGCATAAAATTGAGTTAAGTTAGTGTATAAGTTGTGAATATTGGCAAGATCCGAGGAATATATATACTGCTCCCTTTTTTAAATCTTCTTACATCGATGGCGCACTTAAAAAGTGACTCATATTTATGAAGTTAACGTTTTTTACTGGTATTTGTAAAGCTCCATATCCATATTTATTGCAAATTTAAATTTCCGTAAAGTTGCTGATTAGTATGAAAAATTTAAATTTGACGAAAAATAGATAACGATCATTTATAACAAATTGTGATTCTTCCCTTCGTTAATGGAGAGAATCCAGCTTAAAAAAGTATGGGGCGTGAATAAAAATCCGATAGTATGTAGGAACTGGCGCGTTTCTTGATTACCAGAATGGAAATGGAAATCTGGATTTCCTCGGAATGCCGGTAGAATTAGTAACGATCGTGTCGGCGATAATGTCACCGCGATGGAGAGGAATTTTAATATTGTGACTGTCAAACGCCCGCGAGAATGCACGCTTAATCTACCTCAGCACGCCGAGAACACGGCGATTATTTCAATTTATCCTCGGAGGAATTCGAAGACACTCGTATTACAACTGTGACCGGAATTCGTTCAATCAATGTAATGCTTCCGCGAAATATTATTAATAATAGCAGCGATGCAAATAAACGAGAAAATCTTATTCGTTTAAATTTATTCGAACCTCGCTCCGCCATGAATTTTAATTTGACATTAAATATTAAAAAGTGGCGACAAGGTTGCATTCCTTGAAACTTTTATCAAGAGAAGCTCGAGTCTTTAAACTTATCAAAGAATCCGTTATCAAAATTAGAAATGACACGATGCGACACTTTATATAGTGTGACAGATAAATTCGATAAAGTAATTTTTTACTGGAGAGCTCTTTGAACTCTGTAAAAAGTTTTTACTGATCAACCATGACAGCGAAACGGGATCATGTTCCTGTGCCGAACTTTCGGATGAGCGTAATTATTTACTCTAGCGCACACTCGGTATAAATAAATTAGTAGGATCGTTTTTGGACGGGCCGTTAAGACAGTAGTAGCAGCTGAGGCTCTCGCAGTTGCTCGTTGTCGAAGGAGAGCTTCATGACTTTAAGGGCGAAACAACAGAGCACACGGGAGTACGCGTGCTAATGTTCCAAGTGCAGTTATCTAAGAATGACTTTTAGGGGAACCGGTGTCCCAAAACTATCTCACGAACATCCGGCTGGCGGAGATGCTTGAACTAGAGATGGGGACGAATGCGGAAGTGATATCGGTGTAAATGCATGCGCGCGCGCGCGCGCGGGGCAGAGGTGCAAACGAGATTTTCTGCGAGATTAAATGGAAGAGGAATCAACTGCGAAATATGCATCGGGAGATGCCGGGGTTCGGTGTTTGGAGAAAAAAAAGATCGTTCGGAATTGGCCGTTCCATTTATTCGACGATAATATTCCCTCATCCCGTCATCACGCAAGCATGAACTGTTTAAAAAAAAAAAACGATTGTATTAAATTCATGCGATTACATTTTAGCTCCGATTTTCAAACAAATATTTCACGACAAGCGTTGACGAGAAATATCCTTTTGTTGCATATTTGGCGCTAAATATTACAATAAGCAGATTCTGAGAGTGCGATAATCGTGTGTAGTCTGTATCACTATACAGATGTGACAAAAAATCGAAACGATAGGCGCAACTTAATGCCGATTGACTGTAAAATAAAGTAAACTCGCTATAAATCTTACTAACGTTGCGCACATGAGCGTGACGATAAATATTTCGTCCTCGCGAGAATTGAAGTGTCGTGTAAAGCAGCAATGCGAAAGTATTCCTCGAGAGTCGCCGCATCTTTATTTCCGATCGGTAGACGAAAGGATTATCTAGAAATTGATGGATCACCCGTTAGCAGGCGCATCCTGCCGGCTGCAAATAGTCGCTTGTGGCCGCCGGGGGGTAGGTCGGGGATCAGAGGGTTGGTAACGCGGACGGGACGGGACGGGGTATAAGGTGGTGCCTTCAGCCACGAAGAAGCGCAGTGAAGCGAACACGTGATAAGGGCCACCCCCGACGCCGCAGCTCTACCGTTGTTGGAGTAGTGGGGTGGCCGCAGGGTTGCCGGGGATGGGACCTCGGGTGCGAAATCGAAGGGGCTAGCCTCAATTTATTCCAATATTTAGAGCGAGAGTCGAAAGAATTAGCTCTCCGGTGGGTCCCGGCCTTTTCCACACTTTCTACCCCTTACTGGTCTCTCGCTCTCTCTTTTTCTCTCCCTCTTTCTCAACATTTCGCTCCTTCTTGTTGGTCCATCGGACTTTCAACGAGTCGTTTATACCACTGCTTTACCCCTTTCAGGTCGGTGTTCATTGTGAAGTCGTTTGGGGTGAAACTCACCACCGGGAGGACACCGGACTTCCAACCTTTACTACCGCGATTGGATGTTTTCAAAGTCGCCGAGGGAATTCTGTGAGTCAAATTTTAGAAAGGTGAGTGAGAAAGGACGTACGGGGGGACGAAGGAGGGAGAGAAGCAGATACCTCGTAGGTATTTCAGGAGGAAATGTTTCTGATGCTATTTGCCGAAGGATCAGCCCGTTCGCGCGTGAGTAGCAATTCTTGAGCTCACGCAAACGTCTGATAGTCGATGCATCGATCGTCGATGAAGAGATCTTTTTACATTCGATTCCGCGTATCGCAAAACAAACGTTTACGTAATGGGATTCTTTGCCATTCCCTCTTCTTTGATATCTCAGTCAATACCCGTGAGAAAAGTATATGACGAATAAAAGAATAAATATTTTTATATGTATACATAATAGAAAAGCTAAATTGCCTAAAAACATATCTCGCACAATTTTATACCGATTTATTTAGACACAAATGAAAAGCTTCCGGATGAAAGCCGCGTATTGGATCAGCATTGTGCCTATCCAATGCGCTGATTCAATACGCGGCATCCATCTGGAAGCCTTTCATTATGACATGAATGGCTGCGAAAGCCTTAAAATTAGACCTATTTAGATGTTAGGTCTATATTGGTTAGATATATATTTATTCGCATTATTTGCAATGATATCGTACGAGCGCGGGCAAACTTGTCGTATTTTTCTTGTCGATCGAATTCCATTATCGCGTAATTTGGTGCCGGAAATTTGAGCGTAAAATAGTATTCGCCAAAGTTATCATCCGTAGAAGAGAGTAACGCGCGCGAGCTCCCCGTCTGATTTATCCGGCGGAACGACCTTTCGGGGCCGGACCTTGAGATATTCTGCCGCAAAACTTTGCGCGTCCGCGAAATTATTACACCCTGCCGCGAGAAGAACGAAGAAACTTACGGAGGAAAATTCTTCCACCGTGCAAACTCTTCAGGAACAGTGGCTATAGCTACTAAAACGACATTATACATCAGTAATCATCGAGCGATTATCTGAAAGCCATAAAGGAAAGAAATAGAAAGAAGGAAATTTCATTTTATCGCGAAGGGATGAATAACTGTCTGACAGTAAAAATGCAATTGTATATTATTGAAATAATAATATACTTGTGCCCTTTTATACATTCTCTTTCTCTCTGACTTACACAATTATATAATTATATGTATAACATACTACATTTTTGTAATATGTAGCATTTTTATCTTTTTTGCAATTGTGCGATTGTCAATTATGACGATATATAAAAGTGCTCTCATGATATTAAATTTTCTTTTAATTAATGGTAGAAGATTATAAGAATATAATCTCGTTATTTACATCCAAATATAATTAACGAGATTGAGAATCAGATAGAGATATCATCGCCCTCTGAACTTTGTCATAGAGGAGATGTTGCACTGCATTCTGACTCAGCATCCAGGCGATGTTATAACCCCGAGGTTCAAATTTATTATTATTATTAGCCTCGGAGGAATTTTCTCTGAGCTTATTTTGACAAGCTTTCGCCGAGGTTAATTCCATTCGCGTACTTTCCTTCCCTTCTCCCTTCCCGTATTTCACCGATTCCATGGAGCTTTTTTGAAAATTGCCTCGATTTTACGCGCGCTCCTGATTGCGTCATCCGTCGTGAAATCCTTTTATGCTCTTCAAATCTTCACCGGGGGCTTTCGCGAGGAAGCTCGCTGAAATTTCTTTTCATGGTCACCGTCATTTCGCGCAGACCGCCACTGCCTCGGACCGCTTCCGAGGTTTTCCCACGCTATCGTTTAATTCTCTCGGTTCGCCTTTTTTCCGCCTAATAAACGCCGTCAGCTTCTTGACAGATCCCGAGCAGTCAGCAGCTACAGCTCGACTTTTTCATTTCCATTCTGCTTTTTAAACTTTCGCAGTTTCCCCTGCATCCCGCGCGTTCAACGTTTTCCGCCTACGACGAACACTTCCCATTTCAAGGTTGATTATACTTTCAGTGGAGCGTTAGACGACGAGGATTCTTCAAATATGCATAGGAGTTCGGCTTCTATACTATTTCTTCATTCCGGTAAATCCGTTTTCGAACTAGGACGGAGGTCCACATTGTAAATTGCAATTGAGGCTTGCGGCAGGAATATATCTTGTATCAAGTTTGCTAAGTTTAGTGCAAGAAGATAACATCCCAAGATAACAACTAGGTGTATAAATTTTGACATAAAAACTAAACAGTATTGCATAATAAAATTATCTTAATTTGTTATATATGTATGCACAATTTCTATTTATTAGGCTGTTGAATATTGAATTATGAAAAACACTATTTAACGAAAAAAATTGCACAACTTTGAAGATAATTGTTTATTGTAGTTTTTTTGGCACTGAATCCAATTATATTATATTATATTAATTTATGTTCTGTCACATTACACTTTTTAGAAATTTGCGATTACAGTTACAAAAAATCTATTTTGGTACATATATATAGTATAATAGACCCTATTATAATGGACCTTACATTATATAATCTTTGGAAGCCTTTCATTTGTATGACATGAATGGCTGCGAAAGCCTTAAAATTTTTATAAATATCTTTTTAATCATAATTTAAACAAGAACTGAAGATTCTAACAATATAATTAATTTTAATAAAACTTCTCCAATACATATCTTTATAATATATCAAAATATCTTAAAAAATATTTTTTTTATTTTAACTGCAAATATCTCGAAATTGTGACGTGATAGGGCAATTTGACGAGACCATATTCAGCATCCAGAAAAACTAACAGAAGAACCAATTATTTCGTTTTCGTGCTCGAAAAAATTATTTTGTGAAACAATAAATAAACGAAAATATTGAGTTGCTTATTGTGAAAGAGTTTTAGAAAAGATACAAAAAATGTTTTTATCTTTATGTTGCTTGCTCTTACTCTAACGACTAAGCATTATAAATATTATAAGCAAAGCAAATTATAAATGTTTTTTTCTTTAATTTTTTTGCAAAGTGTTTTGGGTCTCGTCGAGTGATTGCGGTAATTTTCAATCCGACACAGTATAATTCAGTATTGTTCAGAAAGTTCATGACTCGGAAACCGAGAGAACGATCAGCATTCTAGACGTCGCACTTGTCGCCGACCACTTGGTAACGTTACCTGCGGTTCCCTAGGCAACGCAAATTATAAGTTCTGCCCTTGAGGTAGGCGAACGACTCAATTTGCTTATTCGACACCGCGCTTGAATCTAATTGGTTTCGCTTACACGTGACCGCGTTCTCGCGTTTTCGTTCGCGTGCGTTAACAGGTCTCGGATTTAAATGTCGCCATCCGAGTAGCGGTAGCGGAAAAGAACGCAGGAAACTCCGATATCCGTAAATTACATGCATAAGTTCGTTAGAAAAGCTTAAGCTTACGCAAAAAACGTCGAGAACGAATCCTAAACTCGCTTCATAAAAAGCTTACGTTAAAAGCATAGTTAGTCGAGTATGATCCACTTCGCGCGATGCCACTTTTCACGGAAATTTAATATAATTTCAAACTGTTTAATTGATCCCGACGATGGAATCTGAAAAATCGAATTAAAGCGCACGTCAAATAAATAATCCTTTTGCTACTGTTCGACGAGCCAGTGTAATCACTTTGCCGTAATTGCTTCTCATTCGCGTTCGTTTCAAAGCCTATTTTAATACAATCCACGCACTATTGTCGAATTGAATTGAGCTGCAAACGTTTTGACATGTACTTTGATTCGTTTCGATATCACTACGTACCTCCGATTTAATTGGCGCCGCGAGATTTAATTAGCATCTAACTGTCATATCGTCAATCACTTAATTTACGATTAAGCCCCGATATTCTTGAACGTTACGACGATGGATTAAATGAGAGTCCGTTCGTAATATCATTTCTACGCGAAGATAGTAAGCTGGTTCAGCAACTGCACTTTCATATGGTAATATTTGCATTCGAATTAGGAGGAAGCGCCGTTCGCATTAGGTTAATTGCTACTCCACGTCGCAAATAATTACGCTACTATCAAAGTGTTAAATGACCAGCAGCATATGCAATATTTCCATGCGCAAAGAACGGGAGTTAGTTATTCCCTTTATCATCTTGCGCGCTGTTGTAAATTCTTGAATCGTTGGAAACAACAATATATTTCATGAATGAAAACCAATTAATGTAAAATAATTTCACCGGAGATATCTGTTTATGAATTTAATTGATGACACATTCAATCAAAATTTAGTAATATGCTACTACAGTAGTCGATACTCACCTTTTATAATTGATTTTTGATCAGTGTGTTTTCCTTCGGAAAACAATGTCGACAACTGCGACGTTTTGATTTACGCGAATTTGAATTTATTTCCTTAAAATCGGCAGGCCGCGCGACAAATGGCCTGCGGAATACCGGCGCGTCAAATTCGCGAATAATAGGTAGATCCGGTGTGTCAGTTCGTCGGTCTGTAAGCCGACAAGGCCCAGACGGGCGTGCTTTCGGGATTCGCGAGACTTTTCTCTCCGCACGTTTTCCAAATCGCGTGTCCACGCGATCGATCCCTAATCCCCGTCACGTCGTCGACACGTCGACGCGAGCGGGAGCGAGAGCCCTCGAGTCCACACAGCTTCGGCCGCCGTATGCTGCACGAAATTGGTGGGCGGTAACGGCCAGTTTCCGTGGCACGAAATCTCGCATTACGTTTATACGACGGCGTATATTGCGCGCGCCCGCCCTCGCGTAATTCGTAACGCGAGCCTCGCGAGACGATGCATATTGCGCGAATACTCGTCCCCGTAGCCGACGAGAGAATGTCCACAGACAATGTAATCCTACCCCAGTACGGGAAAGTGGAGAAGGAACAGAAAGAGAAGAGGAGAAGGAGGAAGATGGCATAGAGAAGGAAGAGGGACGAGGAGAAGGCGGAGCGCCGCCGGAGAGTACGGTTAAGTATATTACAGAAATTGCCGCGGGTGACTGGTCCATTTGTAAATGAGATTGAGTCACCGGTTACGGCAGTCCCTCGTCGTCGGAATATGTACTTGCTAACGGAGAGCCCGCGGCTTACGTGAAACCTGAGGAGAGAGTAAGAGATGTATGTAACCGCCGCGCTGCTACGAATGAGTTCGTCGTCTAACGAGTAAAAATTAGATTTACGTTTAAGACGAGAGAGAGAGAGAGAGAGAGAGAGAGAGAGAAGGGGAAGGGTAAGGAGAGAAGGAGAATGGAATGCACCGAATGGGATTTGCCCGCCAGGTCGCCGAGAATATCGCTCTTACACGAATAAATATGTTTCGTTGGATATGATTATTAAACTTTCCATCGCAGTTTATCGAAGTTCCTTTTACGAACAACGATAAATATAAAATGTAATTTAAGCGTAAACTTAAGCTTTGCATGATTCATCTCGAATTCAAGAGTTTTCGCGAAAGCTCTTCTTATCAAGCATCAAAGATATAGATCAGAGTGTCGGATGGCTACATTCAGCATTAAATTTGCATCACGAATGAACTATATTTGCATTTTTTAACTTCTCTAACAGATTTCCCCGAATGGCGCGAGAGCCTTTTCCATTGAAGTTAATAAATCCAAATGATAGGAACGCTCCGCGCGCACGGATACTCGCATTGTGCGATTTCTGTTGTGTGTGAGAAAGAACGCAGTATCTCTCGGATCATACTGATGGATGGAGTGCAATCTTCTCGGCCAGGGTTCTCACAGAAATAAGACCACTTTCCCTCCGTTATCGTGCGAGTCACGCGACGTCGTTTTCACTTTTTTTTTTCTCTTCTTTACTTTTTATAAACATCCATTTCTCTGCGTGGTCAACGAGCAGCTTGAAGCTAACATTTTCTATGCCTTCAGCATCGAGCCACGAGTTAATTAGCACTCCGGTCTTGTTTTCCACCCTTCCTCGTGCGCATTTTTATGAAGCCGGGTGTGTTTATACGAGTAGTCGTTAACCAGCACGTAAAGCCACCCTGAGACGCGAGGGATTTTTGGCGCGTCGCGGGGATGTAATGAAACCGACCGTAAAGAAAGTAAGATATTACTCGCTCTGATGTATCAAAGCGACCATTTTAAATTATTCAGAAAATATTGCATGAAAGTAAGTAAAGAGATAAAAATTGTACGAGCCTGAATGACTCGATCTCTAATTTTACACGCATATATAGTTCTTCCGTGCTGCAGAAGCATGGTTTTCTCGTATCAAATAATGATGCTGCACGCGTCGAGATCGCGATCGTCGAGATAATGGGAAATATAAAAAAGGAAAAGGAGAAACAAGGAGACCGCGCCAGAGAAGAAAGCGATTCTCGCGGAATAATATTTCTTAGAGGTGAGAAGTGTTGCAAGGGTGATATCCTGATCTGAACGTAACTATACCCCTAGGGAGGCGAGAAATGAAATTCCTAGCTATCTCGGTACGTGGTCAAAAATAAAGTGAGACTCTTTACTCGGTCGGCCACGTGTAATGGGGTGGAAGAGGCGGAGAACTTTCGTGGAATACCGAGCAGAAAGCGGGAAGGACTCCAATCTTACGGTGCACCTGTATGTATAGGCCGACTCACGAAACTACAGTAGTTAGATATTTTTTAGATACAGGATAAGCCAAACAATACAACGCGTAGAAAATAGAATTGACAGAATTGTTTTATTGATACTTCTTATTAATGAATGTTATTATTGATATTTGAACATTAGAGAATATTCGATCTCTAAATATTGCAGTATTATCATATACTGCTATTTATATTATTTGAGATAAATTACAAAGTAATATTGTATATTACTCCGTATACAATTTACAATGGTAACTTATAATTTAATAATTTACGATAGTAAATGCAAACTCCGGTGCAAACTCCGGTCGATCGCGAAAATCGTGGGAAATATATTATCGATCTTGCAAAGAGAGTCCGACGACCTCCCTGCGCGTTCATTTAAGGATAGATGAAGTCTCATCGTTGCTGCAGGGCAGGCGAAATTTTTCCGACGTTAAGCACACTCGCAGATATAGCGGAGTGGTCTCGAGGGCTTGAAATGAAAAAAGTTCGCGGCACGTGCTTTCCACGCGCGAGGAAGGAAGCGCGAATAATCCGCACGGGCGATTTGCTAAATCGGGTCTTTTCTCGCGCGCGGTCGCTCGCTCGCTCGCTCGCTCACTCGCGCGGTAAGATCGATGGATCTCTTTCTCACTTGTTTCCGACCTCGAGCGAGTGTCTCACACAGCCTTGTCCTCGAGGACCTGTACCTGAGACGTGATCGAAAATATAATGGGGTAGTTATACGCAAGTGAGGATACGCGAGGGGTATTTTCCGTCTCGCGACGATAAAAAGAGTAAAAAAAAAAAAAGAAAAGGGGAGCCGTTACAAGCGAAACGATCGTTTCACTCGATCGCGCCTAACCCCTTCGGCCTCCTCTCTCTCTCTCTCTCTTCCTTCTCTCGCCCCTTCACACCGATGAAAGGACTGAAATGCGTAGCAAGGATCTAGGTGGTTTATAGGTGCAAAACGGGTAACGGTTGCCTGCCGTGGCATTAATGTCGGGATTAGGTCGAGGCCGTTAGTCCGCGCCGATGCCGGCGGGATGCGATGCGAAACTCCACCCTGAACTGGCAGCCTGCATTCCAGGATCGAACACGATTTCCTGGCGAAACCATCGGCGCGGAGGGCGGCACGAACCGCCAGCCTCCTCTCTTTCCTTCCCTTCCGCGTTTCTCTCGGCACGCGATCCTCGCGGGCGTTCATCCGAACGCCAGCGCTGGCTTCCAGCCACTCTTTAAACAGTCTAGTGGCAAGCAGAGGCGGGTGACGAGACGAGAGGGTGCAAGAGAGGCCGCCGAAGAAGCAGCGGGACGGAGAGGAGGCGGACGGTGAAGAGGGAACCCTCTAATGGGATATCGATATATTCATGGAGGCTCATCTCCAGCAGTCTCCTTTTCCCACCTTGGGAGAGCAACGGGTATCCCCACCCTCTGATGCATGTCGGGGTAAGATAGGGTGCCAGGCTAATTGTTTTTGCCCTCCTCCCACAGCTCTCGCCTTCGTCGCCTCCCCTTCTCTTCCCATCCCTCTCCTCTCTCTCTCTCTCTCTCTCTCTCTCTCTCTCT
>JAJVSH010000015.1:2227984-2247815 GCA_021460005.1 Tetramorium alpestre | reverse complement strand
TCTCTCTCTCTCTCTCTCTCTTAAAGATTGTATGAGTAGATCTCCTTCTCCATCGTTGTCTCTGTTCCTTTTCGACTTCCTGCTTATTCCTGCTCTCCGTCTACTCTTTCTTCTTCCTCTTCTCTTCGTCTTCTTCTTTTTGTTCTTACTGCAAAGAGGTAGAACCACCGTCGGTCGAAAGGATCGTCGACGTTCAGCAGATCGCTCAATGCTCTTGCTTCTTCTTAGTTTGCAATGCGAACTCCTCCGACGATGGTTCGTCTCTTTCCGAGTGGGGTAATTAATATTCAGGGAGGCAGGCTGCGATTGTTCGTCAGGCGATGTTACAGCTTGGACTTTTTACCATTACCGTTATCATCTTTTACGTATTGTCGCTGTCGCGCTTCGCGATTTATCTGTACTTTTAGCGTAAGAAATATATATTCACAAACAACAGAGTGAAATAAGAAAGATTCAGCCGAGATTATAATCTTGGCATTAAATTTCGAAATAAATTTGCACTTAATACCGAAAACATGGTTATATAATCGTAAAGAAATTTTACGTTCATTATATTTATTACATAATTACTACAAAGGAAATAGAAGAAAGGATAAACAAGACACACAAATTTATGGCTTGTTAATTTAAATTTATTATATAAATTTTATAATTTTGTATTATTTTTATATAATTTATTAACTCACAAAAAGAGTCAATGTCATGAGAAATATCATTTCGTTGATGATGATCATTTACGCTTTGCTAAGGGCCGGATGTAGAAAAACTATAGAAAATGTCAAGGGATGTGTAATACGATGCGACAAATACATCGGATCGTGGCTCGAAGAAGGGTATCAAGGGATTAAAAGGGAAAATCGTGGGCGCCAACCGAAAGCGCGCAAGTTCGTTGCGCTGCGATCCAATTCCCGTCCGACTCGCGGGCATCGGAGGTATTCTACCAAGTTGATTGAATCATCCGGTTCACGATTCCTTCCGACATTCTGCTCGGATTGTCGGTAAAGCACTCTTACCGCCCGCGCAATCTCGACGGATTCCTAGGCTCGATCAACACTCGGGGAAAGCTCTGCCGAGCGCTTCAAGTTTACACGTGCCCTACTATACACACGGTGTACGAAACAAAGCACCGGGCTTTTGCTACACGCTGCCCATTACCTTGATGATTGATGATTAATAGAACCGTTTCCATTAATAAGAAAAATATAACGAATAGCAGTGCATTCTATCTATGAGACGAGATTGTCCAAAAGATGTCGAAACTTCTATTAATTGAACAAATATATTGATTGAGATTAAAAGATTTTATCGTTTAACA
The DNA here is from genome assembly GCA_021460005.1 of Tetramorium alpestre. Lineage (NCBI taxonomy): Eukaryota > Metazoa > Arthropoda > Insecta > Hymenoptera > Formicidae > Tetramorium > Tetramorium alpestre. Next base: position 2,246,500 of record JAJVSH010000015.1, on the reverse strand, counting down.
AATAGGAATTGTGACTTATAATGTCACGATTAAATAACGTGTTTTTTAGAATTGTGCATATGATTTCTATTAATCACCATAATGACGATTTCGAATCTAGCGTCATTTGGAAAAATAGGCAGTTTAAAGCAAGGATTCTACATTACATACATTCACGTAATATGAACCGCATGTATTATTTACAATATTTACATGGATGGATTTTATATATATATTTATAAAATTTTAAATTTAAAAGTTTTAACCTTTTCATTTCTAAATTATTATTATAATTACTATTATGTTTCATTATTCAATAGTTAATGCATTTTCTAATTATTTAAAAAAATATTTGTATTTTTGTGAATATTTACGGCAAAAGCTTGTGCGTAAACAATGAATAAAAATATGTTTATATTTTGAAAACATTTAAAGAGATTTTTCTATATATTGTTTTGTAACTATACATTTTGCAATTTTGTATAATATTACTTGTATTATAAAGCTATTATATTTAATAATAAAAATTATAATTTTTTATTTTTGGTAAAACTTATTAAAAACATTTCAAGTTCTAATTTTACAAGCTCTTATTGTATTTATGATAATTTTTTTCATTGAACTGTAATGATAATAAATGAAAAATGATATTTTACGTTATCGAGAAATTTTTAAATACATATCAGTATGTGCCATTTATACAAATGTATAAAAGTTTTTATAGTTATATAAAACTGTAAGATAAAATTATAATTAATTATAATACATATTCACAGATATGAAAATATAGATACAGAAAATATAGATTGTAGTAATATTTTATTTCATAATTCATAATATGTAACCACAGAGTGGAAATGAAAGGGTTAACATAAAAGTTAAAACAAATTTAAAAAGTCAAACAAGAATTCATTTTGCTTAAAACAAGTTTATGCAAATTTTTTATCTTGGTATCACAAGGATTAGTTGTGTTTTATTATTATAATCTAACACAATTATATGAGACTGATTTATCGCGTTATACGAGTGCCACAATTTTTCCGTCGCGTTATATAAATCCGTGTTATATGAGTACCGCGTTACAGTAGTCTACTACATTTTTTTTCTAAAATTAATTTTTTACCATTGATCTTTTTCGTGTTACGTATTCTATTGACACAAGCATCAGGCGACAAGTAACTATTGTCGTTTTGATATAATCCGTTGTAATCAACAATCGCGTTTCCAAACACGGTCGACTGTCTTTAGACAAGTCGAGAAGTGCATTGGCCCGCCGCGCCGGTCAGCGGACGCGTTTACACACCAAGTTGCCGTAAATCAAAGGGTGCGCATGCCGGAAATGCCACGGTCGCGTGGAACAGAGCCCGCGGCCGCTAAACACGAGTCTCGCGCGATCAAAATGTAATGATCGTAGCTGCGCAGAGTGCCGACAATTTGGCTCGCGAGCATTATCGATTGACTTCAGGCGTCGACATCGCGTCGCTAATTATCAGAGCACATACGCGAAATTATCGCTGTACCGCACCTCTTAAATGCCGCCGGAAAGAGCTCCGGTGCTCAGCTGGCTCGGTACGACGTGGCGCGTTGCGCTGCGTGAAAGCAGTTAGCGGCCGGGGAATTGGTAGCCTCCGGCTGTTTAACTCGCCTGTTCATTCTCGCTATAGAATATCGTATCCAGCACGACCACCATCGTGTTTGCTCTGTCTTTCTCTCTCTCTCTCTCTCTCTCTCTCTCTCTGTCTTTCGCTTTCTCTCTATTCTGTTAACATAATGCCACACCGATATATTCAAGAGCGCCATCAAGCCGCGTGGAGCAAAACGGTGCGCCCAGCGTCTCTACGAAGCCACCACAGCAGGTAGCACGTTTCGTGGAATTTATGGGGACTTTTGAACGGGTCCACTCCATTATTCGCACCGAGAATTATTCTCGAGACACGACGAATACGCGGTAGAACGAGCACGGTCACTTCCGGCTCCTTCGCGCTCCTTTTCGCCTCCTTTCCTGTCTCTCGCTCCGGCTCTCACGAGCTCCTTTCCGTTTTACCGGAAGCGCGCCCGCCGGCACTTCAGGAAAGTATCGTGCTTTCCGAGCTTTCCAGTGACTAATTAGAATAAAGTCGGGCGCGAGCTTGCCGCCCCCGGGGCAGAATAAGGCGTCTAATCCACCGCAATTTCCCGCGGCGGCGATTCCGGATGATTACGCGGAATCGCGCGTGCGCGCGGGCGATTCTCAGGAATTGCTCTCGCCGGAAATTGGACGTTTCTTCTCTTTTCCGCGACAGTGCGACCGTCGTTATTGTATTCGCGATAGGGCGCCTTATTTAGCATTTAGTCGTTGCGTAATGAAGTAGTTCCAATCTTCTCCTCGCTAGAAATATTTCAGCGCGGCCATTTTCGTTGATGGCAACCAGCGGAAAGAAAAGCCATTATCTTCCTGCCGCGTGATACTTTATTTCGTTTCGCAAAGTGTTTTCTCGGCAAATAAAGCCGCGCTTCCCATTGCTTTCGACGCGTTGCGCGCTTTCAGAGTAAAGCATAGCCTTGGCCCCGTCGTCAAAGAAATCGTGGCCCACGGCCATACGGGACAAGACACTTTCCGCGAAGAGTCCCCTTTCGACCTGTCTTGTGCAATCTTCCACGGTGTATGTGTTGCGTGAAAGAGGAAGCAAAGTAAGGAAAATCGCCGCGGACGTCCGGCAGGGATTGCGGATTCGAAGGTCGCCTCGCGAAACGCGTCGAGTCCAATAAGCTTCGAGAGTCCACTCCCTCTCGTAAAGCGAAACTTTATAGTTATTTCATCATTTTCTACGCTCACCTATCTCTCTCTCTCTCTCTCTCTCTCTCTCTCTCTCTCTCTCTCTCTCTCTCTCTCTCTCTCTCTCTCTCTCTCTCTCTCTCTTTCACCCCCTCGTGAGATTTCACGAGCTCGTCTTTATACGCGGAATCCCTCTGTAATCTTTTTGTTTCGCGTGAAATCACGTGAGATTTGAAAAGATCCAAGCTAGCTCTCCTGATCCTTGAGACTCGAGCTGAAAGCCTTGGGGCGCGAATAAACATCAAAACGATGAGATTATAAACGGGCGAGGAGAAAATATTCCTCTGAATTTATGACGATACCTCACGCATCTAGATAACTCTAGAATAAGAGAGAATCTTATGAAATATCTCTAGTAACACATGTCGCAGTTAAAATTATTTCAATTAAAAATTCACCACTATCAAGAGTTATACGTGTAGTTTTCTAAAAGGTATTTTTATAAACTTTGAAATTCTTTCCCGATGTCCCAGTTTCTCCACAGACAAAAATAAGTATATTACGAAAGGGGAATGGGGGGATAAAGTATATCCGAGTTAGTCAACTCTATAAGAGTTATCGATTCGATCAACGCGCCAGTTGACAGAATCATCTTGTGGCGTATCTTCCACCACCGCAACCCTATGGGGTATTGTTCACGCTGGCAGAGATTGTCGGTCGGCGAGTTCATTTTCGGAAAATAACTTTTTATGAGCGATCTGATAAGTTTTCTTACTCTCTGAACGGCGGCGGGAGAGATTTTGCGGATACGATAAGTTCTTACTGCCGAAGCAAACTCCCTGTTGGCGAGGGTACCAAAGAACGAGGGGTCATTCTTTATCATAAGGGCGAAACGATCCTTCGACATGGACCTAAAAGAAGAGATAGTGCATCATGTCACGCGACTTCACGCCGTACTTTAGTGCCATAATCATTTCAACAGTGACGTAAAAACATCGTAATTTTGTTATATAACTAATTATGCTAATTAATAATATAAAAATATAGCTCACTATAATATTGATACAAAAGTGATGTAAGAGTGAGAATTTTTATACATTTCTCATTAATAATAATTCTACATTATTCTAGATATTCCAAACGATCACGTCACAGGCGCGTATATAAATTGCAATAATATATTTATGAAATATGGAGATATGACTAGAAATTTTTCGTGGTTGATATTTCTTCATTACGAAGAGAGGAAGCTTCTTCTCAATTTTCCCGGAGACAATCGCGCGCGTGAAAACCGCGCGACACGTAAGATGGAAACAGAGTACATTATTGGAAGACGGGCTAGCCGGGACTTTGTGAAATTTCGCACGAAGTATCCTCTACTTTCTTCCGACAATAATTCTAATTCGCTCGTTATTTACCGTGAAACTTTAGCAACTGCACTTCCAGTAATAACCGCGATTACTCGAAAACTTCGGTGCTTTCTGGTCTCGCTCAGAATCCTTCTTAAGGAGATTCTTCCTAAAAAACATTCTCCGGGACTACTCGAGCGCAATGTGACTTTCGTCAAGCGCCAATCTGCGCAAGTACCATAGAGAGTTCTTTTTGTACGTATTTTTTGTTTCCGCTTATTTTTTCGTAAAATTCATATTAATAACAAACGTTGAATGGCTTTTAAGCATGAATACAGTAAAGATTTCGCAGATTTTGGATAAAACACGATACAAAATAGAAAAATAGATTAAAGAAAATGAACGAAATAAAACGATAAAGACATTAAATAATAATATTATTTTCTAAGAGAAGTAACGAGTAGTAAAAATGGAACGTTTCAACTTTCATAGAGTCTTCTCTTTGTTAAAAAATAACTTATTATTTAATATTTATATCGTTTATTTCGCTCATTTTTGGACCTACGATCTTTTCTATTTAGCTTTACAATCAGGAGCTAATTTCTATTTTAGTTTTTCACGTTGGTAAGGAAGTAAAAAGGCGCGAAGGAATAACGAGGAAAGCTGATTTAAATATCTGTGCGAGATTTAATAATTTAATATCAAAATAACTAAACTGACGATTCTCTTCCTACTATATTCCTACGACGACTGCGTTTATATTGCTTCTCTAGCATAACAGCGAACCACCTGAAGATATTTCGCTGGAAACGAAACAAGGAGGCGAAGATCGTGGAAGGTTGATTTAAACTACCGACAGGAATCCAGTTGTATATTCAGATTCCGCGGATTTGTTTTCTAATGCCTGTCAGAACTCGGAAAGCTGTGCCATTCTTTCAACGAGAGATATACAAAGCATTCTGAATCCTATGACGATTCGATTTTGCTGCTAAGATAATTTGTGAATTTGATTTTTATTTGTAGAAAAATTTGACTTAATACGCACTTGTGATACTCGTTGTACATCCAATTAACACAATTAACACAAAACATTTTTTGCATTAAGTTCTAAGAAAAGTCATAATTGTCGACTTTTTAATTCCCAATGTATAGTAATCGAATGTTGAAGTGAAATTCTGGTAAAGTACNTAGATAGATAGTTACGATTTATTATAACTTGTCAGTTTAGTTCGCCTAGCCTAGTTAATGGATAAAGCGGGTGCTCGTAAATGGATGAATATACGATGCTCCAAATTCGTCAATTGCATTTGCGAAAAGAATGAAGTGTCCCGAAAAGCCGGAATGGTAAAGTTGAATAATCGCGAAGTTTTTCCTTTAATCTAGCCAATGCGGCCTCTTTTGCCTCTCGTTCCCTTAAAACTTCGTGCTCCTTTCAACGGGGATGAAGTGAGTGGTTTCGACTATTTAATAAAATCTTTTATGGATTTGTGCTACGTTGCTGCGCTACGGATCAAAAACTTGGAATTTCTTCGTGTTGACAATTTTTCGAGAATTGCTTTCTCGTAGTTTTCCATCAGGAACAAACTACTACCTTAAGAGAGATTGAACTGTATACTGAATCTTCTAACAAGAACCTTTCTATCTAAGTGGCTCGCGACTTTTCCAAAGTTTCGCGTATAACGAAGATAAAATTTTGAGATTTATCCGCAAGCTGTATAATGCTAAAAATTTAAGGATTCTTAAAATTATGCAAATTATGATTGTGAGAAAATTATTAGCAAAATTAATTTTCAAACAATATGCATTTAAACCTTGATGAATATTTAATTTAAAATACAAAAGAAATTTATCATATTAAAAAAATGTAAAAATTAAAAAGTATTTATATTAGAAAATTTTATTGCACATAGAACGAAAAATTTTTACCTGCTTATGTCAAAATCTGAAAAGAAAACCTAGCACAAGTGATAATACATTTTCCGTAGCAAATTTTCTGTTCGGAATCATTTATGAGCAGTCGCGATGTAACAGTCAACATCATAATTCCTTATCGGTATGCGGGCTTTCTGTTTGCCAATCGCACCACGTTCCCCAAGTTTGTCACCGAGAGAGAACGCGAGTATTATATTATAGTGATCGTGACTTGTCGTGGCGGATCTCTAATGAGGAATTTGACATCAATGGGACAGTAATTAATTTAATTGAATATAAGCATTAATTCTTATAGCGCAAGCATAATAATTATTCTCGTAAGATATTGAAAATTGCACCACAAAATACATATCTACTACTATAAGTTTTCTACGTTTGATAGAATATTCATTTTACATTTGCGAACAAAAGCGATTATTGAATTTCAATGTCTCATATTAAACGCTTGCGATTAAACAGCATTCGATTATTATTCGTGACTGCTGATTTGTATTCGCGAAAGCGTATAGGAGTACCGGTTGAACGAAAATATGAGGCTCGGTATTAATTCTGAGTAATTACCTCTCACTTTTCGTGATTAATGAAAATCTGATTTAATCTGGTTTCCATGTAAATGTGCATTACTTGCGCATTACGCACGAGCAAATTGTTCATTTGATCGTACATAAAATCTTCATTTTTCTCTGCCATCACTTGCTGTATTTACTGACATATCTTTTTAGATAATAATGTAATATAACTTGTAAACGATTAGGTAGATATACTTGTGTTTTATCATTTAACACTTTTAAATATTAATATTATTCTATTAATTCTTTTTCGTTAAAATTGTATATATTATATATATATATATATATATATATATATATATATATATATATATATATATATATATATATATATATATTTATACATAATAAAGTGATAAAAAGGCAAAAGAATATGATAATAATTAATATTGATTAATATTTTATATGATTAATACATGTATATTGAATCTTTTATTTGGCAATTGTATGCAGCAGAGTAAAATGCATTGTTCTAAATTCCCTGCAATTCTCCTTGAAAATTCGCGATATTGGCCCAGTATCTTGTCAATCTCTTTTTGAGAAAGAGAGAAAGAGACAGGGGGTTGGGAGGAAGAGGGGAGGGGGTCATATCTATCGCCCTAATCAGAGCGTACTCGAGTGACGCGCGAATCAGCTGGAAGATCGCTGGTATATAGTGTTGTTCCTGTCGCCGGTTGCTGCTGTTGGGCGAATGCTGGCACGTCACGTCGCCGGAAACTGGGTTCTATCGATTTCGTATCAGTTCCTGGGATCTCTTGCGGGATATACACAACTGCGCGTTTGCACATATGCACGCACCCTCCCACGCCTCGCCAGAAGTGCAGCTATCATGTGTTCATAGCACATATGATAACTGCACTCACACAACACTACACACAAAACACACACACACACACACACACACACACACACACACACACACACACACACACACACACACACACACACTCTCTCTCTCTCTCTTCCTCTGTTAGAGAAGAGGTAATAAAGCAAAGTGGAGAGGCAAGTAATAGTGAGAGGGTAATGGGTGAGACTCTACCTTCGACTTCGAGCGCCCTAAAGCTGTCCTAACGTCGCGTCTGCAATTCAGTTGTGAGTTCGGTGCTTGACTATTGTCCCTGACAGTCTTATGTAGGTTGTCTCGGATCAATCATATATCTCTTCCCGCGAATTATTAAATTAATATGTTACAAATTATGAAAACATCGAGAATCCGCATTAAACTGTTAATATTTTTTGGAATACAAATAATGAAAAAAAAAACATTGTTTTAATGATCTCTCTATGACTCAATAGAAATGATAAAATATAAAAGTCATTTTAGCTAATATCAACTTATACAATATTCGATATCATGTTTTTTTAACAAGAATTTTACTCGAAATAATTACATGAAAAGTTAGTTAAAAATTAGTAAAAACGAAATATATGAGAACTGTCGAGGTTTAATATTTCCATTAAAAAAATTGATTTCATAGATTATTATTACAAAAATATCGCAATAAAATATCTCTTACGAGCCTCGTGCGGTTGAGAGTGGGAAAAGAGGTGCGGAGGGTCGTAGAAAGCCTTCTCATGTGGCGAGACTAAATTGAGGATTTCGTCGAAGGCGCTCGCAATCAGTGAGCAGGCATGGAATCGTAAGATAGACTTACCTGAGCCGACGGAAAATGTCATTATCAGGCTCGGTGTCTCGTGAAACCGATTCGAATCGGCGCTCGTTACNCCGCCCCCGGACGGACGGATACTCGACCCCGTTGAAAGGATCTCGAGGACGTCCTTTCAGACCAGCGATCCTTAATTAATCTGGAAATCGAATCAAGGAGAGGAAGGAGAGTCACAGAGAGTCGGCGTGCCGATAGATCGGATCGAAGGGTGAGGGAGGATTCGTTTGGTGAATCCGAGACGGTTTATGTGACCGCCCTACTCTTTCGATGGTTTCCTCGGGAAGATCGTTTTCTCGCTAATTTCTCCATTTATTGTTTACCCCGTTCCGCGGCTCCTCTTTCGACGTCTGCAACTGCTCTTATCTCGCCGGTCTTTGTTACTTACGCAAATTATGTATATATCGAATCACGACGGCTGTTCTCCATTGTACAAATATCGGCAAAGAAAGCCACTTGAATCACGAGAGCCTCCGACGAGCCACTTTACTTTGCCGCATGTATCGATTTATTCTTATGATAGTCATTCCCGTTTATATATGTGACATAATTAATTTTCGATAAAATCGTTACGCTAAAGAGGAAGTCTGGTTCGCGAGAAATATACTAGTCAAGTTGATTAAATCATTCAAATCGTTTTATTACTGCAATCACTTCGACGATAACGACGATATTTTTGGATCGTGTAAAATTGCAGAACAAAAGCGCCGTATCCCTTACTTCAAACATAGAACTCTCGCATGCCTCGCTGAGGAAGATCGGATGTGGAGAATATAGTCGAATTAACCACATACTTATACTACGTACATTGAGCCGTACTTAGGATTACGACCCGTATACACTTATGTTTCCTTAAACGATATTTTCTGGTCTGACGAATGATAGATATATATTTCTCGGACGCGACGTTCCAGCCGCATTATCCTTCTCCCGACAAAATCGCTCGCGCGCGGCGCGGCGCGGCGAATCCCGATATATCTCCACGTTACTTTCATCGTGTTCTCCATCATTCTCCACAGTTCTTCCGTCCGGTTAATTATACACGACAATTTGTAATGCTAATTCACAATTATACACTATATACAATCGTCGTGCGCCCGCCGTTCCGACCTACTTTACGTAGTATTGTATTGCTATCTCCGACTTATATACGATATACGGGGTGTTCTAAACACACTGTGTACACATGCGAGCGAACGTATGGATTGCGCGAAAATTCGGGACGCACTGAAATGTGTATCGTACTCGATTGACACGTAGAGTAAAGCCGATGATGGTACCACGACGTTTTCCTGATTGCGAGAACGCGTAGAGACGTATACACTAATTAGCACGTACTTTTAAAGGTATCGGCGCGCCGCGTATTCTTCAGCGTTGTCAATCGAACTAACGCACGTGGTCTGACATTAAACGCACAGGAGTCTGAGATTGTTGTAATGAATCACGTGAACCACGGCCATCGTCCAGCAAATTAGAATCGGGTACAGTCCGACGTTCGACCTTGAGCCCGATTTGGGGGGTTCTTGCGCGAGACGTTGGTTGCTGGCGGCGAGAGTGGCAATCTCGATGGCCTTGAGCGGCTGGTAATTAGCGATTCCTGGTAGTGTCGATTGACAGATCAGAGTTAAACTGCCAGTGGAAAAGTGTTGCCGATCCAGGCGCAATGTCAGGCCCAAACGCGTCGTGGAGAGCAGCCTTCCGTCTATGTTTCCACCCCGCAAGTCTTTAGTTAAGGCTCTGTTTACCTGTTAAGAATCAGCCACCGAGTTTAAAACTGTAATTTGCGTCCGTATTAAAGTCCACATTTTAATTTTAAGCAGTAGAATTTTCGGTAGCCGCGTATTACCGAGATATCTAATTTGAAGAAAAATATTAAAATCTAATATTAAAAAGGATTGCAAAAAAAATCTAATTTCGATGGTCTTGAACGGCAAATTTAATCGAGTCTCTTGAAAGAAATAGTAACAATTCTAAAATGTGGCCTGTTACATCATTTTGTCTGACAATGAGTGACGATTTTTATTGCATGAACAGCATATTTTTGTCAGTATTGCAATCCCGTTGCGTTTGCGCGAGTTTATTCCCGAGGAAATTAATTTGTGGCTCGTAGCACTGTATTTATTGAGACTTGAACGTGCGGCTGGTTAGCGAGCAAAATAAAAATGCTCACGCGAACTGGCCTCGCTTGACAAATTGTCGTTGAATAAACCGAGTAGTACCTTCTCGCGAATGACGTGCGCAGCGTAGCATTGAATAATGGGAGTTATGTGGTTCCTAGTTCACCATACCCGCTTAACAGCCTGCGGAAGCGAGCTTTGGATTACGTTGCGCGATTAATTACAAAATTTTCGCTCGTTTCGTGTCTGCCGACGCTACAGATATGCTCTATAAAGTAGCTAGATAATATTCTGGAGATGAATATATTCCTCCGATTAATCTTAATAAAAATATATCAATAAATTTTTCAAATTATCGGCTGTCAAAGAACTAAGAACGCCTAATGCTGGAAATTAAAAATCTACTTTCGATTAATTGTTTTAAATGAAGGAAAAGCCGTTCTTCATCCGACACAAACGATTCGTAACGCGAGCGAAAGTTCAAAAACGTGCCTCGTATACGATGTGTAGAATCTCGGAAGATTGTCAGCATTGTTCAACTCATTTGAGCCCTTCAAAATTTAAGTGAACTCTCATTCATGATCATCATCGACTCACCTCTTTACCGTTCAAGTTGAACGTTAAAACTGCCGGAGGGTAACTCAACCCCGACGTGCACTCCGCTTGGAGGATCTCGCCGACTTCGTAAGAAGGTCGCATCCCCTCAAGTACCGGGGCACTTTTAGGCGGCACAGCCACGCTCATGTTCGCCTCTCTGTAATCTGTATCAAAAGTCGGCGCTTCGGATGACACCTCACAGCCGTAAGATCCGGCCAAGTCGACTTTACCTGCGATATCAAGTTAAAGCAAAGAGGCTATAAGCTTTAAAAAGGATCAAATTTTTTTTTATTTTATGAATATATTTTAATAAACGATGATAAAACGGAACTCGATTCGTTTCCGAGGACCGAATTATCATCTTTAAATCTTCAACTGAATCATTAAACCTTCGATATTAACTGTAATTCCTCCAATAGTCCATATCTCAAAATTAACTTTTTCTACAAAAATGATTGAAATTATATTCATCTATACAAGAAATGTAATAGTGGATGTGATCTTGTAAGTGTCGCTTGTAAATCGATGTCGCGCACCTTTGTGGGTGTTCGGACCCAGAAGTGTCACTTGGTTGTGGTCACTTTGGCTGAGGTCGATGTATAGTCCGCTGATATTTTGAGGTCGCTTGGGCGTCGCTGATTCCGGCATGAATCTAAAGATCTCCTGGCCGTCTTTGCTCCATGTTACCGAATAAAGTTCCTTACCACCGAGATCGTACTCGCATCTGAGTGTCACCCTCTCCGATCTTGGATCGGCGATACTGGGTACTTCTAGTTTTCGTATCTTCAATCCGGCACCTATGCAATAAACAGTACAAATTTTCTTACGTTTCTGTATATTTAAATATATCGTAATAACATAAATAATATTATAGATATATAATATAGATATATAATATATATAATATAATCCAAATGTTTAAATATTTATAGCTAAATAAAAGTAAATTTTGCTAATATGATTTAACTAGATTAATATTGAAATATCGTACTGATAATGAAATTTCCTGATTTATTTTTAAGTATTTTCTTATGCATAAAATAGAGTCCAGAATTCATTTACAGTATTAATATTATGGAATATATAATGGCGATAATATTATGGAACACAATTCGATTAGTTTAATTAGCTGGTAATTACAAAAAATTAACCTACATTGAAAATACCTCGACTCCTGAAAGAGCTTGGAAAATATAATTATTAGTGGAAAAATTTGACCGCACAATGAAAATCTCAGCGGGAAAGGGCTTTGCGATAGTTGGCATGCGCACATTAATTTATTTAGTATGCATCCGCATAGCTATCGCGGGACAAATACAGCGGTAATTAAAAATATTCGATCAACCGAATGCAATTGAGTACTCCAAAGCGGCCTGAAATTTTAAGTGGTCGTGAGAGCCAATTATTATCGTGCAAACCTCTTCAGAAGGCAAACAAAAAATTCATCTGCACCCATTCTCTCGTCAATAATGTATATGGTTGATAAAGATTGCGAAGAAATTTGGTGCATTAAATATGATAATAACATACAAATTACATCATTCTATATAATTGTATGTAACTTTTATGTAATTCTGTGTAATGAAATTTGGATAATAAATTTAATAATAAAGTGGTAGATAAATTTGGATAAGAAGGGCTGTTATAAGTGCCATTTTTCGAGATAAATTAACCCAAATTTTTGCTACATCTTATTTCAAACGAGTAACAGTTGTTTACAAAAATAGCTTCTCCTATAATGTTATTTTGGGTACTTGCAGCTCGGTTGTTGTAAATATCATTTATGTTGTTACATAAATGATTACATTTATATTGAGTGAAGAATCACTCGCAAAGAAGTAGATTCGAAGTTATTTTCTCTTGTGACCTCGTTCAAGATTCATTAAGTTATTCACTATAGTGTGTTACTATTTCGTTACTGGATTGTTAATAATTTACTATTTGTGTCCCGTATTGATATTAAATTTATTTTTATTTCGATTTATTGTCTGGAACTGTAGGACAGTTTTGCTATCATATCATGAAATGTAGCAAATAAAACTATGACAACATGAAATATAGGAAACTGTTTCATTTTCAATTTTTGTACATTGACTTATTTAAAGACAACATTGTCACAACGACGTTAGCAAAATATTGAAGAACGAGAGATTAGAAGAATAAAATTGGTTAAAAAATAGTTATTTTCTTTCTTTTCATGTGCGTCAACACACATAGAACTTACGTAGTCATATAGTATTTATTGATTTATTTTGAGTACCCTCTTTTGATAACACTCAATTTTATGGCACATCGATGTTTTACATCACTTCAAATACCGTTATGTATTTTTCTATTAAACAAACCGGATAACAAAACCAATATATGTTGAAATTTTATATTGAACGTTTTACATTTATGTATGTATTTAGTTCTTGTTCAATCTTTATAGATACTTTCTAATAGTTTTCATTAATTCATGTGGACTGTTGAAAGTCCCATTTCTTCACGTGTATACTGTGCGACTGTTTTTCCTTTCAGCCGAGAGTTCCTGTCTGGTTAACAAGTGGTTTCGCGACGGTTTGACCATTTGCTTCGCAGAACAATAACGAGTCTTTTTAAATAATTCGTTGGCTTTTCAGAGCTTTGTGTTATAGTAAGCAGTAGTTAACCGGGAACACAATAGAGCCACGCGGACCCCTTTGACCCTGTTCTGTTAGTCTGCAGGGCCAGTCGGGCCACGAGCATGGCTGGTTTCGAAGTACAAACTCCAGGACGAAACCGCGGTTCCTTGCTTCTTTCCCGCGCGTGCTTCCAATACGAAGTATTTGCTTCGCATTGAGTAAAGTACACTATGTGGTATTAGGATACGAGTGCTCCCCCGACGTGCTTTACATTTTAAAGACATAAATATCGACATAAACATCCTAAATGCGCGGAATTGCGAGTATGTTAATGATAAACAAGTAAACTGATTGTATTTAGCATATTTACGTAAATACAGTTTATTTATCGTACAGATATATTTTTAAAATCATTAATTTATCATATATAAATTAAAACAGTCATTTAAAATAATTGTTAATTTTAGATCGATGGTCTGTGTTGCAGGACAGCTCCAGCATCGGCTAATTCGGATTGTCGGATAACCTGTTGACTGACTCGCGTGTTCTGAAGGTACGGTATAATCAAGCAGTCCTTTCCTCGAGTTTCTATTTTTGTGTTTGTGAACACGCGGGCCTCACTCGCGAGCCAATTAAACCGGCAATTAGCTTAATAATTAGTGATTTAATTAATATGCCACGCGACAGAACGGACGGACAGACAGACTCTCAAGACAATGGGCGAGCCAGCCCATTTCGAGGTCGACGTACCGTTGAGGGCCGTCGACTCGCGTACCCTGATTAAAGACTCCCACGCGTATCAGAAAATCCCGAAGGATCAGAGCGGTGGGATTCCTTTGAAGTTCGAGGATTGATTCGCCTTGTCGCGAATTCGAACACGACGAATACGAACAGGACATGGGGCTTCCTTATTCGCCGCGCTGCTGATCAAATGCAAAGCCGATACTTTGAATTTTATTTCATGTCGTATAACCGGCAAGGGTCTAATTTTACCTTTCTCTAGTTCGTTCTCTCTCTCTCTCTCTCTCTCTCTCTATTCCTTTCGCAATGATTTTATTATCACATACTAATCACGTGCTATTCAAAATGAATTATTTCACCATTATAATTTAATCATTTTATTCAATTTTTATGCATTAAAGTTTGATAAATTGTTGCACAGTTACATTGTTTTATATTTTTCATGCCTTATTTGGAATTGATGCCATTTTCTGGAATTAATTTAATATATTTTGAAATAAATTTCTTAAATAAATATATTTTTTAATACAGATAAACATAAGCTAATATTTTACAATCAAGCGGAGAAACTTCATATATCCTTTTATATTGTTATATATTATTGTTTAATTTATGCATTATTGTTTAAATAAATTTCATGAAAATTGAGTTTTATTCTATTTTGCGCGTTTATCGTTGTAAACAGTACGTCGCGATTTTTCAAATATTGCATTGGGAAAACTAAAAGAGGCATCAATGATTTATTATGAATAATTTATGATTTGGAATACCATTTATTTTCCGTTTGATATTATTTCTTGGTATGTGCGCCTTCTCGCCCGCAGCTGCGAACTTACAATTCAGGCTTACGGGCGCAACAGCTTCCGATGCATCGAACGCGGCCAAGTTTTCCTTATTCATTGCACGGTTGATCAAATGCAAAGCCGATACCTCGAGTTTCCACGCATTTTTACACCGCAGCGAATAAGAAGTTTCGACGATTCATCGTCTCTCGCTTCTTCGCCCTTCCTAAGTAACGGTGAAAATCGTATCTATCCTTTATGTCTTAGCCCAGCACATTGATAGCGTTATGCAAACTTTTCATAAAGAATATACTTTAAGAATATACTTAAAGAATAACGATCAGAGAAAGGATAGGGATGTAAAAATCCTGTAAAGTAAATCAATATGTAAAAGAAAGATACGTTATGAATATACGATTATATATGTGTGATCTTTTTAAATAATAATTTCAATATAATTCTAAAGTTCATCTTTTCTTATGAGATCGATATAACGACGATATTCCATGTGTCGAAAATAAATAGTTCGACGCAATAACCGGTGCATTAGTCACGACGGACGCGTTATTGTTTGCCCTTTGTACCTTTCGTTTTTCTCTGGCCGCGGGACACCGGCTGCGTTGCTCTGGCTGTCGCGAGCAACAGTTTCCGGCGCATGGTGTACACAAGCATTCCGATTCGCGCGACAAACGCGACAAACTATTGCGCCGCGTTAATCGCGTTATTTGCCCGCTAATTAAGCACGCGCGATAAATTTTGGCGTCCAGGCAGGAGGTGGCGTGTTTATTTGTACGTTCGCCGCACGTCCACACATCGATACGTTTTGCTCATGATTCTTTTTTACAGCCCGTCGGGAGGGGAATAACTAACGATTGCGGCTGAATTTGTACTCGGTTTTTGCGCTCTCTCACTCTCTCTCAGATTTATCTTCCTTTTTTCAAAGATGTGCTATATAGAATTGAGGAGAGATATTCACGGAATATTCATGTTTCTAGTTAAAGGGACTTATGTGCGTATCGCGATTTATGAAAACCCTCCGGGGTGCGCCACGTTCTACCGCTTCACTCTACCCACGGCACGATAAAACGTTCAATTTTGGGAAATTTCTTGCGGGATGTGCCTAACAGCAGGTGCAGCCATTGCGAGTTAATTCGAACTGTCTCACTTTGTTCGGTTTGAAACGATTCGTTTCAGTGGAGAACTATTTATTTGCGTGAGAGTTGAAATAGCAATAAACTTTCGCGCTTGTAATTCGAGTTCTCATTCTTTCATAACGAGACTATTGACCCTATTAAGTCTTAAGACATGTCAGCTCTCCAGCGTTTTGAATCATTACTTAATTCTTATCTTTAGAATAATTCATCGTTCTGACCAAATATTATTTTACATGAATTATATATACAGATTATTACAAATTATGAAATAAAATATTTTATGTATCACTGTACATTATTTAGTTTAATAGTGAGCTAATATAAAAATGAACATAAATTGGTTAAATAAAAAATTTGCATGAATATACGAAGCAGAATGAAATTGCGATACGAGTTGCTGTTAATTGCTTGCATTTAATTTCGATTGTTCGTTTATTCATGAAAATCGATCGTTCGTCGTCCCTTTAATTAGCACTACACAATCAAAGAAAGAACGGCGATATGAAATTTAAAAACAACACGTTGCATGCAATTATCTGCTCCATTATTACACCGCAATTAGTAATCCCTTTCAAATCTTTTTTTTATTCGAATGAAACATAAATACGTTAAACATAAACACGTTTAAAATATAGTTATTAATTGTTATTGGTACCTATATTATTTATTACACATATTATTTTGACAGAAGAAACACGATCTTTTTTGCAAACATTTTTTGCTATGTTCCCGAGATTTTTTTGTTATAATTTTATCGTATCAAAATTGCAATACCTATTGAGCATAAAAAAAGCGTAAGAAAAATTACGTCGAACGAAATACAGTGCCGTGTCATGAGTGATTTTGTGTACTTCCCGTTTTTTGAAGACACTAAAATCCTCGGCCGCTACTTAACACCGTGATATGGGTAGTCTCGTTGAAGGGGTACGGGAAGGAGGGAAGGGCTGATTAACACGAATTGCTTGAAAATTCAAGAGCGGTTGTGGGAAGACGGCTGGACCGTTTTACGAGATGTGGGCGGGTCGGAAAGTCAAATGACCAGTAACCAGCGCAAGTTCTTCGCCGGCGGAGCAGAGACTCGTCGCTTAGTCGTCGAGCGTTGCGCTTAAGTGACTCATACAAGCACACTCGTATACACATCCAACATTTTGGATCACGCAAGTAACGCTCCTTTCTACGTGCATGTACACACGCGTGTGACGCATTTAATAGTGCTCCTACGCAGCGCGCACTCTCGCAATCAGTTTGGGTAATCTTAAATGTCGGGGCTGGCTTTATCGCATATGCATATTCACCACCGGCGCGATAAGCGTGTATATTAAAGCCCCCGTGCCACTCCTACGGGAGAAAATGAATACCTTTGCGACTACACAGAAACTATCACGTGTTACACGATATGTTCATGTAATGAGTTGATTTTGTCAGACATGTGTAGTTTGATATCGAGACTTCGAAAAGATAAATAATCGACGGATTTAGAGAAATCTAAATATATCGTTTATATATTTATGTTTTCACATTATTTCAATTTTCGATCGTTATGCGTTTTGCGGATCTCCTCCTCGTTAAGGAAGAAATATAATCCCGGCCATCTTTTCGATGGCGACCGTATTTGAGCTGCGAACGTTACGAAGAACATGCGGATGCAGTTAACGACGTAATTGGCCGTTTTAATTGGTCGTATTATTGTTTACTGCGGTTGCTACGCTATCGAAGTGTCGCGAGAGACGATGTATATACCTTCCTTCCTCAAGCATGCAATTCCCCTCGTAATAATTATCGCGTCACGAACGCGCTTACACGCGTAATTCACTCGCCGCCTCGTAACCGAGCTCACGCACACGCATTTCATTTTGGATCGCGTACGCGCGCGTGAACGGACATCGTAGACGAGACATGTGCGGCCGCAATTGGCTGAAATTAGTGACGATATTGTTCAGTTTACTCTCCGTCCCCGCAATTGCCCCTTTAATAGCCGCGGAGGAACGTTTCTTTACGACGCACTCGTTCCACAATGCTCGACCGATGTCAGCCGGGGGATGGAGTGTCTTATTGATGTTCATGAAAAAGCGTTGCGATTCGAGTGACGTATGAGTACTGCTTTGCATTTTTTTTTGCGAACCTCAAGAGCCAGAAAGAAAGAAACATATTCTTATGAGCTTGGCAATTGATGGCGACTGTAATTTGAAAAGAACAGAATATTAAATCAACAGCATAATCGAATTCTTGCTAGCTTCAAAAATCTATATAGGTATATATATATATATATATATA
>JAJVSH010000015.1:2068395-2227879 GCA_021460005.1 Tetramorium alpestre | reverse complement strand
TATATATATATGTGTGTGTGTGTGTGTGTGTGTGTGTGTGTGTGTGTGTGTGCGTGTGTGTATACATTTCACACATATAAATATAAATATATATATAAACATATATATATATATAAACATATATATATATGTATACATATATATTTGCTGTATAAATAATATATGCATATTACATATGAAATGCAAACCTATTTATACAATCAAGTTTATTAATACTCGTCTCGTATTTCCATAAAATAATGTCTCGTGTTATACGGGATACGTTACTACTATAATACGACATGATCGAATGACTATATATGATCGCACGTAGCTCTTTGGCAAACGAATCAATTAGCTGGTATGTATACGTGTAATCAGCTCCGGCTGATGAAACTGTTTTCTTGAGAAATTAAATGTGACGAGAAGATCGCGGCAAATGGACTAAGCATTCACTAAGTACTCAAACGAGAACTGAGCGTTCACTGCTAAGCACCATATTATGTCATCCCAATTGAACAAGTAATAACCGAATGGAATCTGCATACAGTGGTATTGATTGCTCGCTCAAAAGTGAAATCAGATAAATTTTGCTCTTTAGGTAAACAGAATCAAAAGCTGAATATTGAATCGGCAAATTCTATCAAAAGATTGCCATTAATTATCCATTTAACAACTTTTAAGATAAAAAAAGTTTAGGAAAGAAATATAGAAGAGAGAGAGAGAGAGAGAGAGAGAGAGAGAGAGAGACAGGGAGAGAGAGAGAGAAGAAAATTATAACAAAAAACTGACAATACGTGTTTTGTGTTGTCATTAATTGATTATCATTCTTCACGCACGGAAATAGCCACGCCGATGGTGATCGATGTCTAAAGAGAAGAAGTTGTCCATACAATCCATGGGCTATTGCCCGAGCAGTGATCGTCGATACGAAAAACGTGAGCAGGATTTTATTCGGAACTAACGACGGTGGATGCGTTAAGCATAAGAAGCGAGAGAGAAAGAGAGAGAGAGAAGAGACAGAGGTGGCGGTCCGATAATTGCTTCTCAAAGCCGGGCTATGTCGCTCTCGCTCTCTCCGGACCACAGTATTCTAGCCATGGGCTATGCATTAATTCGGGAACGATCCCGCGGGAGGAGTAAGGAATGTCGTTATAGCAGACTCGAGCTACTGCATCGTAGTATGCCTCGTTCCTCCAAGTTCGGATAATTGCTTACGAATTTACCCGGCGTGCGCGCGCGCGCGCNCGCACGCCGACCCCATGTAGGTTTTCTTGCCCAGCCGTTGTCGCCGTGATACTGACAGCACGTGGTGGTTACCGCTACGGTCACTACTCTCCCGTTTGCAGCTGCGCCGGCCAAGCGGCGATGCAGGTGCACGAGGAGTCCCGGTGTCGTCCCCCGGGGCGGTCTGAGGGACGCCGCAACCGAGGAGAGACCTTTGTCGTCCTCCGTGTAAATTAACCATCGGATGCAGATCGGCGGGACGGTATTTATGGTGTCTCTTACCGCAGGGCGACCGCATAGTATCAAGGTATGATTCGCATACCGTCCTTTACCAATGAGATTACAAACAAATTTCATGAAATTTGAACAACGATGCGAGAATCCACGAATATACAAATATATTCTCTATAATTTTTATTTTTAATATTTTTTTTATTAATTTAAAATCAGATTTTCTCTGATGGTTAAAATATTAAAGTACAATAATTTTTAACCGTTTTAACAATAAATAAATAATGTATGAAACGTATAAAATGTATAAAAATAAAAATAAAAAATAAAATTTTTCCNTTTGTCGTATATATGTATAATATTTAAAACATATTAGCACGAATATCTTGTATTGGATCCTTCCTTTTACTCAATTTAATCAATTTAATATTTTATTATCGAAGCTTTTATTATTTTTATTTACTTGCAATAATTTTTATAATATATTATTTTAACGTACATATTATGATTTAAATATAATTTGATACATTTAAAATTGATTTATATCTACCATCTTCAAAGTAAATAACTGAAATATTACTGGATTTGAAATCGTCTTGTTTAACAAGCGACGTTTTCGCATTAGCTTTAACGTCATGTATTTTGAATAGAATGTTATGGAACAACATCGCTGGCTGGCGAAGTTAAATAAAAATTGATACCCGAACAAACAACGAATCAACTTGCATAAATGATACCGAGATATGCGACGGACTTGGGAAAAGGAAGTAAACTTGGATGTCCTCCCTGTTTCCTCGTCTGTTATGCGAACCGTGGCTCAATGATCTCCGCCATTCTCGCAAATTTCTCTTGCAACAGCAGCAACGCGATGCAGATGCGAGCGTTTGAGCAAGAAACGCAATACGGCATTATGTACCGGCATTGTGTTGTCTACTACCGCGCAAAGTAAACAGCAACGGGGGACAGAAGTAAAGCAAATTTACGGTAATGAAACTGTAGTAAAGTAAGTTGTAGCAAAAGGAAACGTAATTAAATCTGTCTAATTAATCTTTCGGTCGTGGTCCCACACGACGACTCCTGTAATCCGTATCTACTCTCTGCGTGCCCATCTTTCTTCAAAGACATTACAAATGACGACTATTTCGTCCGCGTTTGTTCCGCGTATTTGATTAAGAAGATTCGAGCGAGCTGCTCCACGTTCAATTTACCCGAATAAAATGACAACACCAACACTGCTAACTTAGCATTGTTTACGATTGTTTTCTCATTAAACGATTTATTTCTTGTTAAACGCAAGTACTTTGTGATGCGCAATAAGTACTCAATCGTGAAAATAGCTTACAATTTCTTCGCGAAGCAAGGTAAACTCGCAGGCAGATAACGTAGGTTTTTAAACAAAGGAATTGCGACGGAAGAAACTCGAGCGTGGTTTTGAATTCCATTTGAGGGTCCCTTTCGAAATGATTTTTCTCATATTTATACGATCCTTTTGAAACGGTCGTCGCTGCGCTCTCCGAACGCGCACTCTTCTGGATGCGGCGCTCCCGGAGGGGCGCGCAATTGTGCCGCATCAGACTGCGGAATGACAATGTGGGCGGAGGGTAGTAATCACGACAATAGAGGAATAACCGTATCCGCTGTTGCCTAGTTTCATATAACGAGATTGCCGATGATAGCAATCGCGGTTGCGGCGAGAAAGGAGAGGGGTAACGTACCCTTTTGAGCCCCCCTAATTAATGCTGTGCGCGCGCGCGTTCGCGGAACTCTCAATTGGACGAGCTTGATGCTTTCGAAATATGACTATTTGTAATATCGCGTGTACATGTCAAACTTTAGACGCGCGAAACAGAACTGTCGTTCGTTACGCCAACTTTCCTACAATTTGTTTATTGTCACGGCGAAACTATAAGCTCACTAATCTGCATAGTTAATAAGACGATCGCACGAATACGCATACATTTACAGCCTCCGCGTTTTATTTTAAAATGTATCTTGAACAATTATAACGAGTTATTTATTTTACGCTTTTCAAAATTTCTTTTTTGACATTAAAATATTCAGATCACGCTCTTGTAGTAAAACAACATTACGGAATAAAAGATAAAGTCTCAACTAATAAATTGTTTTAAAAAAAAATTTATATAAAGTATAATTTTAATTAATTTTAATTAATTTTAATTCTATTTAAAGTATAGTCATTTATTTTCATATACATTCAATAAGTAGTTACATAATCATATGTATTATCATGCAAATCATCTTTTTCGAAAGAGAAATAGCTATATATAACAGCCAAAAATAAACTTCATTTTTGGAATCAACAATGAGAGATGGCGAAGGACGATAATCGTCGAGATATTGTAGGTTTCGCGCAACACGTTCGTCAATTGCGTTTATCTCCCGCAGCTCTCTCGCGCGAGCGGCTCTCGCGCTAGACCGTGATTTTTAATTGCGCCTCCCATCGCGGCCTTTTGTCCTACCAGTCCTTTTTTCTCTTCCGTGGCGACGGTGCTCGACATCGGCACGATAATAAAGTCCCATCGGGACGACGAGGTATACACAATTAGCGCGCTTGTGACGTCGCCCGTTGTCTCTGGATGCCAGCGAGAACCCAGACTCTTGCCGGCCATACCGCATAACCACTCAAATTCGCAACGAGAGGAAACTTCGCCGCGATTGTTCCACAATTCGTTTCGTGCGGCCGGCGCGCGGAGATTCCATCCAGCGCGATATAATATATCTGCTCTTTGTCTCTCTTTCTCTCTTACTCTCGTATATCTCTCATTGTATTTCTCGCGTTCAGAAGGTTCCTACACACATTTTTTTTTTACCTTTTCCCTTTAATTCCTCGCATGTCGCATGTGTGTGCTCTCTAATTGCGTGGGACGCAATCCGTCGGACAAGAGCGTTACGGACGCGTACATGCGAGAGTTACCTCGAGACTCGATACTCCGCTCTGTGTTTACTATAGCAGATAATAACGAGGTAAGCGGGGGCTTTAACCCCCCTTTGTTACGTGCCGGGTCGTAATTATAATTTTATTGCGGCGGAAACGCGGCTTACCGAACCCCTTCTTGGCCGGCTAATCTGCCCTTCCCTTTCCCTTTTCTCTCTTTTGTGTAAATGACGCTTTCCAACACGGTATGACGACGATGATAACGACGACGACGACGACGACGATGACGGCGACAGCGACGTCGATGGCGATGCAATCGTCCACCGTCGCACTTTCGCATTTGATGTTCGATCGCGGCGAGAGAGTTTCCGTTATCAGACACCGAGTGCTGTCCTATACGAACGTTTTCGTCACGGCGCTTTCGAAAAGCGTCGTTAACGGCCTCCGATCCGGGTCAAATGCTTCTCGCCTCGTGTGCCATATACACGCGCGCGCGAGCGCGTGCTGCAAGCACGCGTAGAAATCCGCAAACGCGTGTTTCTCGCGTATCGCGAGCGCGTTTGAGCGAAAGCTCTCGTCGGCCGTCGACCGCAACGCGCACTCGAAATGTAATGCATAGAGGTGCACGCGTGCACACGTTTGGCGTGCGCTTGTATGACGCGCGTGCGCTCGTATATATGTATGTACATGTATATATGCACTCGCGCGCCCGCGGGCACGCTTCGTAATTCGATTATTAATTTAATAATCAATCATCGACCGGGTACCAAATCGCATTAGTGACACCCAGCTAAATCACGTGGATCGCCCGGGTGCCCACAAAATGGTGAGAAAAAGCTACGCTTTTTTTATTTCTCGCATGGAAAGATATGACGCGATGTGTGCATGACATTTGTCGATTCGGGGATCAAACACTTTTCGACTGGGAAAGAGGCAGAGTCAGTGACGTGCGTGTTTTGGAATCTGTGATCCTCAAAATTTGAAGAGATATGATGACGTAGACTCTTGATACCAAAATTACGATATCTTAACCGTCTGTCAGCAATCTTTTTGTTTTATTAACGCTGTCAGCAAATTAGGTCTTTCAAGTGCACCCCATGTTACTTTTATTTTCTAGGCTTTCAAAAACTCCAACAAAATTTTGGATTACCTATCAACATCTCTGCTACAATATCCAACAGATTTTAAAGCCAAATATTAAACTTAATTTTTACAAGTTTATTTATTATTATATTTTTACAACAGTTTATACAAAACGAAATTTACAAGGAGATATTCGAAAAAATAATTTCGCTTGTGCCTTGAAAACACAAATTGCTAACGGAAGATTAAGAATCTACGATAATCAAAGTTTTGCGATAGTAAATCAAGCTAAACTGTATGTCTAATGATAAATTAAAATATCTACTGTAATTTATGAAAGCAGGCGGCAGAGAGTAAAACTATTATACAATGTTTATCTGAGATACGAAACATAATATTTTCCAAAACGCAAAGCGACATTAAATTGTATTCTCTGAGGTGTTGGAAATGAAACACCGCGGGGGTCTGCAATCATTATTGCATCTGCAACTTCGTAGACGCCTCAGCACGCCGCGAAACATCCACGTGACGGGGGGGGGGGGGGGATTGTTTTTCCCCGTCTATTATATCGCTTCGTGCGCGGATGTGCCGAAATGCGGTGGCCGTGCACACGGCAGTGTGCATGCCCGATCGGACGGAGGGGGCTTTTAAGCGAACGCGAGATCGACAGCCGAAAGTGGTGCTCCAACGTGCCGGGCCCGCTGCGTCGCTCTCATTTTCCTATTGTTTCTGCGAGCGACGTCGAGCACGCGGCCGAATAATAAATGCGATCTTCTCCTCTCGCTCGCACTCCGTCCGGTCATGGAAAACTCAGTTTTGTGGACGTGGACAATGGCGATCGAATATACGGACCAAAACGTGGAATTTCTCCATTGCCTCTCTCTCCCTCTCGCGTTGTCAATTACGCGTCGCGCCGCTGCCGTGCAGAGATAGAAAGAGCGAAAGAGAGAACCCGTCGTCTCCTCCGTCGCGATTTTTTTCCCCGCGCTCTTATTGTTCTGTCTCGATTATGCTCGAGAAAGCCACTCGATTAACGTCACACGGCCACGCGATTATGACACGAGTCGCGGAGCTTCATTAACGTGTCGGTGGCCTCTCTACATCGTGGATCGAGCTTCGAGTGTTTCGTTATGCCTGGGCAATAATACGAGAGACCGCTTTCAGGAAATCATCCGTTAAAATCTTGTGGGGACTCTGCGTTGACGCGTAGAGCTCGCGCTTCCATTACATTACGAGATAAACGAGATATAGAGACGTATGATGTATTGTTTTAAAATTTATATACATATTTTACGATATAATTTATTTCATTAATATGTATCACGCTCTTCGGAACTTGTTAGCACCGTGTGACACCGGGATTAAAATATATTCCAAGGGAGTCTCCGTGCTTTACTTACTTATTTGTATTTACGCGTTCTCTTTTCATTCGATTCAGAATTGATTCGCGACGGGACATTCAAGGGGACGCGGGCGACATAACGCAAAGTACACTCGTCTCGATTACTGCAATTGCTGCAACTCACGAAACTCACGTCATGGTGTCCGCCGTGCGCTTAGCTCAATGGGACAAGCGGCGCGGCGTGAGAGAACGATGATCGATAGGCCGTTCACGGCGACACGGTCGATTACGGTAATTAAGTGCGGAAACAAATATGAAATTAATACTTGCGCTTGTCCGTCACGAAACGGTCCCACGGCGTTATTAGCCGCACGCGACGCACTTGCATGTACGCGCGTATACGTATGTGTGTATGCACGCACAATACCGACCGATAATCGCGAGTATCGGTTTGCGCACAGGTATTATGGATGCCATTGTTAATTGCGACCATTGTCGAGTGGTCAGGTATTCCGACGTTCGCGAAGTTAATGCCCCATATTTTCGATCGGGTGCGCATCACGGAGAGATAGGCATGATCACGGGGATGGAAGAGAAAAGGGAAAGGGGTGAGAGGATGGGGGGGATACGAGACAGAGGGAAAGTACGCTATTGTGCGTGCCGATTGAATCGAGTCGCTCCGCATTGTCAATTCCAACCGAGCGCGACTCGTTTACTTCGAAACTAACGATTGTACGCGATGCCGTTTAAAAACCGCTTTCACCGGAGCGAGATCCGCGCGCACGAGTGATGCCTGGTTTTATTTTCTGGATTTACGACATGTGATATCCGCTGTGGTAAATGCGTTGTAGGCGAATAATGCGAGTCAAACGAGCAGTAAGATCCCTAACGTATAAATGCATATGTCATGTCTCCCAAGGTGACGCAGGTGCATGACTTGTATATGATTGCCGGCTGCGGTTGAAGTGCCGCGAATTATTATATATATATTGTCGAAGGTTCTCCACATCGTACGTCGAGTCCCGACAATTTTAATACGTTGATTGTCGAATACTTAATTTATAGCTGGCATGGTCTGTTTATACATGGAGTCAGCTGTTTGCTAATTAAATTTTTGGGAGGAAAAAAATAATTTTTTAATAAATTTTGTTAAAGGATGAATATAATTAAAAAGTATATTAATTAAAATAATAACTAACATTATTATAAAAAATGGCATTAAATTTGAAGTTGCCTAATTGTAAAATGGCCACCACTTGTAAGCTGCCACTTTACAATAAGCTATCGTTTCAACGTGCGAATGTTTTAAAGCGAGTTTCGGGAGCATCCCGGAACCATGTAAGTCCCCGACGGTCTTTCGAATTAATCGCCGGTGCGAGATTGGATTTGCCGTTCGCCTGTACCGGGAGGGGGATTATCTTAGGAGCAGACCAGAATCATCGTTCTGCGGGATTGAACGCGTCCCGGCAAGTACCTCGGCGACGCGGCCTGGAACGCGGAGAAACCATCTGTCTTATTGCCAATGCGCGCCATTCCCTACCCGTCCCTCTCGTCCTTACCCCTTGCGTGTTTACGTATGAAAATGATGCACTCCGGCGTGATGGGCTCGGTGCATTCTGCCTCCCAAACGCGCCGGGCTACGACCGATTCCGCGCACACACGGGAGTGACCCACATTATGCGCGGCCCCGTTAGCACGCTGTTATTATCCCTCCCCATTCGAAAGGCCATCTTGCGAGATCATTAATCTCGCGTATCTACAGAAGCTGCCATTAAGGGGAATTATTTGAGAAGTACATTATTTTACGAACGATACTTACAAAGGGGAGTTCTTAGACTCGGCTCATCTATATGTGAGCACCGGTGAATTATTAATTTTCCTAAGATCGATAATTCACTGACCCCCGGGGAAAGAAGGAACACGTAAGAAAGACATTGTCTAAAATAATATGTATGCATGTGTGTGTGTGTGTGCGTAAATTGCGAAGACGAGAATAGAACGCCTTCTGAAACATTGAGTTTTTCAAGTCCGGCACTTTTTCTCTCTCGAGAGCCAGACAACTGTATATTATATATGAAATAGGTCGGTCTATTTTATATTTTAAAAGTGTATATTTGATTAATGAAAAGATTCCTCTTGCAATCTATTTGATATGCGCATTTACATACGGTAACATTTCTCTTTATATATCTTTATGATTATATCAATCACGATCTAATTTGAATCAGCGGTACGACGTTCGCTCATGATTAATAATAAAGTGTGTGCTCTATAGATGTAACTATAAAATACCAAAGTTATATATGCTCTTGACTTTATTACGTGAAACGCATGCTGATACGAGTTATTCTGTCTGTCTCTTTCTCTCCATGTCTGCAATATTTGTGCACTTACGTACGTACGCCGTGCACGGAATGTTATTAAGCATGATAATAATTCGACTGGAATACCGCAAACCCCTCGTAGCGACCGATCGTAGCGCGGCGATAAGAGCGAATTAATTCCCTTGATGCTAGCTTCGCTAGAACGATCCTACTCGCGTCACGCACGCATACAGCAGTTTACATTCCTCCTCATCTGTTCGCAGGAAACTACAAGAAGCCGTTGGCTTTACTCCATCTTCTATTGTTGTGGCACAATTTTGTTAAAACTTTGCAGGCCAATCCTTGATATGGCCCCATTTCAGTCTGCATTAAAGATGTACTTGAAATCGATGTTTCTCAAAATTTTACAGCAGTTTTAATTAAAATTAGAAATATTTAATATTAAAAGTTAGAATTAAAAATTAAAAGTTTGGCGAGCTAAACGACGCAAATGTAAAATAAATAGTAAAATCTTTACCTCGGGTGCATTTTAATCTTAAGACGATTAATGCTACAAATAACACGTCACGAAATTTTCGCTCAGCATAAATTAAAGTGAGCGCTAGATTTTTTTCAGCTATCCTGTCGTACCGTTATCTTTAACATTTAATCTGCATTTCGTATATGTTATAGGACTATGTACGTTACAGTCCGTTCTGATGAAACAACTTTTGCCATTGAATCGAGATTCTCTCGGTAGCGTTTGCGTCGATGGAGTCACTTGTACTCTAATCCGCGGGCATGAGTTCGATTCTCGCTCGCTAATACCGCCAAAGAGGCGCAGCCAGATGAGGCTATCGGCCGGCCACTTTTGAAAATACTGCGAATAGGTGGATATCACAATCAAATGTAGCTACAGTTAGTAGGTATTACCAGTAATCTCGCGTGACTGCCCTTTTCAAGCTCGCTGCGTATTATCAACAAACAGTAGCGCCATGTCACAGCTCATCAATTCGTTCGATAATAAGTTTTAATCAACGTATTAGCAGTTTAATTGTTAATTACTTTATCTTTATAAGCGCACTTTTGTTGCGGCACCCTTTAGAAACACATATAGACATACATAATAGAAATATATGTAGATTATATAATATTTATTACTGGATTGATTGTGCAATAATTATGTAAAATTTTGATTTGCGATAAAGTCGACGAGATTTTAATTTATCGATCGATTATTTGCCTTCATTGTTCATTCATCTGTATATATTTTATTCATTTATATTCATAATATTATACTCTATATCGTTTTTCATACATTTTATATAATTTGTATCATTTTTATTGAGATAGATGACATTATTATCTCAGTTTTTATTCACAGAACCGAGAAAGTGCTTCGTCGAGGGAGCTTAACCGGCCGACGGCGGAGACGATTTCACGAATGACATGGTGAGTCAACCAATAGTAAGATTTTAATGAAACTTGGCCTAAAGTCCGCCCCCTTCCTCGACAAACACCGACGTTCGGCTGTGGACGTCTGAGATTACGCGTCTGAGCGCGATATTCTAATGGACGACAGGCAGCCGGTCTTTCTCGTGCATTTAGTCGAATGGGTTAAAACCGCGGTTATTTGCAGTGCACTTCGATCGAATTGGCTGCCGTTTGCATAATCTTCTTCCGTTGCCCGCCGCGTCGCGTCGCATTCGTCCACATCCGCACGCCTTTCTTTCGCCGGATCTCTCTCTTTCCCGTCTTTTCCTCCTTTCCCCGAATCCTTTTCTTTTTTTTTTCCATCCGGTCGTACTTTCCATCCACGAAAACGATCGCGTTTCTTTTGTACGAGGCAGGCGGGAAATTTAGGTTCCCCTACGATCGCGCTTGATTTATATCCGTCGATCGATCGAGTTTCACGGCGACGACGGATCGTTCACCTCGCGCGCCTCGAGGCAAGCTTGATCACAGCAGTCGCGGTCAGCATCGGACCAACGATCGTCGCGAACGAATCGTCTCAATTGAGATTTCTTGTCGGGATTGGATTTCTGCAGATCGACTGCGTTTACGCGAGCCCGTCGACGACGACCTCGGTGACACGGAGGATACGTGACGACGTTCTTAGAAGAGAACAAATGACACACCATGATCGCCCTGAGTTTTGCACATAACCGATTTGAATAAATTTTCACGCAGCCGTAAAAATTGCCAGTCTTGCCTCTGACATACTGAAATTGCGAAATTGTTTCCACAGCGTGGAATAAAAATATTTGTTTCGAGAAATTTATACGCGTCCCCGGTCGGATGTATTTTTCTAGAGATTTCGTTCCGTAAAATAATCTTGAATCAAGTATCGTTTCTTTAGTATATGAGATCCTCCGATAAAAGGGTCGCCGAGAGGCGCTATTTATGATTAAAGATCACGTATAAAATTATCATACTGTAATCACAGGCTTTTGCGTGAAACGTGACGTGCGTGGATTTAACGAAAATTCATGGCTCAACGTAAAATCATTTCGTATTACGTTATGAATAGCCGCGCAGCGCACGGCACAAAGCAATAACCGTTAATGTCCGTAATAATTGTCCGCTGCATATTATTAATACAACTTAATTACCGGTAAGCAATCTGTGGTATATATTTGCGACAATTGCAATCGCCGGATGGAATGTGTAATAGTACTGAATTCGCGGTGTTACGAGCCCGAGCGCTTTGCACGCGAATTACATTGGTTACGCTAAGTTTGTCGCGTTACGCGGGATGACACGAAGTTCTTGTTAAATTGCTGTCTTTCGCTTATGCGAGCCTGCTATATAAGTATATGTATGTACACACACACACACACACACACATATATATATATGTTTATATATGTATACATATACTTACGTACATGTGTAATTCGATATACATATGTATATAGTATATATACACGTATATATATAAATATATACATGTACAATGTATATCATTGTATATCGTTCAAAGTGAAAATTCCCCGCCGGGCGTTCGCTTTAAACGTCGCTGAATATTTATGATCCCAATCTCTTTTCAGCCTACAGTAAAACGAGGTTTACCGCCATAATAGCGATGGGGTGTGCGTGGCGTATCCGCGATGACTTTAATAACTAGTTACCGGATTAATTGCGTCACTTTGTCACCGTTAATTTACCTATTAAGCACTTATCGGTGGAATGACGTATCACGGGCGCGCGGCACAATTATTCATTATGCTAATTGCGCGCAGCTCTGCTGTAGATAAATCTTACTCGCTCTTTTCGATCGTGTAAATGTCATCGTGACGTTTATATCGGGGAAGCTGTTTCGCCGCTATTCGAAACTTCTCGTTATAATTTAAAAGTAAAATCTCAGTGTATTACGAAAGTCTGATTTATGTACTTTTAAAAATTTAGAAAATCTCAGGAGGATTAAAATTACGCTGCGCTCAAAGGGCAATATGTAAATCGCGGCCGGACTTAAAATAGCGAGAAAAAAAAATAAATGTAACGAGGGGGAGAAACGAGGAGGAGAGGGGAGAGGTGTCGCCCCAGCGAGATTAAAACTGCCTTACCTGTCGTCAGAGAAGAATAGAATAGCGCCGACAGTAGTACGAGCTGCATTTTAGTCAGACACTTGCCGCACCTGGAGCACGAACCGTCGCCGAGCAAAGTGGCGCTCCACTTCTTCGTCGTCTGCACCCTCGAGTACTTCATCGTTCACTTGACATTTGCGCGGGGTGGGGCCAGAGGTCAGAGGGGTGGATAATCGCGGCCGTTTGTACCGTTTGTCGAGAAAAAGAATGAGAGTTATACCACAGAATTCGCGCCGTCCGGGAATTTCCGCTTAATCGAGTCTACCACGGAACGCATCAACGCGCACCTCGTTCTTCGTGCTCGGAGTGAGACGATCAGCGATTCGACACCACGTGCTTCTCGCCGAGAAGATCGTCGGCATCGATATTCCTTGATACCTTAGAAACAGTCGAGCGCTCGCATTTGAATGTTGATTTCGATCGGAACCAGCGGAATTCCTGCGCGTTCGTCGATTTGTCCTCGCCCGACGCTTCTTTCCCAACGCTCTCCGATTCTCGCGAAGGGATTCTTCGTGCTATTCAAGAAGAACCCGAATACCGATCACGCCGTTTAGCGTGAAAAAAATTCCACCCTACGTTCGGATTTAACGGAACGCGTGGAATTTTCCAATGTTCTCGTCGTGATTTATTTTTGCGCTCCGACGTTGTTTTTCTAATTTGCCCTTTTGGAAGATTGTAAGCATCGATCGAGCGCGATATATTAGTAGAAGGCAGCTGTTATATCACTTGCGAATTAAATCAAAATTAAATTATCACGTTGGGCCCCTTATCTCACGTTTTCGTGGTTTACTTGTGGTTCAACGAGGAGATTCTCTCAATTCCTCGTGAGTGGAAACGTTTTTCAATACCACGTGTTTTTTCGTGGAAGCCACCCGGGCAATAAGCGCACTTAGCTGTCGTACATCCGCGCGAAAGTAGTTTCGCTATTACTCCAGCTTACTTCGGTCATTTCACAGAGGTCTTCTCGGGCTTAACGATCCTCCTTTTATCGTCAGTTGTTAGACGGTGGGCGCTATTTCCGCCGTAAACGTTGTCCCGTAATGTTTTTCGTCTCCAGCAACTTCCCTCGGGCTCGCTCCCTCGGGCGCTTTCACGAACTTTTTACGCGAAGGCTCAGCGTCTCTTCTGTTTTTTTTCTCCCTCTTTTTTGCGCACCTGACGTTGCTCAGGTGCGCACCGCGCACACGTATATTTCTCCGTCAAACGGATATCACTCCCTCACGAAATTGGTCCCTCGTTTCCCCTCGCGTTGCGAAGCGACCCTCCTTCGCAACGCGCACGTTAACGCCGCTCCCTCTGTTTTCCCTGAGCCTCGCTAATTAACGCAGAATGATTACTCGCCGCAAACGTCGATGCGTCTCGAGGAGCCCAGACTTCTCGCATCAGGTACCTTCTGCCCGAGGTTGAATGAACGTGCTCGAATGGGTTCGCTTTTCCTCATCTATGACTCCTCATCGTTGATTAACCGGCGTCTTCGTCGGCCGCGGTTCGTTAGTTATGTCAAAGCGAAAGCCCTCGCGAGACAGCGGTGCGAAACAGCTCGTTGTAAATTTCATCCGACTACCGGCGGCATCACTCGCGTCCGGATCCTCTTTTAGCTCCGTCCTTTTTCTGTTGCGCGATGAAAGGGGAAAGGGTAACAGATCGTCAGAGATCAGTGAGCGTGAATTTTCGCCTGCATTTATTTTGCAGTTCAATGAATACCTCGTGATTTTTTCCACCGCAGCGAACTCTTTTTTCCCCGTAGATCGGAAAAAAAATTTCTCCTGACGCTTGCAAATTCTCGCGAGCGGAAACCAGAGTCTCGACGGAAACACGGACGGCGATGCACCCACGTGACACTTTGGTTCCCTGGCCACGTGCCGCAATCGCCGATTGTCCACCTTTATTTTCTTCCGCCGCAATGTATTTTTTCGCGTTGCAAGTGCGGCTCCTTACACTGCACTCGATTATTGTTCTAATTCACATATTTCTCGGATTCGTCAATTGTCACTGTATCCTTTTCACCAATGGTTCCTCATGCGTATCCTCGTGAGCACACTATCACTCTCAAACACAACTCTCGTCGACCGGTAATTGCAATCGAATGTCTCGACTTAACAATCCCGCGAAAATTACGCGTCACTATATCAATGTTTTCTGTAATAGTTTTTTTTTTTAAATGAATAAAGAAAAAGGAAGTCACGTTTAATGAGCGTCTCTCCTCCTCGCACTACATCTGAGAGGAATGGAAATCGGTTTCTGCAAACATGCGTGATTCGCGACAACGAGTACCGGCTCGTTGTTACAGGTTACCCGAGAACCTTTACCATCGGCAGTTCGTAGTTGACAGAAACCCTTGGCGGGAGCGGTACAACGAATAAGGTGCCACTCCCACCCGCGCATGCTCCACCACCACTCTCCGGATCATGATCCCCTTCTCTCTCTCTGTCTCTCCTCCTTTTGCTTATTTTCTCCTTTCCCCTTCGTTGAGCCTTCCTCTCATTCCCCTTACAGCCTTCCTTCTCACACATGATCCCCCCATTTACTGCATTTACAAATCATTTTCTCTCACTCCCATTTCCCGGCCTGTCTTCCTTCGTTTTCTCCCTGTTCTCTCCCTCTTGGCCACCACTACCACCATATAACTGCACGTGGTGCTGCCGTCAGAGTGGGGCAATCCATAAACCAATTAATTCGGGTAATAAACTCCGACCGAAGGGCGACCTATTCGGACCCTCGCCTATCCCGAGAACACGCCGCTAGATCCTTTTAGCCACTTTCTTCGACTTGACTCGCCTTTGTTCGACACAGCAAATCGGCTTGTCACATCGAAAGCTATCTCTCTATCTTCGTTGAAACAAGCTTAACCCTTTGGCCACGTATGGCGTGTCAGGGGGATGTAGAATCTGTCAGAACGAAATGATGGATTTACGAGGCTACGTGAATTTACGAGACTGCTGCTCCTCTCTTTTTTTAAGGCCCTACGCTCAACTAATTTAAAACTCATTCTCCACAGCTTTTTAATTGAGCATAATTAATCACTTGCTATACTGATTTATACGTAACAGTTAAACAGTTAAAGAACAACAACCGTTAAACAGCCAAAAGTTATATTTTCGGAGTTATAAATGTGAAATAAAATTAGTTGTTGTTTGTATTACGTATACATTAATAATATTGCGACGAAATAAATTATAAATGTAAAATAAAATTAGTTATTGTTTGTATTACGTATATACTGTATTAATAATATTGCAATTAACAATGTTGAAATAGAAATAAGATTGATTCCTTTATCGAGATTAATTCATCGAGGGATAAAAGACAGGGAATATACGCAAACACACAAAGGTCGAGACACCGTATATTCGAACGACCGTCACGATCCGTTTTAATTTGTTAAATATATTCATTGCTCTTGTCCCCGTTAGAGCGCGGCGCATCCGGACGCCTCTTGCATAAGTTTTCGCGATATGGCGTCGTCCCTTATTCCCCGGGCCCAATGAGGGATTATTAAAGAAAGGCGCTCTCCTAGCAGCGGGCTGCGTAATAAATCAATTAGTTTAAATAAGAAGGGCCCGGCACGTAGACGTGGGGAGCGGCGACATCGTGTCCCGTGAAACAACGCCGCTCCGCTCTCGCCAGCCCCATTATTATGGTCCGCACGATGGGCGAACCGCCGTCGATTGCCGCCGATGAATTAATTGCGTGCGATCGATTAATTAAAACGCCGACGCATCGTCAACGTGATCCCAATGCCGAGTGGCAGAAATATTATTCCGATCGGTCGCCGTCGGTGACTCACTGGCGCGAAACAGCGTAAACCTTGAAGTCGACACGGTCGGCCGAACGCTCGTCGTCGCTGAACCGACGGTTTAACGTTGAAACGACCGTCCGCGCCTGTCGTATTTGTGTCACTTGGATGGACTGTCGTGCGGTCGGTTCTACACTGATCATCCGGTTCCACTCTCCACATCGTGTTGACGTCGCCGCGATTTGTCGAGGTGGATCGATGCCGATTCGATTTACATTCCTCTCGTCGATCCGCGAGAAGCCCGGATCTCGCGCGCAGAATAGAAGTGTTCAGCGCGTTTGCATACATTCGAACGATCGCGCTGTCCCGCGAATGACAGCTGAGAATTATCCGTTGCATAATATACGCCGCATCCCGGCACAGGATGCCGAGATCCTGGATACGAGTTGTTGGTGAATGAATTAACATACTAATTACATGCCCCGTCAAGCACGCGTTGCGCGATTTCACGGCTTTGGTAACTTTGCAACAATGATGAATCTTTCGTAACTATGCTAAATAGATTGTGACGCGCTTTTGTCTTCCCTCCACACGTCCGTGCTTCCATTTTGCACGGCTTAATCTCGTTTTAAGATAGATGCACTGATAAAAGTATCTATAGATGAAGGAATCAGACAGAATTCATTTT
This sequence comes from Tetramorium alpestre, assembly GCA_021460005.1. Lineage (NCBI taxonomy): Eukaryota > Metazoa > Arthropoda > Insecta > Hymenoptera > Formicidae > Tetramorium > Tetramorium alpestre. Next base: position 2,210,807 of record JAJVSH010000015.1, on the reverse strand, counting down.
CACATGCAAAATAATATAAATAGTCTTTTATACGTCATCTTTCAAGTATTAATAAAAATAAATATGCGCTTACGTGTGCATCGAAATCTCTCTGCCACCACCGTGCCTCTCCACAAGTTGAAAAGGGAATATGCAAAAATTACACACTGTTATGTACCGAATGTTTAAATGGCCATACGTACAACTTGCACGAATTCAATTAGCCACGATAAATAATAACGTGAAATGTGAGAACAATCAGCGGCAAAATGTGCGCAAGCCGCACATCTACTACTTTCGCTCGTTCGAAAATTTTTAATCCAACCGCAGTTTTCGCTGTATGTTTCATTGACAAATTGGATACGAGAATCGCGAGCGAGTGAAGGCAGATTAATGCGATCCGTGAGTCGCTCTCGGCTTGTTTATCGTGCTATCGATTTTGCCCGTTCGATTGCTCAGAAAAAGCCCATGAGATACGCTTTTCAATTATCCCCGTAACGGAAGTTATATTTACAGATCGTTTATGTCGTTGTGTGCGGTCTCGCAATCCTTTGTGCTCGTCCAATTACATTCCCGCCTGGACGTTAAATTACCAATTCTTTTGTCACTTGTAGCCTCTAGTCCTATTTTGACTAACGCATTCTTTTTTATTTCGCCCTTTATGTCAAATATATTTCTAATTAAACATGAGCTCGTTAAGCCCATTCTACTTATTACATCGAATTCTTTGATTGAATTAAACACGAATTCGTCCAGACTGATTTTATCTATTCTCGAAGAGATCCTATTGTAAACGAAAACCGTGCTGTCGAGCAGAGTATCGAGGCTCGGATTTAGGGTTACATACATATTAAGCTTCACGCTGACTCGTGGTGGAATCCGTCACATAAATGGTTCATTCGGATTTGTCCGGAGCCGGTCTAATCCCGCAATGCGTTATCACTCGCATCCGGTATTTTTCTTCCTAACCGGGTATCGAGACAACCGCCTTTCCGGTGGTTTTAGGGAACCATTTTTCGGGACAGCGTCATCCGATTGTTATCATCTCGGCTGGGGCGAGGCGAAGGGTGGTGTCGTGGTGTCAAGCCGGTCTTAACATCCTGAGCGAACCCATTCGTCTCCCGGACTCATCTCACCGATCTCACCCTCACGGCAGCTCGTTTATACGGCAGCCAACCCCGGCTGCGGTGGTTGCTCCTGCCTGGCAGGCGCCTTCAAATTCGAGCCCGATGCGAGGTCCCTGCCCCCGAGCCTAATCCGCTCTCTCACCATTCCACGAGAGCGGCGATGTAGTGATGGCCTTTCAACCGATTCATCATACCAGATGTGAAAATTAGTAGACTGAAAATCGTTTATCTTTTTCTTTTTAGACGTGTAATCCGCGTTGCAATTTTCAAATAAAATATTATAAGTATTATAAATGTAATTATCAGCCGTCTTAAGGATATTGAAATTATAAGGATATTTCTTTGCAAAATGATGATGGGCTTAAGTGTTTATCTTTTATATCTTAGTTTTTTATATTTTAGTTTGTGGCTAAAGGGACATCGAGTAGTTTTCGGACATTTTATACATCCGCATTTACGTTTATATATGCTCGCTGACGTTTATACTCGTGAAGGATCGATGCGTGATACGAACTACTCCATATCACGCGCGGGGACATGTGAGTGTGCCATCCGCTATACCTTCGCTTTGCCTGCTTCTAGATGGAGGTGGCGTATTCCCGTCTAATTTGAAAAGCCCTGTAACCCGAACTAATGGACCACGCGGGAGAGATCAATCTGCGTTACCTTCGCGCGAATTATTTTTCCGCGAGATACGACTGTCCGCGCGCTTTCCATCGCGTGTGTACGCACGGTATTATTGACGCGAACGCTAAAAAATAAACGAAAAATGCGGCGTCCACGTCAGAGGCGGGTTTTACGCCCTAGGCCATTCTGCTCTCTGCTAGCCTTTGTACATTTATAATTTCGTGATAACATAAATATTAGATGCAGTGGAGAACACGGCAAATTGTAATTGTAATTTCTTAATGATTAGGTGCGTCGAGATCGCGTTTGATTATTTAAAAATCATTTGACATGCAGATAATGAGAAAATATCATGTAAAATTCATCGGATTAATTTTTCGGTCTCTCAAAATTCGCCGCTTGGGTCGGAGCGTGGCCCTGAGCAATGCGAATTGAAAACGACGAAAATTTCACTGGCAACTTTACAAATTGAGATGCAAATTACTAACGGTGACCTTTACGATAGCGATTCCATTGCAGGTTTGAGTATCCCTCCGAAACTGCAAAGTTGAACTCTAAACGGGAATAAGTTTGCTACGCGGTTCCCTCACCGCGCTGTTAAACGCTTCGTGAAATTCAGCGTAGCAAAATTTAATAAAAACCGATTATGATCATTTACCTTTATCTTCTTATAAAATAGAGGTATTTCTATTTTTTTGTATGTCAGTTCAATTTACGGGAATCTGGTTTTACACGATATCTCTCGGAACGCGCTAATAATATAAATCGGGAATAACGCGTGTCAAACGTCCTGTTGATGCAAAGCCGGTACGCGATTTCACTGTGAATTCTACCACTGTTTCCCTTCCCACCCTTCGTCTCCATTTCTCTCTCTTTCTCACTCTGTCTCATCATTGAAAAGTTATTTGTTTATTATATAATCCGACATCGCGGAATCTAATACCCGATGCAAAGCGTAATAATTCCCGTAATATCTCCGTATGAACCGCGGGCACTTGTTATTCTGCGCGTTTCTAATTTCCACAAATTTCGAATCTCCATGGTTAACCCTCGGGAATCGCGTTAATAACGTAAATGGCGAATTATACGCGTTCACGCGAAGCCGCGCGCCGATCACGTCGCCGTAACACGTGGATCTTATGTTAACGCGCGCGTCCCGCATTAAATTAGGGAATTCATTGGCCGGAACGGGCGCGACGGACGCGCGTCGAATCAACGCGATTCCAGGGGTATTCTTTTTTTTTTTTTCTTTTGCCGATCGTCTCGTCCGTACTCGTATGTATACGCCCGGCGGACGGACTTCAGCCATTCCGAAGTTTAAAATGCCGAAATCGAATGGTGACCAATCGCCTTTTTTATTATCGCGTATCTCCCGGATAATGGCCCCACGCGCGTGTATCTCTCCCTGGAAAAGCGTGTATCTCACCGGCGTTTATTTCGATTGCGCCCGGGACTACAAACCGTCCGGCTGTAAAAACCTGATATTAGAACGAAATAACCGGAGTCGTTTTGCGCTCGACGAGCACTAGCACTTCTTGCAAATTTGATCACGCTTATATACATTATATAATTATACACGCGAAATTTCATAATATTTTACGCGCGATGATATATAATTTCGTATGTAAATAAATCTCGTTTCATTTTTACAATTTCGTAATTCTCATGTTACAACGCGCCATCATTACATTTTATGAATTATGTATTATTATCCTCACTTTTTTAATGAGCGTTTCTCTCGTATTTTACATTTTCAGAGTGATTCTCGGCGTTTTAATATCTTCCGGTGACGGAAATGCGATTTAATTCAATATCGTTATCAATATCGACTGTTTACCGTTTCTTCTTTTTTCCTTCTTTCTTTCCTGATACCCCACAGTAGAGTCCCTCAAGAGTCTCTAAGCCCTCCATTTTCGTTTGTTTGAAAAATTCGCGTCGATCTACACGGGGTGGCGGCGGAGTAATGGCGGTGCTTCCGCTAAAATGTTATTTGAACGACAAAGTGGTTTGGCTGCACGGCCTGTGGGGTGTTATATTATACACATTTACACGTTTACACAGGGAGAGACCGGCGTTCGGTTTACACCGGCCACGTGTCGCGGCACCCCGCCGAGCGTGAGCGTGCCCCTCTCGCGCCCCGTGTGTGCACGCGTGTTGCACGTAACGTATTCGCGTGCACGTGTATGAACCTCCCCCGTGTACACTGAACACGTCTTTCGTGTTCGTGTTCACGTGCGCGATATACCGGGTATATCGCGCGCGCTCCCCATTCTTTTTCGTATATGGATTCTCGGCTCAATTTCATTAGAGCGATTGGAAATCCAAAAAGTCTCGTGAAATATACGCTGGGAAAGAGATTAAAGCTTTATCGAAACCCTGAGTTTGGTCTCGATAGAATTTCCTTTTATGACTAATTATCGCAAATTACTGGAAGAAATGTTATCGGTTTTGATTTTTGCCGGGGGAAACGCCAGATTGATCGGAGGAACTCGTCGTTAAGAGCGAGGGTGTGGTTCCGGGACACCCTGTGAAACACAGACGTAGATACTGTTGTGTGTGTGTTTGCTTCGGTTTTCCGCTCACGCGTGTGTACGAAGCTAAACAATATACATGGTAGGTTCGTGGAGGCTGGTTAGCCGGATTCGGCAAGCTTCGTACGCAACGCTCGTATGCATGTCTGAACGAGGGCGAGGAGGTTGATGGTGGTGGAAAATAGCGACGTGGCGTGTGGCGCGAGATGGGGTGTAGAGGAAGGAGGGCGAGGCGGTTCGGTGATAGCGGTTATTGAATTATTAATTAAGCCGGTTAATTAATAAACGATAGATCGCAAGTCCCGGCAGCCAGCCAGCCAGCCAGCCAGCCAACCAGCCGGTTACACCACGCCGGGGCTTCGCCTACTCGTTTCTGCTACCGACTACTGCTACTGCAACCACCTTGTGGTAGCAATCTCCTTCTTGTAACCTTTCACAGAATTTCAGTCTTGTGTAACCACCGTTGAGACAAGCCTGCAATGAAAAGCGACGACGGCGGTCTTTCCGAACTCGACGCCGTAATTTCGCTCGACGCCAGTCAATTTTTTTCTCGAATGGCGCAATTTATTATGTCCGCCCGCAATATATTGTCACGACTATCACCTAACTGAACGAATTCGACGTAATGAAAACCGTGCGTTATTTTCAGTTAATTAATTATACTTGTTTGTTTATATATAATCACTTACACATAATTATAATATATAGCTCTTACGAGCTAAAAAATATAGCAGTACCATGGAAAAAATAAGAAGTAAAAAAAGGTAAAGAATTTGTGATATATGCATATATAATATTTACTGATGATGAAAATGCTTAAAAGTTCTCATAGAAATATCTCTATAAAATTAAACGCGCTATTTCTTTATTTATTTGAAATATTAATACATCGATAAAGATATAAATAGTAGAAATAACAAAGAAATAAAACTTTTAGGGAAAATATCTCAACCTATTGATACAATCTTTGTTATTTTCCATTAGCTTTCCAAAATATTCGCCTTTGAAAAGTTTAAAATTAATATTCTATCGATAAGAACATTTATCTAGACCCTAACTTTGACATTTCTCGAAAGCAATCTTTTAGAGACTTCCTATCAATAAACATAAGAGCAAGATAATTCTACGCGCTTTTTGGATTCTGTTTGGCCTTCCATTGGTTCGCTGTTTCTAGCAGCTAACCATTCGCTGTCCGTCTCTCCGAGAAAACGGGGTAGACGAGACGGGGTGAAAGTATAATGATATCCCGTCGGGAAAGAGAGCTGTAAAAATTTGGAATACGGCTGGAAGCAATGCCGCTGAACAGCAAGAAGTATGCCTGGAGGAACGGAGCTCTCTGCGGGACTCGACAGAATCAAATTACATGATATGGACTGTAAAATAAATAGACGAATATTCATTCCCTCTTTCGATTCGCGATCTTTTCTTTTTTTTCTGTTATTCACGGCCACATTCGCCTGTTCTCTCACCTCTGTTCTCTCTCTTTTTATATCTTCTCCCTCCCCTCACTCTTTCTCGCGAGAACATCCTTTTATATATGCTCTTTCATATATTCGCGAACGTGTGCGCATCATGCAGATCTCATTTTTTGAAAATTAGAACGGTCTCAGGCTATTTTACATTGGCGACGCATGTTGTTGCACGTACAACCGACATACAGGAAATTATGACAGTCCGTATTCTCACGAATTTCAAACAACTAGCTGAACTGACTGAAAAAGATATAAAAGTATAAAAAGTACAAAAATGTAATCGGCGTAATGGGCGATGGAATTTTTTTATAACATAATATCTGTTTACAAACTGATGAATTATATGAATTTATCATGAACATTATTTTAAAAAACTGAAATCGATTTCCCTGAAATGAAAATTTAATAGGAAGTTAAAATTCAAGCGATCTTTCAATTTGTTTAATGCACGCTAAATAGTAATACAGCATAATTTACACTTAATCGCATTACCTGCAATTAGTACCTTTCTATTCCGCAATTGCTGACTTAACGTTTTCATTTGTCCGTCGAACGAAAAATCTCCGCGGCCAATCACGATAATTGGCTCTTCCTCGACGAGTCCGCTTACGTCTGGCGTGCGTTTGTTCTGCGGCACAAGGAGAGCAATGTCGCAGGATACTGCGGAAGGCAAAAATGCGAAACGGAGAATCCAAACCGATCGGGTCAGGACTGGAACAAAACCTGTAATCGAATCTCTACCGTCTAGCTAGGAAACTCTCTTTTCCGGTCGCACAGTTCAACGAATTTTTTTCTATCTCGCCGCCAAGTCCGGGATAAACCTGGTTTCCGAAAACTACCCTCTCTGCCGGAGTTACGTGGTTATCCCGTGATTGAGTTAGCGAACTTTTTCGAACGGAGAGAATATTCTCATCGGCAGCAAAACTTCCGGAAAAAATGGCGTTCTCTATCTCCTGTACCATTGTCCAAAATTAATTGCTCGAAGAGATAAAACCAAAACTTAGTAAGTGATGTACGTGGATTTTATTATCTCAAAAGAGGTTTTTACGCCGCCTCATTGAAACGTTATCAATAAATATTATTGGCCCTCGTCCGGTGTCGTTTCCTTTCTTTTATTCTATCTCTATTGATTGCCCAGGTCACCACTCTTTATTCGTTTCCTTCTTAATTGATTATACATCCCTATGAGCGAACAAATGGGCATGACACTTTTTTTTCCGATCCCCCCTCAGGTCGGCCATCGACTTTCTGTTTCATGCGATTGCAATCAAAGGATTTATTACTTTCGGCAATTATTATTTTCCGCTCGTAGTCGTTCGCTGGATGCAAATTGCTCTTTCGCGTGTCTTCTGCACTGTCTCGCTGTGCACCGCAATCATGTATATCCCCGTTTCGTTCTTACCACACATAAACGATAACGATGCGCGGCCGATACGAAATTATCCCGACAAGTGGGAATTCTGAATAAAATCCGCGTCAGCCACAATGAGTCCCTCTCTCTTTCTCTCTCCTTCCCGTTTCGTCATTCGCGCATGTAGCCCGCAGTTCTATATTTTTTGTCACCCCTGCCTATCATCGGTCTATCCGTCTCTCCCCTGCTTTGTCATCTCCCCCTGCCGCGAGCATCCCGCGGGAAATTTTAAACTCAGCCTGCTCGGATGAGGGAATGGGAGAGAGAAAACGCGAGGAGAGATCGTATCATAGAGACGGGGGGAATAAGGCACGGACAAAACGAAGGAGCGTCTTCAGTTTCGTTGCCTGCATACTGATAAACCGTATCGATATCGCCGCCAGGAATTTGGTCCTCCCTCGCGACGATGATACTCCTGTTCCAAAAGTAACGATCGCCGCGAAGACAGTACGCTCGGCCAAATTGAACTGTCGCTATTTCGTATGCCAATCGTAACAACCGTTGTTGCTGTTGTTTTGCCGCAGTCGAAGAACCTATCCACCGCTCGTTTTCTTACTTCGGTATCGGAGTACTCTCGACTGCTCGCGGAAGTAAATCAGCGACGCAATGGCTTTAACAACGGCAGTGAATCGACATTTAATTAAAATATTTAATTAAAATACAGATTTATTTATAAATAAAGGTATATAATATCTTTCTCTAATGTTTTTTTTTGCAATATAATTCTATACTGTTATAATTAAAAACATCTAAACGAGAGTAATATAGAAGTCATTATATTGTAAGTTTTTAATGGCACTAGATTTTACTTTCAATACATAAAAATAATAAACTCGAAAGGTTTGTGCATTAAATTGAAAAGGCGAGCCCGAGCAGCGACGTCGGGGTTGACAGTAAAAAAATTCGGCGATCTCATTTCGGGAGATACTGTCGGCAGAATCAACTTCGGTGGACACCGCCGACCGAATACAGGCCGAAATATCGCGCCACGTGTTACCTTGAAAAATTAATCGTTCCCGGACTCCCTCGGGGTAGGCTCCCGACCGACCTCTCGCCACCGTTCCGCCGACCCCTTCGTCCTGGAGGGGACGAGTTACCCGTAAATTCTAACAAACGCGACGCATCGTCCTGCCGGGGCATGAAAATTAATGACAGGGGCGTGACAGGGGGTGGTACCTCCGGTCTGTACCGGGGTGTACGAAGGTGAGGGTGGATCAGACGGGGGTGCGGCAGTGCAGTAATAATGCATACGGACACGCGATAATCCGCGGAAGGCCTCTCTTCCTCTCGTTAACGCGCCGTCCGAAAGGCACACGTCAGTCATATCATACGTAACTACCGGCTCTGCGTGACAAGGGTCGTTTTACGTCTTACCTTACACTTTTACACCCTCTTTTCCTGGAGTAAGAACACGCCTGTTACGCTGAGTTGGGGAAATACAAAGTCAACATTTCGCGTCGCCTTCTGTTGTTCCGTTGCTGGGATAAACCTGTCGTGACAAAATTCTTTTATACCAAATGTCACTTTGTAAAAATATTTGTCGATTATCGTTGCTTAAGATAATATTATCAACTTATGATGAGCTATTGAAATAGGTACTAAATATTTTAAAAGTTTTGAAAAATTATATAAATACATAAATTATATATATAATTATTTTAAAAAATTATACATATATACTTATATATATTTATATTCTTTCGATTACACGTGCAGAGAAACTTGTTCTTTTATCTTCTTCATTCTATTTTTTCTATTACATTAAAAAATTATGATATACTTATAAAACATTTAACATCAAATTTCGCAAGTAACAGAAATACAAATTATTTTTCTATATTCTATATTTCTATATTCTAAATCTATATTTTTTGCAAGCATTTATCCTTTTTTATCACAATATTTCAAACTTTTAACTAATTAAGACTAATGTTTTATTCTTCTAATGGAAGCTAATTTCAGACCATTTTTGTGAAAAAAATACAATTTAATAAATTTCTTTGTGTAGAAAAATATCTACAGTACAATTTTGATATTTTTTCCATCAATTCTGTAATGGAATAATTATGAATCGGAAAGATCCAGATACAATATTGCTGACGAATATATATCTATAATATATATATATATATATATATATATATATATATATATATATATTCGTTGAAAAAACGATACTGTAAATAATTTTGAAAAAGTAGCGACAAGCCCGGAGTAATACTTGCAGAGGAAACACGACCTCGTAATGTGTCAAAGGTCGGTATAGCGTTAGCGTGGCAGGAAACGTACGAAATACTTTATGTCGCGTGAAAAAAGTGCGTTATACGCTCGCACGTAATCTGATAAGTGCTACCGCTGTAATTGTGCGTATGCCGTGAGGTCGTGTAGGTCGTGCTCGTAAATTATGTAACGGTCGACGACTGCACTATACGCGGACACGCCGTACAAGTCTACAGCCTGATGGATTATCTTATCAGAAATGAATGAAAGCTCTGTTCTTTGTTATGCTTGATTACAATTCTATACAATTGTCAGAGAAAGAGAGGGAGAGAGAGGAATNATGTTTATAATAATAATAATGATGATGACGATGTTGATAACAATAATAGTTATTATCATTCGTATATAAAAGCGCTTTGATGCAGTTGCATTTTGAACAAAAACTTCATTACGTAATGTTTAACACTAGCTCGATGATGATCGTAATGTACTCGTTCGTTCATTCGCATATTTTGGAAGGAAGTTTGAAAAGAGTAGTAGCGTGTATAATGTTTGTTTTGTGCCGACTCGCGATGCTTCACGTAATACGCTTCTCGAGGAGAAGAAGAAAAAGAAGAGAGAGAGGAATCGTAAAAAATTTAAAAATATCTGTGTTAGAGCTCTTCGTATATATCATTCCTTTAATTATGCATCAAGAGCTCCCGTTGTTTGTAGTCCCCGAAAAGTGCTCCTAACAAACCCCATTACGGCACAGCGCCGACACGCGGTATGCGAGCGAGGAAAAAGAACGAGTGCGACATTGTCCGAGTGATTACGCTCGTTCATGATTAATTCAACGCATTCACTCGCGTTCGCGTTCGCGTTCGAAAACACGCGCGGATTATGAAATCAAGCGTGAGGGGAGGAGCGGATACTTGGGGATGCTGAGGCGCGATCGAGACGCGCCATCGTGATCGCGCGTACGGATGCGGAACGGCATTCGGTTATCCGAGGACGTGTGGCGAGAAGGCGCGCGCGGGATGAAAAAGGGCGAACGCGAGAGCGCGCGGGATGCGACGGCGAGGGATGCGAGAGAACTGGCGAGAAGTGCGATGTGGCACAGCGCTTAGGAATAGCGATTAGAAATGCCGCGGTGGCCATTGCCGATCATTCGGAAGCCACCGCCCGCATAGCAATTTCCTGGCGAGTCCTTCGCCATCAGGACCTCGCCCAACCTCCTCTCACCCTTGAACGTCGCGTCGCCTCGCCTCACACCAACCGGATAATCAACATCCGTACTTCCCTCTCACGAAAGCAGTTTCATTCCGCAACTCGGCGTCTCTCGTCTCCTTCGCAGATCCGCACTTGGATTCGGAACAAACCGAGGATGGTCCGCTCCCCTTCCCCCTTCGCCCACCTCCGGCTGGCTAATTGCGGAATCGGCCGCGTAATTTGTGTATATAAATATTTCATGTACATCGGCAAGCAGCAAAGTGGGCGCAAAGTAATATTCGTATTTAATGCATTTAAATTAACGAGGAATATTTAACGAGCGAATGCAATTAATAGTCGAGCGCGGCGCGGCTTACGCGCGCGCACCTCCAGCCCTGCGCAACGTCGCAAATATACATATGATTATTAATGCCATGTTAATTTTCGCGATGTAACGCATCAGCGTTTGCGTAGACCGCAAGATTGAAGCACAGGAGCTGAATTAACTTCGCGCTTTCGTACTTTCGTTTCTTATCAGACAACATTGTGCTCTGTAAAGTGAATCTAGTAATCGGGCTGAGTTACAGATCTTTTTTAAGTCAAGATAAAGAGAAATGGTAAAGAAAAATCTTTCACTATTTAGTATGACCTGTCATTCTGTCATTACATTTTTTTCGAACAATGCAAGATATAGCTGCGCTCTTTTTAAATGGAACTATACTCGTATATCTTCCTAGCGTATATTTTTTTGTTATCGATTTTTCTCATTATCTTACATATTATTATAAAAGTATTAGAATATCTATGTATATATTCGGAAAGTTAATACTTTGCCAGCTATTATGTTTTATGTCGTAAAATTACTTTATTACATTAAATGCTGAAAATGTACCACCGTAACATTCTACATATTTTAACTTTTTTTTGTTTTTTTTTTTTATGCTTTTCATAACATTGTCAAGTTGGTCACTAGTTACGTTAGAATATGAAGTTGTGATTCGTTCTTTCAAATTACTTTCTGAAATAAATTTCTGCGAATTCTTTAAAAATCTTGATAAGAAAAAAATTTTCCGATTACTTTAGCCTAATATTTTTATGCGCAAAATAATGAGAAGAATCGATTTACTTAAAAAAATATAATCTCATAACTTAAAAAAAAATAAAAAGATGCATTTTGTAAAGGCATCGATGCATCGTTAACTAAATGTTATAATCATAAGATATTAAAGTTTGAGAAATTTTTCTATATTTTTTCTACCTTGACTAAGAAAAGAACTCAATTTTTCAGAACCCAATTATTCAGAATCGCTTTATTTAATCTGATGCAAAAGAAATGGAGCATTGCACGAAGAAAATAATTATATTATATTTTAGTAATTAATGAAAAGAGTAAGGTAAAACGAAATAAAATTAATTAAAAATATAATAATTGAGTATTTTGTATAAATATATACGTAATAGCGATCCTTTAAACAGAAAAAAAATTAATGATATAATATAATTATAAAATATAAAACTTTCGAAGAACACGCTGAATCTATTCACGCTCCATAAACACGGTACATTACATGTTATTCCGCCGCGATATGGGAAGCTCCGAACATACGATTTTTTAACGCAAGATGCGTCGTGCAAGTAGGAGCAAGTAGTCACTTACACGGCGTTTCCGTCGGCGTTCTCTATCGTGCCTGCGACCTCCTTTCGCCGAACCATGAAAGCTATACTCGGCGACGTTGCAAGGGTCCCATGGAGGGTCGCTCAATCATTCATAAAATGCACGTTTTAGAGAGATCTTTCCTCCCGGAGCTTAAATATTCAACGAGCCATTCCTACCATCCTCTCCTCCGCCCCGGACCGATTCCCGGTGGACTTCGTCTCTCCGCGAGTTCCACCGAGCGTCTCTCCCCGATCCCGACACCAACCCCGCCGTTGTCCCTGCCTTTCACGCCCATTTCTCACCCGTCGGTCACCCAGTCCAGCTCGCAAAGGCTCCTTGGTTTAGCCGATGCGACACGTCGAACCTTTATTCTTTACGAGCTAGTCGGCTCGTTCGATCGACTGACGAAATCTCTTGCTAAATCTCACCAGCGAGAATTTTGCAACGCACTCAAGCCATTACTCGCTTCGCATCGTCACACTCAAACGCGCTGTAAAATAATATACCGAGAAGACTTATGGAAACTTTATGAGGTCTGCCATACGTTCGAGTAGCCGTGAAATTTTTAAAACGTCGCTCAGATTTTATCTTGATGTCTTGATGTCGTCACGAGAATAAATCGAGAAATAAACTACACGCTTTCGAATAAATGTAATACAAGGGAAATATCAGAACGGTCGATGTTTGTCAGAATGAATAATTGCTGCGATCTGCACAGTTGTCCGAGATAAGCAAATATTTCTTTAAACACGTGACGATTTTTCTTCTTTTCGAAATAAAAAAGTACCAACTGATTTACTGATAACAAATTTACAATTTCTCGATGTAAATCAGTTCTTTCTTCCTCGCTTTAGTCGCTATTTCGCATAAGGCTTGCTTTAAATCCTTTGCTGGAAGATAATAAATGCTCAGATCGAGCTAGAAGTTTATAGCAAAGGGTTAAATAGCGGAAAAGAGCGATCGTGAAGCGTCGGCTTTATTAGGCGGTCCGTAGAACCAGCCACTATCTCAGTAAATTGTGCACACACATAAGACGGTGACGTCGTGCGGCGCAGCGAAGAAGCCAAACCTTGTAATGCGCCTAAAGAGACCAAGAAGCCGCGGGATTAGGTCAAAGCGCAGGTGCGCGAGAGAGAGCCGAGCGTGCACGGAGAATGCTTCTAAAAAGACAGAGTCACTTAGACGGTAAAGTATATTTTTATAATCCAAGGTTCGAGTGAGAGCGCTGTTTCTCTCAAAGATAAAGCGCGCTTTATCGTCGTGCAAGATGATGGACAGATTATTAATGCCAGTTGCGAAATTCATAGTAGATGCTCCAATCGAAATAATTATCGTAATATTAATTTGTTAATTGAAAAAGTTGATTTAAAAAAAAAAATTTTATTTGCAAACATGGGAAAAACATTTGCGATATGTTAAATACAATAATTGTTAATTAAGAGATTTCATAAAAGTGATTTATAATTACATGTATCTCTTTTCCCCCCTTTGCCTTTTCTTCTCTCTTTTGGTTATTGATATAAATTTCATTTCCCTTTACTTCGTTCGGTCAAACAAACACCGTGCTAATTTGTTAGAGCTCGTGGCGTAGGAGAATTATGCATAATTAATTAATAACGGTGAAGTAAATTAATTTTAGGTCGCGCGCGTTTCGGAGTATAACAACTCTCGATTAACGAGCAAATGTTTAGCCTTCTTTAATTACGCGTCCGGCTTTCAGACGCAGCTTTGTGGAAATTAAAAATTGGTGCGCCGTAATGTCTTTCGCTTCTGTTCGGTGGTACTAAAATCCTACGCTATTGGATTTAAATACGTTTTTCACTACGCTTAAATAGCCAATGATCTAAAATGTGAAATCCGGAGAGATTTGGGTATCGAAAAATTAAAATAGCGAATTTCAATTTCTCTTGTGTATTTTTCCCGCAAGTAAGTTCTCTCATTTTTGGGATCATTTAAATTTTGTTGATTTTCCGAATGAACGGATATTCGCACAGCACGATGCATTATGTTCCGATAAAAATGACAAAGAACGAGGAGGAAAATATAGTCCCTCTAAAAGTTTTGTATTTTACGATGAGTTATAAAATCATGTTAACTGTGTGTTATATGATGCTGTCGTCGTTACATGCCTTTCATATCGATAACTGCAATATCTCTTAAACGCATCTCTTGTTCAGTTATTACATATAAAGAGAAATTAATAAAAGGGCACATGTTTTTCAAGACCATGCCTTTTTCTTATTATTAAATTAAAAGTGAAAATGAAATATGTGATAAAATCAAGAAAAATCCATCGTATTTTGCTTGCAATGAGAGTTAAGCCTTATATTATGAGAGGATTTTTAAAAAAGTCACGAAAGAGCGTCAGGCGCAAGCGAAAATTAAATTACTGCAATGTTAATCAGTCGAAAAAAGAGATCGAGACGAAAAATAGAATAGAAAGGATGCGAAATTTGTCTATCGACCGGCTGGAAAAGTTACTCTGTAAGGAATTCCACGTAAGGAAGGTGCCACGGGACTCAGTTGGATAAGAAAGGGGGGTTGTTTCATCTCGCTCCCGCCCAACTCCTCGTTCCGACTCCGCCGCTGTTTATATTTAATGTAGCCCATCCGGGATCCGGATGCGCCCCTATCCTGACAGAACTTCTATCCAACCTGGCCTCTTCTCCGACTCCCTTCTCCGCCGCCTCGTTCGCCCTCAATTTCGTTCCCCGTTTGGACGACCTGACCCGTGAAAAAGCATATCGACTCGCCTGATCTCTGCCACCGAGGGATTAATTTTTTCCTCCCTTCTCGCCGGTGCTTAATTTAGCGTGAATGGCAAGTACCGCGCTCCGCCTGGAGAATCGTAAGGGGCGAGGTCTCACCCTGATAAAAGTCCCCCCCCCCTTCCTGAAACGAAACGTTTACGCTTTTGAAGATTCCGAAAAACGAGAATATATTCGTGGTCGGTAATTAAAAATGGAAAAATACGCGGCGAAGTCTTCCTTTGACGCATTCTGCGTCTGCCTCTCGACGGTGCGTCCGAGAGAATTTTTTCTCTGGTTCTTAATTAATAGTAATTACTTTCCATGACTCTCATGAGTGTCTCGTGAAATTGCGATTTAGGAACTAAAACGAACTCCCCCCCCCGCCCCCACCCTCCGTGCTTACTTATAGCTCTTTGTGCACCACGGTATTTTCGACTGCGAATTACGAGGGGTTTTACTCGCGGCTCGGAGCTAACGCGAGTGCGGCGCTAACGAGACACTGCGTTAACGCCGCACTCGCATAACTGGATTCTGCCGATTTCTCGCGTTTCTTCTTCCAGCCTTCTTTTTGCTGTGCTTTCCTCGCGACGCGACCAAGCTTGTAAGTGCCGTACATATTTATATGCAGCTTCTTGCATCTCTACGTGCACATATTCACACACGCGCGCGCGCGTACGATACGTGTCGCGTGTGCATAAGCGCGCGCGAGGCTTAATAAGAAAGCGGGGCGTATATATCCGCGATATACGAGCGATCGAGCATATATCCCGGATCGATCCTGCACGAGCCTTTTACGAGGACCTCACGAATCTCTCGGGAAGAAGAGTAATATTCTAGACGTAAACGGCGCTAGCGCGCGAGGGTCGCACGCGCTGGGGCTGGCTGGCTGACTGGCCGGATGTACCTACGTGTCGCTGTATTTTATATCCTTAAAAGCACCCTCTTATCCGGCCGTCCGCTTTTACGCCGAAGACGTTCGAGAGTCCTGAAAGGTTCTCCCCGTTTTACCTGTCCGATTATTTATTTATATTTATTAGGTTACATCCAGACGTACAGTTAGCAACGGGGACGCGGGTGCGTTGATGATCGATCGAGTACACCTTTCCACTGTAGAGCATTACGAGATTATCCTGAAATAGAATTAATCGGTTTTATTCTATTCAGGTTTTCTGTTGACGGCATATTCCGCTTCCGTGAATTATAATTACTACAAGAATCGATTCAACGATTATCGTGTCTCCTCGTATTCTCATAATTGTTTACGCGTTACATTATGTCGCATTATATTAATATTTTATATCCTCATGTTTCGTGCGAGAGCAACGTGAACACTGAAGAATTCACGATGATCATTTGCGTTTATTAAAAGTACATTTTACTACTTAAGATAGAGTCATTGTATGAGAAGAAGAAGAGGATCTGAAAGTAAGATCATTAAAATTTTAACCATGCCTCAGTTCGACGTGTATTATTTCCCCTCGACATTGTTGTTCGCGTTACGCTTTAACAACGCTTTTACATGTGCAAAAATGTCTTACATTCGTATTTTTCAAACGTATTCTCGCGGCAGCGGCGGCGATGCTTTCCTCTTTACGCGCGGAGTGCACGCCCGTTGGCCCTAAAAGCCGTCCGCATCAGGAATTCTCGGGGGCCATTTTTCGAGGTCCTGCGCCGCGCACACCTCGAGACACGACTACTGAATAATATTTCAGCGAACGCTGGCATACGTTACCCTGAGAGCGGCATCTTTTATATATATATATATATATATATATATGTGTGTGTGTGTATACGACGTTCCGCCGCGCCTGCCGCAGCAAAATATTTGATGACTACGTTACGACCTGGATGCTGCGAGTTATTCGCTATAGTCGACGGAGAGAAGAGGATGCACTCCTCGATATTGTTATTATCTTAATTACTAGCGTTATCTCAGTCGCAGGAAAAATTATCGTTTCTAGGAGAAAGAGAAAGAGATAGCGTTTAATGAATTAATAACTGTGCAACAATTCCGATAATTACGTTTCCTCCTAGAGAAGTAACTTATTAATAGAGAGATAATGAATCGTTCTCCTTTATCTAGAAATAATGAGGAAGAAGGAGGCTCTCCTTCAAAATTTTTAATAGAAGGTATGCATCAACCGCCGTCGGCGAGATTTATATTCGGTTTCGACACTGCGCCACAGGGTAAAGAAAGGCGATGCG
This sequence comes from Tetramorium alpestre, assembly GCA_021460005.1. Lineage (NCBI taxonomy): Eukaryota > Metazoa > Arthropoda > Insecta > Hymenoptera > Formicidae > Tetramorium > Tetramorium alpestre. The sequence continues at coordinate 2,193,637 of JAJVSH010000015.1, read as the reverse complement.
TCTCTGGCGCGCATCGCATATGCAGTTTCACGCACATCCAGAGTGATCTCCCGTGTAACTCGCTTTATTCTCTCCAGTATCCTGTCAATTTCTTCAAAGCGGGGACAAAGCGGGGTGCCAGACGGCTGCTCGCAGCGAATCCACCCCTAAGTGATTGTGCGGTGTAACTATCGACTACGAGACACCTTTCAACTTGCAAGTCTCGAGGGGGTGTCGGCAGCGGCGGCGGTGGCGGAAGGGTAGCAACGGAGAACGGCCGTACGAAGTTCACGACGAGAGATGGGCGCGGAGAGGTGAAGACGAGATATAAGGACCCCCCCGGTTATAAGGATCGCTTAGCACGCGATTGTCTTCCTGCGGAGTGCCTTTAAGGGCTTTAATCATGGAACTTCGGCGGAAACGCACGTCGTTAATATTTCGCGATCGCGAGCGCGCGCCTCGCCTTGCCTTTCAGTGCCTTCTTACCCCTCCCCTGATAACGCCCCGTTCGCGTCTGCCTATCAGCAAGTTTTTAATCAATCATCGCGCCCGCGCCCCCATCGCGTGAAACAATCGCGCGCGCCACTCAACGATGCGATGAGTCACCTAAATGAAGTTTCCCGTTGCTAGACACTAATTTCTTCTCCTAGGAAACGGGAACGTCACTCCTACCCGCTCGATTCTGCGATACTTCAACTCCGCGTTGCTAGCGCCGCCCGCTTGTAACCTGATTTATTACGGGCGTAAGATATTACGAACGCCGATCGACAAACACGTTATTAAAAGCGATAAGCGATAATCAATTTTGACGATGGACAAAAAAATATATATATATGTATTCCAGTTTCCAGGAGGAGGAGAGACGTCGTTTCGTTTCGCGCAAATGATATCACGTAACAATTAAATTAATAACGATACCGAAGCAATTATACCGCAAGCAATTAAGCGCAATATAATGTTATAATTTCTTCGCGTTTCCGAAAAAGATACATTGATATTACGGAGCTGCAGGAGTAATCATAGATCGAGTGGTCACTCGCACACTGGCGCACCTGCAGCTTGTCACCCCCGGTTCTTTTCCCCTTTTTTCCTCANCGGAGGTAGAAAGCGGACGACGACGACGTGCGGCGGCAGCGGCGGGGGGTTAATTTCCTATACTGGACATATCCACCGGCGAAAGGTGCCTGGGTTTTCCCTCCAAGTGTTTCCACCCCCGTCGTCTCGCGTCCTCGCCGTTTCTCTTCGCCATTCTTCCCGCTTCGTCGCCCGCACGGACGCATCGTTCATCCCGATCGTCGGTGATTCCCTCCGGGGGTTTACGTATGCCGGACGCAGTTCGGCACCGATTCATCAAAAGCACCTCCCACCCGTTTTTCGCCATTTAAGAAAAGAGCCGCCGGTCTCACCCCGACAAAAAGGAAGACGGCGGTGTCGTTAGGGGCAGACTCGCCCTCACCGTGAACAGGGATCGCGAAACGATCGGGACGCGAGGGGCAAGGATATCCCCCATCCCTTCTAATAGAGGTGTGCTCGAGAGGGCATCCGGAGATTGGAGCTTGCCAGCGAGCCAACTATCGTTTCCGCGCGTCTCGTCCTCGTCGTATCTACGACAACGACGACGACGAACGCTGCGGCCGAATTGTCCGCAGAAAATTGTCTGTCGGATGTTAGATACCCGCAGCGGAAGTTTCTTAGTGGCCGTTACGAAGAACGTAACATACTCGAGGCAATGATGAGTGGACACGTCCGATACGAAAAGCATGATTGTGTCTAGAAATACGTTCCCCATCGTTATCATTATACGTTTACCTGATGTCAGCAATACGAGATAAAAAAAACATATAACATATATCGGATATTAACAATTTATAACATATTATATTGGATATTTTTTATATGTTGATAATCTGTTTTACATATTTTACGTATAATCTAAAATACTAAATCCTTATAGAAATAAAAATAAAAAATATAATTACAAATATAAATATATAAAAATAATCCCCAACGTAAAAATAGCTTGCATTTTAAAATAAGAAGAAAATAATTAATGATGACACGTACAAATATCCAATATAACTTTAAAGATGTGATAGCTACGAGTATCTATAAATATTAAATTGTTTATCTGGATTTGGATGATGGATGTACATCGACGATTATTACTCTCATCGTTAGTGCGATTTTAAGCCGCGCGATAAACACGCTGATAATTAAATGTTTGCGGTAGGACTTGCCTGTATAGAAAATATCGATTGTCATCCGCCGTTGCCGACGCGAGGACATCCGAGGAACAATCGTCCAGGAGTAGTAAACGAAACTTCTTTTCCACCCGGCTATTCCCCCGTGTCTTCCGTACATATTGTCAGTTTCACTGTCAGTGCTTGCTGCTTGTAGACTCTGTAATTTCCGGCTGCCACTCGGCCTGTTCTTATTTCCCGTCACGTTCGCCACCCGCGCTGGCCCGCGTTCCGCTTTTCTCCGCCACGGTGGCGGCGGCGGCGGCGGCGGCGGCGGTGGCGCGGCGTCCGCCTCGTCCTTCAGGTGTAATGGAGCCGAGAAACAGATAATTACAACCCTCTGACCATCCCCCTCCTGGCTCGAGCCGAGCGTCAGCTTTTATTTCGGTCCCTGACCCCATCCGTCCGTCGCCCGACCTCTCCAAGATTTAAAGTGCGGATTCGTATTCATTCGCCAGCTTAGCGCTAATATTTCTTCGTTACGGCTCTCGTGTGCTCGTTCGCAGCCGGGGATGAAAGGCCGAATGAAGCGAAATTCGCGGAGGTGAAATTTCCCCCCTACGCGTCACTCGCGGCGGTTTCCCTATTCCTGCGAATCCGGGCGATTAATCGTAATTTCAGATTCTCCAAAGGCTTTGAAATTAAATTTGCTACCCGGGATAAGAATCTAGAAATAGAAGCTCAAATTATGCGACTTGTTAATTAAAAATCTAAATTACAGCAACATCCGTTTTGCGCATGTCGCGCATATCTTTTGCTTAAATGAAAGCCTTGATAGAAAAAGTGAAGCGCGCTTAAAAAAAAAAGAGAGACAAATGTTATTAAGCTTGTATAAACGTTATAACACGAATGAAAATATCTTTCGCACAATTTGCGCAGCTGTTTAAAAGCACACGCGAGTATACAGCTGAAAAGTTTCAACGGGGTTATTGCTATAACGATTTTGAAAATTAAAGTGATTTGCTGCCTCCTCGTACCTGCCTCGCGCTCCTTACTAGCTTTTTCCTCTTTAGCTGGTACTTTAGGTGTAATAGAGCCGAGAAATAGATAATTATCCTTCTCTGACCTACTTCGCGTTCGCATCCTCCGTCTCTTCAGCTTTCTCACTGAGTCTTAAGCGATCATCTCGAAGTTCTTCAGTGTCGCGCGATGTTGAAAATACCATTCCGCCATAAAAAGCCTCGTGTATCCTAAATACGTTAGAAAGATGAATTATGACAGCGTAATCAATTATACTGAGTATATCCTTCTTTATACTTTTTTTTTTAAATTAAATATATTTTTTTATACCTGCGTCTGTTAAAATTACTTTAGCGTATTTCCATGCATTGTTCTACTCTTTAAAAAGAATTTTCTTTCTTTTATTATTCTTGGTTTTTAACAATAACAATGTTTTATAAATTAAATCTCTCAAATTACTATTTTGTGAGATGGTAATTAGATTTTACATGAAATTTACAGCGAAAATTTCTGCTGCAGTCACGAATAGTCGTCACAGCGAAATTAATTGTAATCTCAAAACGGCCAAATTTGGTAGAAGTGGCTATTTCTTCTCAGTAATTAGTAGTTAAGAGATTAATCGAGTCGTATCGGAGGAAACAAATCAAATCGTCAGGAATGATTCCGAAATGGAAGAACGCGAGAGTAAGCCCGCGGCGGGAACAACCTCGCATTATCCCGCTGACGTATTCAACCCTTTCGAGGTCTATGACCGTTTCTCCAGAGGTATCTACAGGGTGGCACTGCCGATATAACTGGGAATCTCCTTCGCAACTCTGATCGACAAAGTTCCTTCTGGCGGTGCCGCGAGCACACGGACGCGAAAGTTAGCGCGGAGTCTACCGCGCTATCCCTTCTTCCGCATCTCGCCCGTTCTCCCCTTTGCCCTCTGTTTCTCCTCATCCTCCGCGTCCTGTGCACGTTACACATACGATCTGTCCCATCCTCGGATAGGCGAGGACGCTCTCTCGTACTCGCGTGAGCCCCATCACTTCCCCGGCGTCTTGGGAGACGAGGACGCAAGCAAGTTTCGCGAAGATGGGCCAACTTTGATAAGATACCGGTTTACCCTGCACCCCGATTGATTATCTTTCTCCGCAGTATCTTCCCGCCGCGATCCCCCGATGACGGATCCGTACGCAGTACATATCCTTTTTGCGTGGCGAGCGACGATCATGAGGATCTGCTGAGATGATGCGCCGAGAGATCATTGCGCGAAACTTATTCTAGACCATCGTCGAGCTCGCCGAGTACAAGTTTACGTGATTCGGAAGATCGATCAGGGATGGAATAAATAAAATTTGCGTACAATTAAAAAAATTATATTCAATTGATCGGAGATCGGAAATTGCGGTGAAATCGATATAACTTTTTTATTGAAGCTACTTTGCAGAGTACATTTTGCAATTAAAGTTATATATGTATATATATATATAATTAAATAGGTTTAATGCAGACAGATCTCCCAATCGTCGCCTTTGCAGTCGATTAATCGTTGTCGCTTTTTGACGTGCGCTTAAGCAGAAAACAGAAAGTACTTTCGTATTCGATGCCGAAAAGATCGCTTTGATCCTGGCAAATCGGGAGAGCTCGATGTCTCATCTACTCGGAAGAAGTAGACGTTCTATTCGGAAAGCCGCCGGGCGCTTTCGGGGCGAGCAACCCGAAACCGCGACACTCTATATGGTGTACCGGCGCTCTCGTGTAAATAATGTCTGATCAAAGTTAGTCCCAGGCGAGATCAAAGTGGGACAAGCGGATTTCACACCGATGGAAACGATTACCGGTCGCCGGTGAATGGCCCTCTCGCGTGAGGCCTCATTAGAATCAATTTCCGCATGCGATCTCTGCGGCGTGCGTTGCAGCGCCGTGGCATTAATCATACACCTGCACGTGGCCCCCGGTCCAACGTCGATATTTCCCGGTGGCACCCCCGGGGCATTTAAACCATTGCCGTCAATGCATCTGCTGCGCTTTGTTGTACATGTGGCCGATCCGGGGAAGAACGACTGCAAGCTTCTCTCTCTCTCTCTCTCTCTCTCTCTCTCATCCTCTTTCGGTGTGACACGTTAACAGATAATCTTCTTCTTCGGCAGATCCATCCGGCAGCTTCATCCTCGCTGTAGAGAAAGACCCTCGCGTTGATTCCGGATTGATAACCAGCAGCGGCTGCGGCTGATGGTATGAGGCGAGGTGCAACATAGACGAGAACGAGGACGAGGACGAGGACAAGGACGAGGACGAAGGAGGGTCTGCGAGGCGCGAGGGTGGCACGTATGCGAGGGAGAGCGCAGGATGAGTTTGCGATTAAACGCGATTATAATTAAGGATAATGGAGTTTCAGCTCGGGAGTTCCCGTCGACTCGAGTCCCTTCGCAGCTGGCACCGTTATATCGAGTTCCCGTCGTCAGCTCCAGCACAGACGACCGTTCTCTTCTCCCCTCACCTTCTCTCTGTCTGTCTCTCTTCCTTTTCGTTACCACGAAATGCTTTTGGTCACCTAGATACACACATATTTACACGTAGACAAACGTTAAATTTTAGGAAAGTGTGAGTGCACATTTGTTCACATATAGTTGGCGAAGGTATAGTAGCTTACTCACTAATGAAGCCCACCATCATGGCTCCTTCGCCGAATAAAGCAATGGAAATCGCTCTTCTGGGACAGGTCTCCCTTTTCTAAGCACGTACGAGCGTCTGAGACCGTAACGTCTCCCGGGGGACGGCCGCCGATGGCCCGACGCGATTTTCAACTTCGACGTCCTCTTATAGGATTTTTATGCGTGATAAGAGTTGGTAAGTCTTCTCGATTTTATCAAAGAATCATGAACAGATAAGGATCATATACTTTAAATATACTTTAAAATCGATGATAAGAAGCATATCAAATGAAGACCAAAACTTGAGCCTATATAATTGAATTTCGATAACTTTGTTTAGAAACATATATTTAACACAATTTTTTTATAGTGTAAGATAAAAAGGAACATCTCTCTTGACTTCAACGTTTGCATGTTTCTAAATTTTTTAAAAATTATTAAATATCTTAAAATTATTGCTAATTTTACACAACAATTTTCAAACATTTTAAATATTTTTAAAATTATTTTATAGAATGGATTTTTACTCTAGAGAGAGATATTTATTATATCGAATACAATGTTTTATATTAACATTCAGTTGCAAAATATTTTAAATAGAAAATATAATTTTATTACATTTTCTGGTGACTAATATACATATATTATAATTAAATATGTCAAAATCTCAAGAAATTCTGAATATAGCAGATACTTCTCATAATAACTGAAGATAAAGAAGATATATCTTATCAGCATCAGATAGAATAGATTTGAAATAAATGTATCGACAATCGTGATAATTATATCATTTATAGATAAGCAATTAATATTATTAAGTTAAGTGGATTACTAAAAAATGTACAAATAAAGCTCTTTTTGTATAATTAGAATTATAAAATTATAGAAATTTATTATCTATTATATATTTATTATCCGTCGTTTTTTGAAACTTAGAGACACTTAATAATTAAGAATATCAGTTTTATTCATACAACATGAAACAATATTATGTTATGACATTTGTTACTGTTTGCTGACTGAATAGCTCGGATTGTATAGCATTGAGAAACATAGGAACACTATGCTGTCCCTGCAAGTATTGGTCGATCAAGTTGCCTAGATTCGCAGAAAAGGAGGTCTCCAACATATCTACACCCTCTTCACCTACGCGGAAAAACAAGAAATCGTCTGGTGACTCTGCGTATTGACTCGATAACTTGTAACAGCCCTCTTTTGTTCGATCCACTCTCCAACCGAATAGCTGGTAGCACGCTTGGCGATATTCTTGCGAAGATGCTTTGAAAGCCTCTTTCAAACGCGTTATTTTTATTTCATGCGTTTGCTTCAACTCCGCGATTTCTACATTAAACGAAAATAAAGATATATTGTTCTGCATAGAAGAGTATAGAAAATAAGATTATGCTTTAATATATCTATCCACCTTGCATTTGCAACGACGAAACTGTCGCTCCATAATTTCCCGATGCCACTTTGGCACGAAGTTCCTCCACTTCTCGTAACAGAGCCGCTTGTTTTTCCTCGGCTTGCTTCTCCGCTATCGCTGCAGGATTCATCGTAAAGTGCAGAATTCGAGCGTGGCAATTGAAGTCGCCCTTTAAAGCACGATGTTCAAGCTCGCCTCTTAACTGCTCAATCTCTGCTCTCAGTTTATTGCATTCGTTCTTCTCGGAGTTAATCTCAGTCGCTTGAAGATCCGCTTCCAATTTGCAAACCAAGTCCCTAAGAAAATTGTGAATATTTTCTTTTTCATGAAATAATTTAACTGAAAATTTGCAATATATATGTTAGTACATAAAGGTATACCTATATCCGTCTATAACGCGTTCCAAAGCCGGTATTCTTTCAGTCATCGCATTGTTGCCATCCACCGTTATTTCCTTCTCGTATAAATCTAATTGCTGTCTGTAACTATCCCTCTCTCTCGTGACGAGGATCATCTTCTTCTGCAATCTATTCACAAGCTTGCTCAGTTTCTCTTTCGACAACGTCGTATCAGTAGCCAGCTTCTTTGTATCCTCATAGTTCTTTGACAAATTCTGTGATTCTCGCAGAACAGCGTCCAATTTCGATCTAAGCTGGCCCTCCTCCGCTCTTAGATCCACTTCAGCTTGTTGAAGTCTATTCAACTCTCGTTTCATTGCCGCTGGTCCACCAGCAATGCCAATCGTTTCATATTCCTGTAAGCGAAGTGCAAGCTCGGATCGCTTCGCCTCTAACACCGCCACTTGTTGCTCTACTTTTTCAGTATGCTCTAGTCTGTAACACATTGCGCATTATTATTTAAGCACAACATTTTATCTCAAACGCGTCAAACGTACCTTTTTATCATGTTGGCCATTTGTTCTTCTAAAAGTAATTTTTCCTTGACTGACTCTTTTAGCACTGCAATTGTCTTTTTTGCCGTATTCAATTCTTTCTCAAGGTCGTTCGCTCTCGCGGCTCTTCCTACTAATAGTTTGCCCTCTTCCCACAGTGCTCTTTCCGATTCGAGTTTTTCCAATTTCATTGTCATATTCTGTAATTCCACATTCTGCAATTCATAATCCTGTTGCGTCTTGAGATATTCCTTCATTCTCTCCTCCAACATTGCTACTCTAGCCTCCGCAGTTTCCAGTTTCATTTGCAATTCACTCGACTCACTGATATCCTTAGGAGGAGGAGATTTTTCGTTCGCGGAAGCATTTCTTAAATTCTCGGATAATTTTGCATTTTCGTTTAATAAAGATGTAACTTTCCTTTCTAAATTGTTTCTTTCCTAATTAAATACAGAGCGTTATGATTGATTCGATAGAAATATAAAAATACATTATGAAATGTATACAATTAATCAATATAAAACACATAATTACTTGAATCCATTTTTCCTCTGCAGTATCATATATCTCCCTTGCATCCTGGATCGTTCGGCGTGCAACGTCAAGTCGGACTTCTAGTTGTTGAATAGTTTGTTTATTCTGCTCCACCTGAACTTGCAAGAGACCTTTCTCTTTTTCAAAGACTTCCTCCATCTGTCTACGTACATTGTGTAGTTGTTGTATAGTTGCTTCTTGATGCGTTAGTCTGGACTTTAACGATATAACCTACACAGAAATGTATCTTTCAAAATTTGTTTTTCAGATTTATTTGAATCTCATTCTTTCTCATGTTCGTATTATATTTTTACCTCTCCTTTCATACGTCGCCATTCCCAAGGACTACCTGGGACAGAGTCAGATTGAGTCTTACTGTTGATAGATGTGTCACATTCATCTATTCTTGGTCGTTTGGGTGAAGAAATGTTGTCGTCTGAACTTTCATTGAATTTCGAAGATATGTAGCCAGTTCCTGAAAAGCGTACCGGCACTCCGACGCTTTTGCGGTAAGACTCAGCACCAGAACGCAAATCTTTTATCATATTAATAATACTCGTTGGATCCTCATCCCCCATCTGCACAAATTTACTTTGATTTGTTTATGTACATTATAAATTTGATAATCGCAATATATTAAATATGCAATATATAAGTATAATTATATAAATATGAAGTTTGTTTTTACGTTTCACTAATAGCTAATTATTATTATTCACTCATCTCTTCGGCTTTCCTTACATTTATCTTGTCCTTTTCCATTATAATTCTTACAGGAAATTCTTCAACGAAACACAACTATCCACACAACGCCGGGCAGCGCAAATATTAACATATGATCATCAATAAGACAGAAACGAAACAAGCAATCCAATGATGTCCAGGAAATAGCAATGGATTTGCAACCAATCAGTGATCACGCCATCAGATGACTACGGATATCAACTGTTCATAAGGTTATTAAAAATCCCTAGTTATCATTAAAAATCTCTAGCAACATTACGAATAGAATTCGATTAATCGGATAAATTTCATTTCATATTAAGTTTTAGTTTATAAATTTTTTTTTTTTAGAATTTTAGATAGCACCTCAGATCCGATTGGCTAAATTCCGATCCGCATCCGCAATATATAGGGTGACACGGGTTTTGGGAATTCACCGTGATCGTAGCCGAAATGCACTGTGCACGCCATCACTGTTCGGTATGCACTGGTATGCACGTCTTCGTACTCTCCTCGTAGGCTAGTTGAGTCAGTCGAAGTAGTGATAACGTCGTTGGGTGAAAGCAGCTCCGAGGATGTCTAAGAAGCAGGATAAGGTGGACAACGGCATCGTTGCCGTGAAGAGCAAAGTATGTGTGCACGTCGCGCCGTCAGTTTTGGATATAATGGGGATGATATTCGCAGGATTGCGCATTATTTGAAATTGTTTTGCAGTTTGACGCCGACATCATCAGATTCTCTATGAATCGTAACGAGCCTATGAGCTACGAAGACTTCGGGAAGTTATTGGCGGAACGGCACGACTTGGGGGCAGATTTCAATTTTTCAATCTGGTACACGGATACAGATGGTGATCTACTTCCCATCAATAATGATAACAATCTGGCTAGGGCTCTAGCGAATGCCAAGTGTCTGCTCAGAATTTTTATACATAGGAAAGGTAAGATTCCTTATGTTTTCGATAATTATACAGCTTTAGCTCCCTCGCTTCGAAAATCAATCAATCTCGGCTCTTTTGACGCGTTTTTACACGAAGTTAAAGAATCTGGCAGAAATAAGTGACGCGAAGCGAGATATTAATTGTTCAATTTGACGACGACTATTCAGGTTAGGAATCCTGTCATACCGACGAAACGTAGCGACATGACATGCTCCGTGGTCACGTGCGCATGCTCCGTGGTTATATGCGTATACGAAAGGTGCAGGAATTTGAAACATGTATCTGTATATACTTATAATGAATCACTTATATCCATTTCTACTAATTTAGATTAACTATAATCTCGGTTTACCTTACTTTTTATTTCTTTCTAGTTCCAAGAATTAGAAAAGGATAAAAAGTAAGTTAAACTGAGATTAGAGTTACTCTATATTGATAAAAATGGACATTAGAGATTTTAATATATCTATTAAATTTTGGGTAATTATTTAGAATAGAGGAATCATTTGCGATGACTTTGACCCCTTGATAAACATTATTTCNCTATATTAAGTAATTACCTTTATTTTATATATATATATATATATTCATTTCAAGATTTAATATATATATTGAGACCTAAATGATTCATAATAAGTACACACATGTTTCAAATTCGCGTATTTTTCGCATGTGGCCATGGAGCATGTTCATGTGACTACGTTTCATCGGTATGACAGGTTTCCAGATATAATCTGAATAGTCGTCAATTTTAATAATTAATAATGTCTCGCAAGGCAGAGCGCGACTTATTTCTGTTAGATTCTTTTGTTTCGTTCAAAAGAGCCTAATTTAATTGAATTCCAAGGTGAGGGACCTATTATATAATTATTACATTATCTTATGTTTCGGTACAGTATATTTGTATATTTTGAACATTGAATTTAACTACCTGTTGTTACGGCAGGTGACGGAGCATGGGACAATGGATATGGTACGATGAAGCCTAAAAATTTGATATCCAGTATCTTGGGTGGCACTCCAGGAAAGCCCAAATCTATAGTTATTTCAAATCCACATGATTTTAGGCAGGTAAGTGTGCGCTTTGTTGCTCATTGTTTGACGCGCGATTTTAACGGACAATCTGTCATTTATTTACACTTTCTGTCAGGTATCCGCAATTATTGATGTCGACATACTGCCAGAGACTTGTCGACGTGTGCGTCTATTGAAACATGGATCCGATAAACCCTTAGGATTTTATATCAAAGATGGTGAAAGCTTTCGCATATTGCCGCCGTCCGCTGGTGGGGGAATTGAGAAAGTTCCAGGTGTGTTTATCAGTAGATTGGTACCAGGTGGCTTAGCAGAGAGCACAGGGCTTCTAGCCGTGAATGACGAAGTTCTAGAAGTGAACGGGATAGAAGTTGCGGGCAAAACACTCGATCAGGTGAGTGATGGTTTTACAAAAATAATTTATCGAGTCACACTAAATTACAAAATGTTGATATGACAATTATAATCGTAGCTGTAAAAGCAGACTTATAAAATAATATTTCTTGACTCTTGATTTCAATAATATATGTTCAATAAATGCATATAATAGATTCAATTGCATCACATCATAGTCTTCTAATAAAATAACATTTCAAATTCATTTTCTTTGTAATAACGAAAAATTATCCTATATAAATTAACAGAATACTTACTCTTTTTCTTTGTTCTGTCTTTTTTTTTTAAATGCTTATTTGTGCACGGAGCAGGTGACAGATATGATGATAGCGAATTCCTCCAATCTTATCATAACCGTTAAGCCGGCGAATCAGAGGGCGGCGTTAACAGCACCTCGCCGTGGTTCATTCTCACGTAACAGCCAGTTGTCGTCAGGAAGTCGTCAGTCCACGCAGAGCGCCGGTAGTGATGAAGAGGCGGACGAGATCGTCGATCTTACAGGCATGACAATACAAGATGATGCCTCGGCATCGTCTACTCAGCACCATCACTACCATCATCATCATCATCACCAAAATTACGATCAGGGTGTACTGCACCTGTAGGGTAATGTGTCTCATATTTACAAACTTTAGAATAGCAACGGACGATTGGTTAAGTATCGAAGTACAAACATAAAAAACAAAAAAATAATCATTAAAGAAATATAATTTCTACACAGTATTATGAATTTCATGTGACTGATACTCCTTGAGATGCTTCGCGAATTTTAGGGTTAAGAAAAATGCGTGTACTTCGATACTTCGTTATCAGTTGTTCATTGCTCTGGGACGTCGTGTATTAGGCTACACTGTCACGAAAAAAAATATCGATATATGAATTTTGCTGCCTGATAAATAACGTTCCGAAAGCAAACGTGGCCTTACATGATACATCATTCCAGCTAGTTTTAAAGAATGATAGAAAAGAAAAGAAGTGTTCCCTTATAAGCAGCCACACGCCTATTCGTGTATCTACTTCGTCCACTCCACCGCATGTTTAGACTGTTGAAGTTTTCGAATTTTAATTTCATTTTTATCTATGTTATCTGTTATCCAATTGCGGACTAAGAATTGAAGGGTAATGCTTTTTAGGACGGTAAGTATCGATGGAAACGTCAGGTACGATTGTATTTTCATGTGTAAAATATCGATCTTTGCGTGCCTTCGTCGAAATGGAATTAATAATGTTAAACAATATTACATTCCGATTATACTTACATCATTGAAGAGAAGGAAGAAGAGGGAGCGAAATATCGTTTCTAAGATATCTATACTGCCTTCGTAGTTACACGAGTCCATTTTTATATACGCTCAAGCCCACGTTTTCTACTTAATTCGAGAGGATATGTACATATATAAATATATACAAAGATATATATATTTATAATATTCTAGATATTTTTCTATTGAGTGTATTTTTTTCGTAATCGCAAATCTATCACTTGGACTTCCGCAATAAGCGCTATTTTTAACGAGCCATATCGTTCCATTGCCAAATTATTAATCGCATTAATCGCATTATCAATTCCGCAATCGCTAAGATGTACTTTATATATTTTTTTCCAATTTTGATGCTCTTATCTTAGGCCGAATGTCCATGCGTCATAGATCATGTATAATATATAAAAAGAAATGTCTTTTTGAAAAAGACATTTTTGAAAAAGACATTTACGGTATGCGAAAGGAAAAAGAGAGAGTCTGTGTATACGTGCATGTGTGAAGTATATGTCTGTGCTTGAATGAGGATGAATTAAAGGATTAATATGTAAGATGATCAATTTAAGTTCAATCTGTATGTATTTTATTGCTCGAAACGAGGAATCACTTTTGTACTTAACCAAATAGAGTACGGACTAGACACGTTGCAAGAAGTACTTATTCGTCTGTACTAAGTGCTTTATCGAGCTGTAGTTGTTATACTTGGAGAGATATCAGTGCTAAATTAGCATTCGTGAGATGAAATTAGATATATTTTTAAGGCGGTATTAGTACAGATAGGAGATATAGCTAATAAATTGTAAGGATGAAAATACTTATCAACGCTGTAATTCTTTTTAATGGCAGCTTATGAAATAAAAATATTTTATTGTACTCTCTAAGCCATCCCATTATTCGTCCGTATAATTCCTCATAAAGCATCCCTCCTCATAAAGCATCGGAATCGCGCCCAATATCGCGACGTCTTCTTCTCTATCGCGGTTACTATGGTATGTAAATAAAATATGGTAGAGCGCAAACTAAAATCTATAACTTTGCATTATGTTCGCAAAAATCGGACGCTTTACAGTTGTTTATTGAAGGGAACGACGGAAAATTTGTAAATATATTGAATCGCGAGAGAGTGCCACAAGGAAAATGTCTTACGCCGAGCATGGGCCCCGCATTTTTTTGACGGGTAGACCAAACAGTGGTGTACCTTTGACTTACGGGGATTACATCCTGCCGAAGAGAAGGTCGGAGGGTCGTCTGAAGCAGTACCATTCGTGTACGGATATTCGAGCTTGGAGCCCGAATGTCTTGGAGAGCACGCGCTACTTCCGCGAGCTGAACGAGTATGACGAACCTACGGTTCGTTTCTCACGCGAATATTCTTTTTTTTTTTAAGGAATATGCTTTAGGATCCGAGCGTCACTGCTTACTTTTGAAAAAAGATTTACTGTACTTTATGCATAGCTGTGTAAACGATTCAGAAATTTTTCGCTGAGCGATTTTGAAATCTGGACCGTTATTGGCGATGGGAAAATCTCGGTTATCTCGGTTCTCTTTGTGTACAGCCAGGGAAACTGATACCATTCAGCGTGGTAATGGAAAACATGATAGCACTTACGGCTCAAGCTCAGCGTGAGCTTCGCGTTGCACGGCGAGAACTGCAGAGATACAGATCCTTGAATCTCACCCCGGAGCAATGGGATCACTTGGAGAATTTCGTGAGCTTCCTGAGCGCATTAAAACTCTCCCCTTCAGTCGAATGGTAATAGTCCTCCGTTTTGCAGGACAGAGCTGCTGTCGGGACCGATAAGGCGGAAGAAATGAGAGTTGGATCTATAATAAGACCGTTCTCTCAGGAGGAGCATGGATTATTCAACGCAAGCAGGATCGCGTCCTTGCAACATTTAGACGCTTATATGTCGATATACTTTCGTCCTGGTAGATTTCGATACGATAGTGGCGGCCATCCGCTGCTAACTAATGCGCGCGTTTTGAGAGATAATCTGAACGCGAATCCATTATCAGAAAATAATACATATCTGGTATCGCGCGTAACATCCTGCAATATACTAACCGAGGTGAAAGCAACACGAGGTAAAAGGTTCAAGCTGCAAAATACAAAATTATCCTTATAAAAGCGTATCCGTTTATTTTAAATATTTATCGGAAATTAAAAGGCGCGAGATCAGTTTTGTTTATCAAAAGAATTCTCTTCGATCGAGCTTAAAAGCATGCTGAAAGGATCCGCGATAAATTTTGTAGAGCGCAACGAGCAAACGAGCGTCATAGAGTACGTTGATGCGTCTTCCCAAGCGGCGCAAGACGTTCGTGAGATGGGTGTGCAAACGGAAGAATGTAAGGATAACGATTACGACAAGCGGTCCAACGTCGACTCGCCCTCCAGTCAGTATTACGGGACTAGCGAAAGCTTGTCCACGTCTGAAAGCGAGTTAGGAATGAACTTGGATTCCGAGGTCTGCGAGAGAAGCCATAAGGGAGTGATTATCCAAAAGGATTCGGAAATTATCGTCCTGAAGAACGAGCTTGGCGTACGGAACCCGGTCGATTCGATTAAAGTCCCCGTACGATGGGTACGTCCGGTGAATTTTATCCGCGTTCGCTTTTCAGATGAAGGAAGACGAGCTGGAGGAGCTGCGGGAAATGAATAGGCATTTGCAAACGTTATTTAAAAAGAAGGACGAGGACTCAAAAATTCTGAGGCGTAACGTTAATGTAAATCGGTACTTATATACTCCCATTTCAATTAAAAATTTGTGTAATTATTTGAATCGTTTCTAGACCTTGCAAGAAAAGTTGCAAATAGTGAGCGACAGACGCGACGACGAGATAGAAGATCTAAGTGCAAAAGTAATAGCATCGAAAGATTTTATACAAATTATATATTTATTTTTCAACCAAATATTTATCTATCTTTATTGTCTTTCCCGTATAGCTTTCTTCTCTCGAGTGTCTAGTGGATCAGTTGAAGGCGGAGTTAGCTAGAAAATGTCAAGTTTGTTATGTCCAATCGCAGGAAATCCAGAAACTTAGGATGGAAGTTAAGGAGATAGAATTACTTTCCACGGAGAACGAGTCGCTCACGGTTTGTAAACGCCGCTCAGTATATAGAGAAAGCCAAATTCGGTTTAATGAATTGACATGTATAAACATGTGTGAAATTAGCGGAAGGTGAAGGAAATGGAGCATTTATCGAGAGAGGCGGAGAGCTGCGGTATCGCTTTAGAGCAGGTGAAAAATGTCTGGCGAGAACGTGATATGCTTCAAAAGCAATATCGCGAGCAAAGTTGCACGTTGGCTGACAGAGAAGACGAAATAAAACGACTATTGACGTTGATAAAGCAAATGTCTGTTACGGCTGACACTCGTGAGGTGCGTCATTTGGCTACGTGCGTCACATCGCAATCTATTAATTTTAACGTCGATTCAATTAATAATAGGAAATAAATTATTCGAGAATGCCGGTGCGACGTTACATTGTCCTAATTTATAATTAAGGTAGAGCGGCGTAAATATAATTAAAGGGATTTTACTAATTGCAGATTTATCGATTATTGCGAAGATATGTCATCGCAAAGAATTACTTCTTTGAATAATAAAAAAGAGAATTTTAGGAACGTAGAGATAACTTTTTAATAAAATACTTTCTTTACTTCGCAGATGTATGTAAAATAAGTGACTATAAAGTAATAGACAAAGAAATCAGATCGTTGTAAAAATGATTAACATTAATGAACTTGTCTACCGTCTGCCTATATAAATCCTAAATCTTAAATTGTCCTTACAGAAAAATGTATAAATAGACATATCATAATAGTAAGCGCGTTTGAAAATCTTGTTTCATTTACGAGTAATGTTTTTTTTCTCGGAAAATTCTTTTCGTTTAAATTTTATATCTCTTTCTGTTATTTGTTTATGTAGATTTCTCCCACTAATAATTTTCACGATCAGGTAGAGATGAATGGTGTAGTGATCAACTTGAGAAATGAGATTCAGGCAAAAAACGACAAGATCTCGCAGTGCGAAATGCAGCTAGTATGCATGGAGCGGGAAGTTGGTAATCTGACTAACATGCTGAAAAGTAGTCTGAATAATTTCGACGAGACTAAGATAGCGTACGAGGGCGTTTGCGATTACACCAAGTGCGAGCACGACACTTGCTTAGACGTGCAGAGCGCGTTGTCCGCTTTAAAAGCGTTCATAGCCGAGTTGGAGGAGTGTAAACTAGAACGACGTAATCGTCTGCGGGAGATAGATAACTTAAAGGCTTATGTGGCATGTTACAGCCAAGAGACCGCCAGCGAAATTACAAACACAGATTTTGATACCGGACACGGATCGATTCAGCCCGTTGCAGGTATATTACGAAACGTGGATCTTTTCGTCTTGCCTCAATTGTTGTTCCAATAATCCGACATTGTGTTCACGTCAAATCACAATCCGCGTTATTACAGTTCGGATCAGTGATTCTTAAGAAAGAGAGAATTACGTTTTATTTGCTATTTTTCTTTGTATAAGTTGCTCCGTTGCAATACAACAATACACGTCCTGAATTTTTGAGATAACACGAACTACCTAAAGATTAGCGCTTCATTCCCTTCTATTAAAAGTTTTATTAAAGTTTTATTAAATTTCAGACTTTATCGTTTTCTTTTCAATCTTATGCCCATTTAAATCTTATGTCTTATTTATATATGATTTTTGGAAAATTTTTTTAAATTTTATATATCTTTTTTTTGTTATTTGTTTATGTAAATTTCTTCCATTAATAATTTTATATCAAATTTTGTACTTCGCGTTAAATAAGCAAATAAGTGATATATATAATAATGATGTTACAGTGCATGTGGGAAATAATTGATATCAATAAATAATCTAATTTATTTCAAATTTAATAATATTACAGAAGATGTTTCCACACATACATCGAGTAATGGCGACTGTCATTCATCTAAAGAATTAGTTAGCGTTCAGGTTCAGTCAGATGATGTTGACACTACCTCAACATGTTCTGAAGAATCGGAGAAAGTAGAGTTGAATGAAGTAATCTCGTATAAAGATATCGATCGTGCCCTTGCAACTCATATCAAACGTTCCATTGACAAAATTCATGAAATATCCGCAATTCTTCAAGGTATCACGCTAGAATATCCTCTTTAAAACGACACAATTATTACATAATGAAAATTTATTAAGGTGCCGGAGATCATCACGTGCAGATTATCAAAGAGTTCACGAGGCAACAGCAGGAGCTGCAAAAGAAGGACCTCGAGATTACGGAATTAAAGCAAAAAGTCGCAGAGCATATATTACGAAGGGGTGAGGGCGACTGCGCGATTCAAGAACAGTTGAGGAAAAAGATGTTGGAGAAGGAGAAAGTATTGGAAGCTATAATAAGTAAAAGGGATTCGAAAATCGAGAGAATGCTCGGGCACCTGACTGCATTAGAAAACGATAATCTTTCTTACCGCGCGGAGTGCGACACGTTAAAAATCAAGAACGAAGCGCAAAGTGAAGAACTGAGAGCACAGAGGGACCAGATGCGTAAGTTAACTCAGCAGATAAACGAATTGAGTCAGACCGTTGATATTTTGAATGAGGAAACGGCTAATGCCGAGAACATGAAAAAGAAGTTAGTAATTTCGTTACTATTTCGATCTCTATTAATACTTCATCCATCATTCTTAAGTCGACCTGTCGATCCAACAGATTGATTGACCTGCAGATGAAGAATAACGATCTTACGAATAAGCTTATACAAGCAAACGAGACTGTCTCCAAGAATGCCGAGATCATAGCAGAGCTGGAATGTAAGGACGAGAAGAACAGGATGGCTCTGACTCACGGAAGCATTAAATACGACGCGATGATAACGCAGAAGCACAGCGATATCGTGAAACTGCGAGAGGAAAATCAATCGCTGCACGATCAGTTAAGGGAAGCTGAAGTTAAACTCGCTCGGAGTAACGACACAATATTATCTTTGAGGAGGGAAAGTGACAACGTGGCCACGATAAATCTCTTGCAGGCAAGCCTGTCGGACTTAGACGTGGATAAGGAGAGATTGTTGGCGAAAGTGGACTATCTAAAGAGTGAAATAGCGAGTTATCGGAGTTCCACTGCGAGCGTCGAAAGCAGATTGCAAGCGTTATCGCACGGAAATGAGACATTGATGACAGATATAGAGATCGTAAGAAATACTAACGATCAATTATTACATCCTCCCGACACGATAAAATCATCTCTGACGGATGCACTGTACACACTTCCGAAAAAGATTTACGAGACAATTCTGCGTCTTCGAACTGAAATTACGGAATATGATAAAGAGACAAGGGACACGGTTGAACAACATTATCCAATTAAAGAAACTCTTGAAATCGAAACTGAAAGAGAAAAACAACAGAAAAAAGTGTATGCTAAGGTACATGCGAATGAGCTTGTTAAATTTCATTGCTCATTAAATTATTATTTAATTATTAAATTTGTTTCGTTAAAACGTTTTGTTAAAATGGCCATTAACTCTATCTTATCTCGGTATCTAATATAATTGCACTAATGCTTTCAATTTCCCTTAGTCTTGTCAACAAGATGAGAATATATTAAATCCTGTCGCTCAAGAAGTAGATTACAATTTTGAAAACGCTGCACACAAGTTAAGATTTCTTAAAAGCCAATACGAAGAAAAACTGCAAGAAATTACGAACCTGATGGATGACGTAAAACTAAGAGATAACAAAATAAAGAGTCTTCAGGAATGCATTACCTGTTTGTTGCAGGAAAAAAACGATCTGCAAACTAAAGTTAAAGTACATAAGTTTATATATGTATGAGAACTGCTTGGAAATCGACCTCCGGTAGTTATATTGGAAAGTGATATATGTACCTATATATGTGTATATAACTTTTGTATATAATAAAATATTTTTTGTTTTTTCTGTTTTATTTTACTAGCCAATCCAGAAGGTTGATTTTCAAACAGCCCTCGTGTATATAAAATACATATATGTACATACAACTTTTTTTTTCTCTTTTATAACGCATCAAGTAATATTAAAACTATATTTTTTTTTATCCAATAGGTTCAAATGGAGGAATATCAAAACAAATTGACATTACTAAAGAAAAAATATGACAGTGGCTTGAACGCTTTTCGTAAAAGACATAATGAAAATATCGAAAGATTACAAACTAGATTCGAAGATATTATGAAAATCGAGAAGAGCCCATTCGACGCAGATAGTTGGTTGCAGGTATGCAAAGGAATCGATTAATAAGTAATTTTTTGCGTAGGTTCGTTACTGATTCTTCTTTCTAGTCGCTGAACTTGAAGGAACTATCGGAGCTGCATAATCGAATTAATATTTTGAGC
Source organism: Tetramorium alpestre (assembly GCA_021460005.1). Lineage (NCBI taxonomy): Eukaryota > Metazoa > Arthropoda > Insecta > Hymenoptera > Formicidae > Tetramorium > Tetramorium alpestre. The sequence continues at coordinate 2,173,233 of JAJVSH010000015.1, read as the reverse complement.
TCCCAAGCGGTCGAGAATACCGAATCAAATACCGCATATATCGAAACCGAAAAGAATCGCTACAACTGTTGGAATAATTCCCAGGAGCCTAGGTTTTATAATAAATTCACTTTGCATAAGCAGTACACGAGAGAGAATAGATCGTCTTTAAGTAGGAAAACAAGTAAAGAGGAGTTCCACGCCAAAATTCTCAACGAAAATAATGAGAAGATTGCCATAACGGAGTTGTACCCTTGTGATTTAAAGTTTAAACAGGAACACAGGTAATTTGTACTTGTATACATTTACTAATCGTTAATTTTGAGATGAGCGTTTTGATCATACACTCTCCTCGCAATATCAGTGCCTCCGAAAATGAAAAGGGACGACCTGGAAATACGGAATCGCCTAAGTCTAGAGCAAACAGATCTGTAAGTACGCGATAATTTTTTAATTACGCTTACGTTAAAATATACATGATAATAATACGTAGCAACTTGACTGGCAGAGGGAGCAATTTATCTATCAATGTAGTATACATCACAAATTGCACAACGCTCGCTGATATCCATGTGGTACATTTTATAACGAAGAGATCTTTGTGCAAAAAGGTATGGAAAAGCGAAGAGGCAGAATATTTTACCTTCATGTATTACCATATTAAACAATCGCGCGCATTAAGATTAACAATATATTTTTATACAAATGGAAAATATTATTTGTTACTCGCTATATTTTCTTGATATACATACAATCTTTTTGACGTTCTTTTTACCTATGTACTGTTAATATTTGTCTAATCAAAGTTGTACTCGTGTTATTTTATTTGTAAAAAAAATATGCATTTAAAATAAACTTTGTAATAAATGCACAGATTACATAAAAAGTGACTCTTACGCGAATTTTTAAATTGCTAATAATATTATATATGATGTATGATGAAATGCTGCTTACAAAACGTGTACTTTAAGAAATCTCTCTGTACTTTATAAAATGTTATATCCTGGGAAATGTAAAGGAAGAAATGCTGCTAGTTGCCTGCTTTCGCCGTAATGGGAATCTGTGCGTAGTACGTGCACAGATATATGGATAATACGCCACAATTTCCTAGTTATATTCAAATATACAGAAACTGACAGAAAATGTTCCTTTGAACGTCCTCCCGACGGAATTTGAAGTTGAGAAAAGAATATCTTCTCTACGTAATATTCGCGCATAGTAGACGCATGCGGACGATACGTTTCGCAGTAGGACCGGAGGCTGTATGCGTCTGTTGCATTCAACGCAGTTTACCATTTCGCTTCTGATACACTGAGTGCTTAGTATACCGCGCCGTCAGTTGCGCTTTGCGATATTCCGAATGCATCGGCGATGGTAAATCGGATTATAGCCAAAGAAAGGTATCTATAATTCCATTTTAAAACAATGTGACTATTCACTCATTGTCGTTACGTAATTACGTCGCTTTGCACCCGTGATTATTTCCTTTTCTGCATAACGCCTACGTGTGGCACAACACCAAATACATTGCCGTACAGATTGGCGTCTTTCTTTTATAGTATAAACTACGAGGCAGATTTTATATATATATATATATATATATATATATATATATATACTCAATGGTTTTAGTAACTGATTGTGAGTTGAATAATTAATAATAAATTCTTTTTTAAATCAATATAAAAAAAAGTAGAATAGAAGAAGATCCTTATTAAAAATTTACCATTCTGTGGTTATATTTTTTCAAGCAGTACAGTGCATTTATAAATTGAATCTTTTTTAAAAATGGAATTTTATATTTTTTTCATGTAAATTGATTTTTCTCATTATTTTATATATAAAAGAGAGAAGTAATTGGAAGGCTTTTCTTATGGAGTTTTCAAAAGATAAATGTGCATTCGCGGGAATTTATTTCAGAAAATAACTTAAAAGAACAAATTGTTCTTTCAAAAGTTCTAAAATAACTAGTGGTCGACTTGACAATGTAATGAAAAACATAAAACAATGTTAGAAAATATTAAAAATGTCACAGTATATTTGAGCAGTGTAATAAACATACAGACAAATATAATGTCCGAATAAAGATCTGATATTTCATACAAAAATTTTTAAATCGAAATGAGAAACTTTTTTTAACAGAACCGCCAACGTAATTGTTAATTAAGAATTACAGTATTCTCAGAAATGCAGCTTGAAAAATGCGAATCTTATCTAGAGGATATAATCTTGTTTTTTATTTAATTTTAAATAGTCTGAAAATGTTTTTAATTAAAATTTCTCTTGAAAGATAGGAACCTATATACACTTTACTTTTTAACAGCTTCAATTACAATTCTTCTAATAATAAGAAACCCTTGTTTTTGTAGAAGAGATACTTTTTTCATCAAAAGAAACATTACGAGTGCTCTTTCAATGATACATAAATATGCAAAAGTACGTTACGGAAGTGAATTAATTTGGGTTATTAATGTAACACCTTGTCACTGAGAGAGACATTATTAATTTCCAGGAATGAGGTACGCACCTCCGTAGGTTTTCTCTGCAATATCTTTGCTTACACATGCACACGCGTATACATATATACGCGCAATATCGAACTATCTCAACTAATTAATTTCAATACTACAGAGTCTTCATATTTAGCGGACGAATCGTAAAAGTTTAAATAAACTGTAAAGACAAAAGACTTTGTTAATGGAAGTAAAATTATAATATTTTATTTTAAATAAGAATGTTTCTTTGAAAGCGGAGAAGAGTGTACATCCATTAAATTAAAAAAAATTACAGGGTATATGGAAAAGAACTAATGGATGATGGATACAAGAACATATACATGCATGATACGTAATATTCATTACATTTTATATTACATTTTGCTTGTGGCATTCGTGTGGCATTTTCTACATTCTATTTTATTCATCTTTGCACTTTCAGATGGTTTGGCTATATACTTGTTGCGCTTATCAAGGCTCTTCTTCAAGATTAAAATAAACACTTTTTACTATTAACGACGATATATAACCCAACTTGGTCCGACCTGGATTGCATCGCCAACGGGGGTGTTCTCGATGTTAGATCCAAGGTGGCCTCTTGGCAAGGGCCAGGCGGCAGGTAGTCAGGCGAGCAGACACAGGTAGTTCTGTCTCTCTCCTTACTCTCTCTCTCTCTCTCTCTCTCTCTCTCTCTCTCTCTCTCTCTCTCTCTTCTCCCCTCTCTCTTCCCCTATCTTTTTCCCTTTCTCTCTCCCTTTTGCTCGTAAAGGGCGAGAAGGTGAGGCGCCTACGGGCAAAGGGTGAGTTTACGAGGCTTACGAGCTTGCGCACTCGCGGGCCCATCCGGCGCAGCCTCCGGGATCCTTTCACGGGGCGGTGGACACGCGCGTGTCGCGATATATAGGCGGCGGACGGAGCTTGTCGGTCGGTCGGTCGCCCTCGCGCGTCAGGCACGTCGCAACCCCCAACACCGTAGCATCGCAGGTCGCCGGGTCTCCCGACCATGAGAAGAGGAGCGTCAGGTGCCGTCGCCGTCGGCCGTTATCACGGGACGTCGTCTCCGCCAGCGTCTACATCACCGCCTTGGACGTACCAGAAATAAAAATCGGCGTCCAGGGCGCCCTATCATCAACCCGTTGCCGAGGAGCGAGAAAACAGGTGGCACACACCGACGGACCTCTTCCGGTGTGATCTTGCGACCGCAGAAGAAAAGAGAAGAAGAGAGGAAGAGGGACAGAGGAGCCGTATCGGGAATTCCCTGGAGAGACGTGCGAAGTGGGAGGAAGAGGAAAGGGGGTGATTATACGGCATGCGGTCTTGAGAGCACGCACGAACAGGTGGCGAGGCAGGATCTCTCGTGGAGGACTCGGTGGCTTGCGAGAAAAAGGGCGAAGAGTGGAAATACGACGCGTGCGACGAATACGTGCAGGTATTGTGAAAGAGAATACACTTTGAATTTCTTTTTATCTTCTTATCCTTCTTTTCTTTTCCCTCCCATTTCGTGTTCTACCAAGGATGAATATTTTGAAGAGATTCCTCCGTATAAGACGAGAGAACGAGCTTCTCTTTCGCCTTTCGAAAATTCACCTTTCGCACACTCGTCTCAAATCTGCTTATTGTGTCAATTTTTTTGGATTTATTCAATTCTCTTTCTAATTGGAAGTAGTCTTTCCGAGTTTCATGCTGCCTCAATCTTTAGTCTCTCTCAGGGGAAATGACGATCCTTAATCAGATATCGATGAGAAAAAGCTGCCATTACGGCTCATTACCGTGAATGCAAACGGTGAGGGGAAGCAGATTTATATTATACGATGATCTACGAACCATATCATTTCTTTCTTCTCTCACTGGCTTTGACGATGATGATAATTAAAATTTTTATTACGAATATTAGAAATAAATAAATGGAGTAAATGATTATAAAATTGGAAAATGTACAGAGATATTTTTAAAATGGTAACATTCTGGCGAGTGTTATAAAAAAAAAAAATAGATCCATATGACTAAGTGTATTTATCGGAAAACTCCTAGAGCTACGTGCGGCTTACGAGCTTTAAATAAAAAGCTATCGTATAACTCAACGTATTTTCACTTGTAAACAGACTATATACGAATCTCCTCCTACTTTAATCATTTTGTCGGCGTAAATGCAACGGTATTTATAAACCATAAAATAAACCGTAAAATATCGATTAATTTCCATCGATTATGGAGTTATTGCGCACAAAATTACCATATAGGGGTAATACGATCATTATATAGAGAGTGTGAAATTAACAGGAGGTTACAAGGTATTTTCTTGAATTATTAAAGATAGCAAAATCAACTTTAACATTTTGGGGGTTTGTCGAGATCGGTCATGTGTATAGAGTACTATTATTAGCTTTCCGTTTTTTAAGTACAAATATTTTATATATACGGATAATTTCTCATTCTGCAAAAATGAAAAGATGTTTCATATTTTATTCAATTATAAAATATCTTGTACAAGGCATTCACTTTGACCTTTTGATCGATTAATGATTTTATTCTTTGTACATAGATACACCAATGCATCCGCAATGTACAATTCTTTCTTTCCTTCGAATACCGTTACATCTCTTTTCACATCGATCGATTCTTCTCTTCATTCTACATACAAAGTAAGGTCTTTGAAAAATGAATATTTTTTACAGGATATATCATATTTCCTTCCAGAGTATATCGGAATAAAATGTAAAATATCTCTTATAGAATTTGCGTTTCTTTTCGTGATTTTAGAGTAATAGTTGTAACATAAAAAGCCGAGGAGAACCAATTTATGTAAGAAAAGATAATTTTATTTGAAAAAAATAAAGAACTTGCCTCTTTATCTTTTTCTTGCCGTTTTGTGGCAGCAGTATCTCATATATCGCATGAAAGACGAACCCAGAAACTCAGAAAAGATTTTGTTGCTGTTTCGAATTTTCCAAGAAAACAGTTTATAATACTCTTAGTTTCACATTCTACATAGAACTTTTCATTGGAGCGCATATAATATCTCTTACCTAAGATTAAAAGTAATGTTTTTTTTATTTAATATAATCGGATTTTAGAACATTGATGTATCTTGATTTAGAACATTGATGTACCTTGGCAGATCGATATTCGGAAAAAGAATTAATACGCGATCCATGTATAAACAAAAAAATCATCAAAGGTGCACTAGCAATCAGTAGAAATCGGAAGTAATCGTAACGGCTATCATTGGAATCACATTATCGTTAAAGCTATTAAGTACTCGTGAATATCGATTTTAATCGTAAATAACTTAAGATCTTATTTCCGCGGTCCTTGCGTATGACATCATTTCAATTTCCTGCTTATAGTGGTGGTTCACACGCGTTTGTCTTTACCGAGTTACAAACGTTACGCGAAACAAATGAGTCGGACGTAATATAATTAAACGAATTAGATTCGAGAGATGAATTCGGAAGCGATTTGAAAGAAGATGATTTGGATTTTGTATTAACGTCACTGTATTCGGAAAATCAAGTTTTATTTTATACAGTTTTGATTCAGTCACCATAAAATTATTGCGCTTTAACGCGATATATGTATGTATATACCTACATGTAACTAATATTTATATATTTATATTAGTTACATCGCGCGGAACGCCAGTACAATTAGTTTCGATGTTTATTCAGGGTTACGAATAATTTCGGTAACGTCGAATTGATAACAATATTTACCCATTACGAATTAATGATCCATCTGATTTATACAAATTAACGTTATCGGAGCGTCCCTGTGATGAAACTCGATAATACCGCGTTGCGGAGAATACGGTTAAATCGAACGTCAATATGTTGCCGTTACGATAAACATATTAATAGATATTAATGATAACTGTCAACAATATTTACCTCCATGAATCGGACACAGTGGTAACACGCTGCGGTTTGAGACTACAATTTTATTGACATAGAACCGTCCGTGTTGCGCGCTATATTTATCGAGCGCTATTTTTCTTCTATGTTTGCAGATACAACAGCACGCTTTCTGATGAATCTGATGAATGCGACGTTTCCAAAACGAGATCGAGACACGTTCTCGACGCTTAACATCGAGGCGTGATTTTCTATACTATTAAAACTCAAACATGGTAATTTGGACAATCAATCACCGCTGTGAAGATCAACTGTGAGGAAGCACCCTTCTAGTAACGACCTGCAATCATGCTCAGTCCCAAAATGCAAAAAACTGGTGAGATATATCTTATTTTTTATCTTTTTATTGGAAGGCACAGAAATAATACTTGTTGCCCAAGATTAAAAAATTTTTTTCTGTTATTAAACAATAAACAAAAAAAATTATTTTAATCTTGGGCAACAAATATTATTAATGAAAATCCTAAAATTTTTCTTATAATCACGCATTTATTGTATGACTTTGTCAATCTCAAATTCGGTTATTTTAATGATATATTAATAACCGAATTTGAGATTGACAAACTCATACAATAAATGTGTAATTATAAGAAAAATTTTAGGATTTGCATTAATTCTTTGAATTAAAGATTATTATTATATTTATTTTGTGAACGTGTTATTAAATAAAATTTAAACATCGAGCAAAGAAACGTTGATTATGGATTTCATGTATTTTTGTAAAATTCTCTGATTTTATGATCAATATTGCATAACATTTAATATTCGAATATGCCGTGCTGCTTAATAAAATTGAAATATGACAAATAAATGCATTTCACAAATTCACATTTTAGAAATTTATTTAGCTGTTACCAGGAGACAAGCAACAGGCATTAATCACTATTTATTTAATTAACCACACAGTGCATTTAGTCACGATGTACTGAATCTATGAATAAAATTGCTAACCTAGACTTTTCCGATGGCACTGTCGTTTCGACAAACAAATAGTGCATTTTATTGCGGGTTTATATATAAAAGCGTGAACATCAAAGGTTTTCATAGTCCGCGTTCTCGGAACTACAATATTTGCGTTGAAAGTTTATCCTCTCATCGAAATTTACGGTAGTGCTCCGCTTCGTATAAATCCATTGTTTGCCGGAAAATTTTCCGCGCTATATCGAGATTAGATTTTTCATCTCTATGCGAGGATATAAATATAATAATCGCTGCTGCGGTCTCATTCTCTCGTTCCATTTTTCACACGACGCACGTATAGACGGCGAACTTATGCATGCGCGAGCAGATATACGGATTATGCGAGAGTTTCCTCATCCACCGGCTGAAATTTCGGGCGCGATTTCTCCGAATGGAACAAAGTTTCTCAAACGTCACGTATCTTTGCGTTAAAGTTAAACACACGACCGCGACAGTTCGCGAGGAACGACCGCTATAACCGTCGCGAGTTTGCAACTCTCGCGTCACGCTCGCGTTGGCCGATCGAGCGAGTTGGCGAAGCTGCAGTTAAACCAAAGTTACACATTCACTGAACTAGCAACCGTATCGTCATCGGAGATTGAAATCTATTCGGAAGTAGCTCTGGTAGCACGCGCGACGACCCATTCGCGTGAATGCCCGTTTGAACTCCCCATTCGGGTAGTGCGGTCGATTGCGCATAATTTTTCAGTCGCCAATTGTTCGCCTTCGCGGAATGAAATTCATTAGTTCGTATCTCAAATGACGCGTTTTTAATCACGGAGACTTTGCGACTCGTTGGATATTGATTCATTGTACGAATAAACGGTGAGACTGCCGTTGTTTATCATCGCGGCTTGTTCTCAGTGGATTATTAATATTTACGTTGATGCGATGCGGCAAACAAGATTCGCCGGTACTTTGAGCGCTATTATTGGAACGGTTGCATAGTGAGATAATTCAATGCGTGATTGTGATGCAGCCCATTGTTGTGTTGTTGCGAAATATATAGATATATCCCGTGTGTGACTTTGCGATTCGGATGTAATTTTACGCTTGTATATGTCACGTTAATTTGCAGGTACACAGGTAGATCCTCTATTCGCGTAATTAATATATTCTCAGAAAAATTATAATGCAAAGCGTAAAATTCATAAATGAACTTCATGACTCACAAAGAGCGAAATTAATCAAGATAATGTAGATAATTTAATTATTTCCCACAATATTTTATATAGAATGCCTAATGTTAAATTTTTATGAAAATTTGCAAACAGATTTTTTTTCAAACGAATTGCTCTCTGTATAAATTTTATTTCGCAAATATGTATCTGGGAAATTCGCGTGATGACATTTTGCATATTGCGTTTTTTTTTACATACACTCTTTATACATTTAAAATCTGAACATGACCTATGCTTTTATTACTTCATTCACAAAAGCAACGTGCCTATAATGTGTTACAGTGAGGGTAAACGACTCCCAGCTGATCATGATCTCAGAGAAAGCACATTACGATCACTCGCTGTCAGGATATTTGTACAAGCGGACAGCTGACTCCACCAAGTGGCAACAGCGATGGTTCGTTCTCTATCAGGTCAGTGTGTCAGTGTGAAGTGTTTATAGATGAATTGTATTGTCGTAGATCGCGCACGGTGCACCGGGGCAGGATGATTCAATTTATGTGATCGAATTTGAAAACCTCACGCTAAAATCAGAATCTAAATATGACTAAAAATCAATTTAGCTTTTCATTAATTTACATGGTTCTTTCTTGACAGTCTAAAAAATTAAATTTTGCGATTCGTATTACTTCATAACGACACACAATTCGAGTAATTTTCCGAGAATAAAATCGGCAAAAATTTCTCCGTAAAAAGTTTACCCGGAAAAGTTATCATCAACTCCGTAGACAGCATTGTTTTAAATAAAACAATGTCATACTTCGTGGAATTTTCAGCTATTAATAGCCATTGAATTAAAATAACGATAATATTTAAGTTTGCGTGAACTTGTACCGCATACAAAGCATCTTCTTCGATTCGCAGAAACTTCGCTCACGAGGATGTTGTCTCGTGGCCTAACAAACAAACAAGAGAAAATGAGGCCTCATTAACTCTTACGGCGTTTCGAGCTAGCCAACTAACTAATACAATTAAGAAAAGAACTTTCGATATGATTTGCGACAAATATCTCATCATCTAGGAACATCTATGCCGAGAATTCGGCCGCTTCTTTTTCCTCTCTCTCTCTCTCTCCCTCTTCGGTCTAATATCACACGATCCTTTAAGCCAGCGGTAAATCTTCTCGTTATATGCTTTCGCGATCATGAAGCCGCTCAATTACAGCGCAGACACGAAACTTCTAATTATTCTATTAAAAGTCGTGTTATCGCATCGCAAATGAGTTTCAACTTTTTTTTTTCAAGAAAAGTTTGTCATCCAATCGTTTAACTAATTTTAGTTTTAAAGAAAAACAATCTACGAAGTACCACGCGAATTTTTGCTACGCATACTTTACTTACTCGAGCTTGAGACAGCTTATATACTAGAAACCAATTAAGTAGGAACGGATAAATATAGGAGGTATTGTCGTTTTCTTTTCGTTTTGATAGGATCAGATAAATACGGGGAAGTATAGTCCCATCTCTTTTTGTTTAAATAAGAGCTCAGATAAAGTAATAAATAAAGTGGAATATCTCATTGTTTGAGAAAGTTCGTCAAGTAAATAAAGATATCGTTACGCGATAGAGTCTTGTTTCACCCATCGCGGATTGAAACTTTCGCGATAATCAAGCATATTGACAAAATGTTTCGAGTCATTGGAGAGGTAACTTGAGCTTGCGTTCTTACAGCTTAATAAACTTATCTTGAATCTACAAAAATTGGATATTTCGGTGACTTATCATTTCACGCGAGAGCGCTCACAGGAGCTCACTTTCGGAGAGTACGAGTTCGAAAAAATTATAGTAAAAGGAATAAGAGCTTCTCTCTTTCTTGTGGCAAATTATATACATGCAATTTCCAAGATAGAAGTTAATCCAAGATTTGTGCTCCGGGGTATATTCTTTCGACTTCTTACTTTGAGAGGTTTGTTTCATAAAATTTTATTACTAAACACGAGTATTGTCATCGCAAATTGTGTTGTACTTGTCGACAAACATGCAACATTCCGTTTTGTAATTCATAGTTAACAATTTCTTTCGCAAATTTGCACGAGCACGGGCTGACCTGAAATCCAAACGTAAGTGCAATTAGTTGAATATTAGAGACAATTAAAATTTCATTTGTTTGTCAATACTATTTAAACCAGCGATTACAACATTTCCGGATGCTTGTCGATAATGTCACGTCGCGACAAAAGCGAAATCGTTCCGGGTTTGTATCATGTATCAGCAACGCGAATTTTATCCGGCGGATTATCCGGAATAACGTAACTGGCTTTATGAAATGAGTGCACGTACAATTGCAATATTCATTCCGGAAATCTCCGGCACCGGCAACACACGTGCGCTCTGTAATTTGATTTAACGTAAACCAGATAATATTATTTTGCGGTATTTATTTTCTAATATCGCAGCAGGTAAATTTGTGTAATATTTTAGTACACGTAAAACCGGTTTTTGCTTTCTACCCATATAAGTGTGTATTACAAGACATTATTTCGGTAATGGAATAAGTTAAAAACATATCCAAATATGTCCAAACTCAATGTTACGTATTTAGCATATGTCATGCTGTAACGTAACTGAAATGCGCGAAGGTAAATGTTACATGTACACAATCCTAAATAAGTTAAGTTTTAATTACTGTATTCTCTCAGAATATCTCGCTGAAATTTCTTACTATGCAAGTACAGAGAACGCGGCTCGAGCTTCATACTTCATGCTGCGCTCGAGTAAGGCAGTTCTTCAGTGGAAACAGTCAAGATGTGGTCAGACATTTCCGTTGGTAGAAACCTAGCAATAGAAACTTAAGTAATATAACATTAAAGGCTTAAGTTGAGTTAAATAGACTTAAGACTCGACTTGAATTAGATTCTAGACATGCGGATTGTATTATTAATATATATGTTTATTGCAAAATTGAAAACGTGACACGGCCTTATGTAGCCAGACGCGAAACATTAAATATCATGACATCATTATTTTCCGTGTCCGCGAGCATACAAAAAAATTACAGATGCTTATTTTCTCACGTTTTCCCCTGTTGTAAAGAGAAAAGCGAGCTTTACCATAGGCGGCTATGACGTCTGTTACAGAATCTGCTATTCTATTACGAGAACGAGACTTGCTCACGACCCAGTGGCGTTGTTCTGCTGGAAGGCTGTTATTGCGATCGACTCATCACCGCCAAAGGCAAAGAGCCGGATAAACAGGTACGCAATGTGTTGCTTTGGCATGAGCTCTCTGTAAGGGACGCATCCCGCGCGCGGACAAAGAATTTTAACGAGCTAATGCCCGTTTAACTTCGACTTCCGCTTTAATACAGCACTTATATTTCCGTTCCACTTTAATATTCTGAATGTACCAATAGGAATTGCATATGAGACTGCCGAGTTATCGAAGTTGCCGAAGTCTGTAAAGTGCGCCGCGTTATCTTCAAGCTCCTTCCAGAAGCACAAAGTTATATTGTTCATAAAACACGAATAAAAGTTGTTTTAACTTACATTATAGAAAAGGAAATTTTGCGAAATTAAACATTTTTTTCTCTTCCTTCTTTCTCTAAGATTACCACGAAAATTGATAGAAAGCGACACGCAAAATAATGTAATTCCCAGCCTCATTTATTTCTGATGATGGTGCATTCAAACGCATAATGGATAATTTAAAAGCGTTTACTGTATGTTAATGTATTTAATGCCAAAGGCTAATGTGTCATTTATACGCGTGTGCTTTAACTTGAAAACACATGCCGTTTTTAAGTTTCGAATTTTCAATTCGTGTAGCTTTATCGGCATTTCGAAAACCTGTGTAAAAATTGTAATTTTTACAATACGCACATGTACTTTTCAGCTACATAAAGATTTTCAAAACAAACTACAATTTATAAAATAAATCTCGACACACTGTGACCTGAGTTGGGATTTTCTCTGTTATAAAAAAAAGTCGCAATTAGCGCCAAATAAAATCGTTTAATTTCGAGTTTTTTTATCTAACATTGAACTGGTTTAATATTGAGTATACGATCAAAAACGAATGCAAATTTAATCCTAAATAGGCAGATAATTCTTCTTTTGATTTATAAATATAGCAGGGACACATTTTTCGAATTTATTCATTGAATTTCTGGCATTACAAATTCTAAATCACAGCGATCAATGACTATCGTTCGGACTTTTACGTACGAATTTCACAAAAAATCGAGCATCACCGTTAAAACCGATGAATTCGAAATGCGCCAAGCAATTAAAAGGTTTATCAACGACATGTGGTCGCGTGAGATAATCGGGATAGAGAGCGTATCGATTTCTGCAAAGGTCACGTGATGCTGGCCAGCTTTCCCGCTTTTTCTAAAGATATATCGGCCGTTCAGTTATTTTCTTTTAGTCTCCTAGACAAGGAGCAAACTGTTTTTTTTTCCTCATTTCCACTTTCGTTGCAACCGATAAATCGATCGCACGCGCCTGCTGCGAAAAATAATGCGTAACTTTAACGACCGCTTTAACAGCCCCGACTTTGTTTAGCACCGCAATTATCACCGACCAGAGTTGCAAAACTTATTCAATGTATCGCTATGGTCCACAGAATTTATACTTGGTTTTGTTTCTAGATTCGAAAATACTCAATTTTTGATTTTTAACAAATGATTTTTAATAACGCTTTGATTCGAAGTTGGAGATGAAAAAAAAAGTTTTTTAATAATTCTAAATATTTTTCATTTCTCTAAAAGTATTTTTAACGCAATCGGGATTATGAGATTGAATATATGTTACTATATATTTGACTGTGCTAAATAAATAAACTAATTTAACGTAATATAAAAATGTTTTTAATATCTAAATTAAAGAGAGATTAATTATTTAATTTTATCGATCATTTTATCGAAATATTTTCAATTTGATTTCAGCTTTCAGTTATGTAACTTAATTTTTTTTAGTTAACCGAATTAATTAAAGTAGAAATATTTATATTTATTCAGTTTTGTATGTGATTCGCACAGTTGATTCGAAATTGATTTGTAGCAAGAGAAAGAGCGGAATCGACGTTGGTTTTGACGACATGTTCGCATTATATTGCACCCATTGCACGAACAATGACGACATTCCTTTTCCGTATGAATATGCTCGTCCCGTTTTACAACTCTATTGTCTATTGGTAGCGTTGTGAGCCTCTTATGAAATGTAACGACGCGAGATGCCCGCGGGTCCAGTTACGCGCGCATTTTCCACGAACGTGACGCCCTTGTCCTTACTTATTTTGTAATAAAAAAAACGTGCTTATATTCTCAACAAGCGTAAATTAATTAAGAACGTCGAATGAAACGTTTATCAGTAAAGTGGCACGCGCGTCGCAGGATGCAACGAGGTGAGATTCTCCGATACTTCGATACGCCACACGTTTCTTCTTCATGATAGTCTCGTGCTCGGCTGGAGGCCTGCCCTGTCTTAGGAACGCGCTTCATTTATCACTTAGAGAGAATGCGCCATGCGCTTCTAAAGGTATAGGCTAGATAAAGCAATACATTTGTTGTACAAGAGTACAATTATAACCGGGTACAATTGGTTGGCTTTCATTGGTGGGATGTTCACTTATTGTAGCGTTTGCACGGTATCGACACGAGTGTCGACTGTTCCGCAAGCATCTGCTCCAATTTAGCGCACTTTACGGTACACGTAGTTGTCAATTCAACAAGCAATCGCCAACAATTAAAGCCACTGGCTACGATACTCCAGCTTTTTTTTTTCATACTCACACATATATGTGAAAAAAATTATTTCGATATTGTTCATACGAATTTTATCTCGCATCAGTAACTATCAACCGATGCGTAAAAACCGCACGGATCGAAAGTCTATATATATTATATACTATAACGTAAATGTTTTTCATGTTACTGCACGAGTGAAAATGTTTCTCCGTAAAATGTTGTTGGATTTGGATGGCGCGTCACAACAGGGACTTGGATAAACATCCGCGGTGAATAAGGGGACCGTAAAAAATACGCATTTCCAATATCGAAACACGCCACGACGAATTGAGGAAATATATATTGCATTTTCGTTTAAACGGCCTATTAACCGTATATTTACCCGGAATTACCAATCGTTCCGCATAGCTCGGCTGCATAATATTTCCATTTGTCGATCGCGGTGACAAATGATTATGCAAACCTCTGAATTAGCGTTACAGAACTCGTCTGACGAGACCGTATTCGAATTATCCTGGCGACGCATTCGCGTTGAACGAGCTTCTCATTTCCGACGACTATTCTCGAGTGAACGGGGTGATTGCTCATGCCACGTTAAGTTGCAGGAAAATTATGAAAATGTAAAGCGCAGGCTAACGAAATGTACAGCTAAATGCGCCGTGATTTTGGCACGTTGTGATATGAATATATTACCGCGCAGCGTGTTTACCACGTCTACAACTCGCGTGAGTAAAATGTGCTTGAATTTTTTCTCTTTATTAATTAATTTCCCTTCTGAGGAAAAAGAACGATAACCACTCGCAAAGTATGCTAATCGTATTACTATATTAGTTGTGATAAATTATTGTTCATCTTTAATATATGATGTAAGAAAGTTAACTATTAATTTTAATCGTTACAGTCACTAGTTGATTTTGAACTATTTTATTAAGAGTGACTATTTAATTACTAATGAGACTTACGAAATATTAAAAGATACACACATTAATTCGGCTATTCAGGCATTATCTGACATACAGAATTATGTTCAAAGCTGCATCATCGCGCGGAATTCTCTTGCCTTTTTAATTTTGTTATCGCGACCTTAGAACATGGACAAATGTGGAGCTTCCTTTCTAGGAGAGCACGTGCTGGAATATTCTATGTCTCTGCCGGAGGCAGCCACTTTGGATTCTTTGCATTATCGAGCATTGTCATTTGTTGCACGAACGAGACATTTTTCTTTCGTAAAATGATTGGGTTGTTAGTCACCGAATCGTAAAACCTTATTGTCTTATATCTATCTTCCTTGGTAATAGATTTCCTAATTAACCTATTCAGGACAATTATTGTAATAATAAGTTTGCGACACAACAAAGAAGGAAAAATAATCTTAATTAATTATTCAAATGTTTTATATTAATAAACATTTGAATACGGCACATACCAGTTGCTATCGTTTTGTTTCACAAATTCCACTTTTCCATTTAATTACAATGATGGAATATCTAGTTACATTCTGGAAATGTGACGAACAGTCGAGAAGAACGCTTTTTAATAAATTATTTTTCCACTGCATCAATGTGTGAGATATCTAAGATACTCTTCATTCGCTCATGCTTGCGAGGAGGTCAAGGATGGCGACCCTATATAATGTCGAGTGCGAGGGTTAAATCCGACGATTCTTAATCGAGCATTCTGTACCTTCGAGCTTTTACACGCTCCTCTGTGGATACAGAAATATCCCGGCGTTACATCTGATCTCTAATTGACGCGCAAATAGCGCCAGCTGCTATTTCGTTATTTTCGAGTCACGGTCTCCCTTTCTATCTCTCTCGCGCGCGCGTCGCGTATCTCTCATTAATATTATACGATCTAGAAATATCTCGCCGGTAACTCCACTAATAAAAGACAATATCGTCTGTCTGCTCACACTCAGTCGTTTTACACAGTTGCGACATGTGACGAAAAGACGATTGAAAATAATGAAAACGATATTGTTTTTGTAAATAAAAAATTATGAAATAATAAATAATATGAAAAACGTAAACTATGTTCCTCCGACCGGTGATGTTGATGGTTTTCATGCTGAAAATGATCCGCTGGAAATGCCTTCACATCTGACATATCTTTGATAGCTGCAATCTGCTTTCGTAATCATGTGCAAACTGCATGATTATTATCAACGATGTATGTTCTGACGCTTATCCGCTTACGCGCTCTCGAAGCATGGTGTACAGATAATAGATGTCGGAGAATATCACAGTAACTTCCGCCTCCTACATGTTGACTACTGGTTTCTCTAATTAATCACGTTTTACTCACGACAACGTAAAGTAATATCAATCTTTTTACATTATTGTGACGTTTACCTGCTATCATTTATTGTTATATATACTTAACGTTTAATACTACTTATTAATTAAACTGAGAGTGAAATATTGAAAAAAATCAATCAGATATACAACTTTGAAAATTTGAGGACAAGAAAATACGGACTTGGATTTGATTAATTAATATAATTAAAGCATATCTGTATGTCTTTCCTCTCATTTCTTCAATGCTATCAAGTGTGTCAGTGAAATTTTTTTATTGAATTTTTCTATCCAAAGATATCAATTACTCCACTTGACCCTACATAGAAATCTTCAAAAGCTAGATTTCAGTTTGTTACAGAGTCCATCGTGCTTTTTGATACAGAATCCTGGTATAGAGTTTCTCTAACGACTGGCAGTGTTTGAGACATTAATTTCTTGAAAATCGATATTCGCGTTTATTAAAAATACGCACTGTCTCCAAGAAATTCTCTCAATTTACGCATTATGATAGAATTGCAACTTTAATCGTCGATCAGTAAATCCTGATTATTTTACGAGTTTCCGAGTCCGCGGGTGTTCTCATTATTACGCGCCCAGTTTTAATTCCGCAAACTATGTAATTAATTATTTCCCTACCATAATGCGCAACGACCAAAGTTCGCTAATTAACGTCATGATGTAACTAACATTGCGTTAATGTTAATAACGGAACCGATGATAAGCGCGGGTCAAAGAATAATCAATATCGCCAAAAAGATGCAACGCAGATTAACTTAAAACTGGGAAAATACCGAACTATAAAACCGTGAACTCCATATTCGCATCGTTTCTTTTTTTGAGCTTTGTTGAGCGCTTGAAACGTTGAATCTTTAAAAAATGCACAGTCCGTTCCTCTACAACTCAAAAAGAATGGAACGAACTATCATAGAAAGAAAAAGGTCAAATAAACCAGAGGAAACGATTAAAAGACCGGAAAGACGTGAAAAATGAGTGAAATTTATTGTTGGCCACGTGTGCGTTTGCGTCGCGAAAGATTTTCACTATACATCGCCGAGAAATATGAGAGCGGAGAGTAGGATATCAGAAACTCCCACAGAATTGCAATTTTACGCGGGAGACTGCCTCGAGGATTATTTCTTCCGATCCTGGGACGGAACTTCAAAAATAGATTCAACAGGACGATCGGTGTTTATTTCTCTGCAATTTTTTTGTCTATACAGTTAAAAAATACAAAAGATTCTCTTCAACGGAGAGCCACCAATTCCCCTGCGGGATGTCGGTTAATTAGATTTAAAGTAAAATTTTACTCCATTGTCCCTGTAAAATAAATTTCTAGTCTTTGGAAGCAGGAATATAGTGATTTAAACGCCATTGCTGTTCCCCTTGTCCTTAAATTGTCTATTCCTCTTGTTCTAAATACTCTAATATTAAACATTGACAAACATAAATACAATTAACAAAGAAAAAGAAAGGTTCATTAGCGAGGGGTTTGTTAGCGCGAATTTCAATGGATTTGTCCGAATTGAAATCTCATCGGAATGCTGAAATCGCGCGATGCTATTCACGTATAGCCGCCTGATGGCGACGCGCCGCAATCGTTGTGGCAGGCCACACGACAAATTTGCGCGTTAATTGATTCTCGAAGAGAAGCCTCGTGACAATCCCACCCGCTCTCACGGGGACCGAGCGCCGGGATTGCGCAACTCGACTGATGTGCGCGCAAAGTGGCGTAAATGTAACGCGTTCGATGCATCGGCGCTTTAATTCGACGGCTGCCATGTCGAGTATACGCGCGATGACAATTGAACAGCCACTGCGGGAAAAGGGCTCGAAGGGCTGCCACTGCCGATGCCGCGGCGATGTAGTGCTGCAGTGTGCGCTGGCACCGTGAGATTGTGCACACGCCGCTCTCTCTCTCTCTCTCTCTCTCTCGCCCCATCGCGGTTCTTATCATCATCAATTCGCGTCGCTCTAACCACTGTCGTACGCCGATAACTGCCGCCCGTAACACCTCGCGCCTTTCTCCCTCCGTCACCCCTCTTGAGCTCTCGCCGTGAAATTAAATCCATTCCCGCGAATATATCACGGGAGTTAAATTCAAGCCGCGTCGCCGCTACAGGAAATCGACGCTACCCTCCGAGTAAGCGAGAGGTCAAGCGTGACTCGAATGCTTTTCATCGCGCTTTTTCGTCGCGTCCCTTTAAAACGTGTCAAAGCGAGATGCGTTTGACACGTATAAATATTTTTCTGCCACAGCCACAAAAATTTCAACTGACATGTTTATGCGGCGATCGTATTATATGAGAAAGGCGGGCGGGTGCCTTATTTTATATCGTTCAGTTTATACCGCTCTGCCAAACAGCACTTCATTTTATAGAAACGTAAAATACACCGCACTACTTCATTAGCCACAATTGTCGGCATCACGTAGGATAAAATTGCGGAAAACTTCTACTGCTGGAGAGATTTCGTGAAATGTATCGCATTAATTTCGTGGTTGCGAACTCGAGTGTTTACGCCGCGCGTTTTTCGAAAATTCTGATATCTCCGGTGCTCAATATTCCGACGGGTCATAACGAGCTTGCTAAGTATCGACAATTCGCGCCAATGTATATCGGAGTCTATCAATGGCGCTTCACAATACTCTTGAATGAATCCATCACCAACTACGAAGATTAATGGGCACTGGCCATCAGAGTAGCATACCGGCCATCCGATACATAACGATGCCATCGGGGTACTTGATCCAATCGATCGATTATACATATTTGCATTCGATCGGCTCTCAGATTAATTCTACATGTTTCTGCCGAATGTATCTAAAATTAAATATACATTGTAATAATGGAAATGGATTTATGTTTAAACAGTAACCAAGTAGCGGTTAATGCAGGTATCATTTAAAGTTTGGATCAATATTTGCGTAATATTTTTAAGCAATTAACTTTCTAGAATTTACTTGACCAAGAAAATATCTGCATTATATTTCCTCGCAAGACGTTGTATAAAGTGTATAACTTTTCTAAATATCCATCTGCGAGTTCAAGAATAATATAAGCATTATAAGTTCATAATAATTATCAAAATAAGAAAACCTTGAAAGTTTGATAAAGTCGTGGCAACTGATGGGAGTCTTCTCCCGTCGGTGTGGGTGATCAAAGCAAAAGGAATAAAAAAAAATAATCAAAAGGGAGGAAAAAAAGCCGTCCAAGAAGTACATTTTGAGGGGATAAAACGCCCCGGATACTAAACTGAGGATGTACTGAATTTTACATCGGCCTGACTACGCTGATGCTATGACTACGCGGATGTTGTATGCACACGCGCGGTACAGGGCTACCGGGATAGGCCGGTGAAAGGGGGTTAAGGGGACATGAAGATGAGAAAGAAAAGAGAGGGAAGAGGAAGAGAGAGAGAGAGAGAGAGAGAAAACGCATTCGAGATCGGTGTGGTCTGATTCCGCCTGTTGCTGCGTTACATATAACGTATATAATCACACAGGCACGAGAATACGGTACATATATGTACAGGCGGAGTACATTTATATGTACATATATGCCTGCTTCTTCCTCTTCTATGCCTCTCTCTCTCTCTCATACGTAGATATGCAGGTGAGCGCGAACCGCTGCCGTTCATGTCGCCCCACGGCCTTATTCTCACTCTCGTTTCTGCCTCCCCTTCGGCCGCCGTGCGGCTTTGGGCTCGGCGTTGCTGGTATTACCGTATCGCTGGCAACCGGCATAGCATCAGAAGGGATGAATCGATTCTGTTTTCAGCTAAAAATACGCTCCTCGTGGGAGCTTACCTCGCGCAGAGTAGCTTCCGCGCCGCTTATCTCTTATCTCCCTTCATCTTCCCCTTCTCCTTGGTGACACCCGATCCTCCCTCCTCCCTGCTTTCGCTAATTACGTTTTTGCGAGGTCCATCTAAAATCTGAAATCCAATTTACGCGCATTTTCTTGTGACATTTAGCATAATGGCATTCCGCTGTGTATGCGACTAACACGTCCTGTCATCTCCTGGCGTGTCGTTATTTTATCCGTCATATCCATTTTAACTATTTTATTAATAGCTTGTTTCTTGCGGTAAAAGGTTTTATGTGCATATATTTTAATTTTAATAAAATACATATTAATTCTTTCTCAATTTATTATTTTGTTATACAAATAATTTAATAATTCACAAAGTTTGCGCATTACTTAATTGTTAGAATTTTTGTAAATTTAATAACTGTAAATGTATTATTAATTTCAATGTTCTTTAATTATTTTAATGCTTTCACATATTTTTATCGTATTAAGATTAAACGTTCAAACTTTTGTGAATTTAATAATTTACAACATCAATTTCAGTTCCCTTAAATTATTTTAATATTTTCACATTAAATGTTTTAATGTTTTCACTAATTTTATCATATAATGAGATTATCCCCTTTGCCCTAGAATGACAATAAGTGCTACGTTCACTCTCTGCGACTTCCTACTCCCATGTCCTTCTCCCATCACATCAATAACCGGATCAACTACATCCGGCTTTTCCCAGAGGACACTAATTTCTATCCGTCGCGGAAATACATCATGTAACGTTGATGGTGCATCGTGCGAAGGGTGGCAGGGGTTGCAACAATGGATGGAAACGTCCGTCGAGAGCGTATCGGTCCTGTCGATCGAACGACTTGAAGCGGAAATATTTTAGTGGCAATGATGTGCCGTAGTTAAGATTAACAGATGCTCATAGTGACCTCAGCGGGGCAAGAGAGCGAGGTCGAGGACAACGTGAGATTTAGGTCGTAGGTGACCCTCGCGCGCCGGAATGAGATAAATCGCTGGAATCTGAGAACAATGTTCTCAGCCGGTCGTCAAAGGACTCTGACGGAACTGTCCTTCTTCACAAAGTTTCGTCTGTTATCGATGTCCCGTTACCAGAGGACATTCCTTTCGATATTATGGTGTATTAACTTGGCTACTATACACCATTACCTATAATAGCTTTTTGTAACGAAATGTCACTATAATGACTCTTTTCTGTATGTATTTCGATATCTTGTTATCAAATCGGAATTAATCTTCAATTGTTCTGATTTATACTTGTTTTATTAAAAGAATTTACAGTTTTCAATCGAATTTAACCCAAGGGTTAACTATTATTTTACATGCATTTGAAGAAGATCATTAAATATTTCTTGCTTTGCAAAATATTCTGCAAGAACCGTCTCTTTCGTAAAATAATATATCGTTCGTATTTCGATTGCACGATCGTGTGTAAATGTAGCATGGGATGACGTCAAATGCATAAGAAGACAAGAAAAAAGAAAACGTCGGATCACCAAGCAACTTATCTGGAAATTTCACGTTAAACATGCTTTCAATTAAGATATCTCAGGAATTAATAATCTGACGAAAGATGCAACATATTTTAACACTTTTTTATACGTATCGATGAGAGCTTTCCGATTGCAACCAATTTAAATAAAATAGTCAAATCACATATACATACATACAATACACACAAATCTGAGTTCTATCAAACCATGACGTAACAAGCTTTATCTCGTTTCGATTTTAGTCTCACTCAAAACGATTATACATTTGCAGTGCTAAAATGCATACTGGGCGAGCGATATTATATATAATGATTATATATAATAATTCAATATGTTTTGATAATGAAAGGTCAAATTACTTATTAGTTTAATATTTTGATTATGATATAGCCATACTCTATATTAATATTTGCATCTGTAATATGAATAACAATCTCTCTCTCTCTCTCTTTCTCCTCTCTTCTCTCGCTTGAAATACGTTAATTATATAATAATACCAAAGTGTAAAATAATTTGTACTTTATTAATATATGAAATATTACATTTAAATTAGAATATACATATATTATAGATACAAGTATTATGCACTATTCCATAATTTGTTTTAAATATCAATGTGATTTGCATTAAAATAAAAAGAATTTTACATACAATATTTATATAAATAAACAAATTTTATATGCAGACACAAATGTCTTAAGTCTTACAGAAATTTATTTTCATGTTTTACGCCTCAATTTGTGCCTAAGATATATATTTTATAAACACATATTCTACTTTTTATTTATATATACATCAAATATTTAAAATTTAGAAATTCGAAATTGAGATATTTTTTTATACTTATATATTTTTATATTTATTAAAAATGTTTTTTTTATAGGCTATTTTGTACATTATTTTACAAATTGTACGAATTTGTACGAATGCGCCTAGTAAGCCATAGAAATTTTCAAATCTTGCACTCGAACATACCAGCAAAATGTCTGCTAACATCAAAGCACACGCGCGGTTAACTAGTATGATTTAATTACTTAACGCTGGAAATTGTCACGTAACTTTTTAATTCGTTATTAGGGCTCTGTGTTTTTTTATTAAATTTCTCGCGTGGTAGCTCCTCTTTCGCTTTACGTTGAAAACCAATTTTCATCGTAATTATTTCACCAATTTTCTGTATGTATTTTTGCGCGCACACTCAAAGCCGCGTATACCCGATATGTAATGTAGTATTTTTATTATGTTCACATTAATACTCGTTACATGCGCGCATAATTCAATAATACTCGGTCGTCCTCATAAATTGAAATTCCAGTTTCCATTATGTTTAATTCGAATAAATTATAATGCAAACACTGCACGAGCTAATAATCAATCGTGCGCGGTCATTGCGCATATTACTTATCATCCGCCTGTATACATATATTGTGTACCGGATGAGCAGGAGCAAGTTTGTGACCCAGAGCGAATTATTTTCTCCCTTCCCTTGTCAAACATTTACCCTTGGCATTCATCTCAATTTTCCGGCGACCGAGGGAACGTGTGCACGAGCGCCGGTGTGCGCAATTTACCTTTGTTATGTACGACCCCGGAGTGACGTATTTAAAGAAGTTTATTAAGTATCCACGAGGATATATCGCTCTGTCCCCGGTCCATTTTCTTCTCGGGCTTTATTTTGCATTAACCGCAGTTTACGGTTTTTTTATTGTTTATAAAACGCATTCCAGGAGAGCGACATGCCGCATTCGGTACAAGTATCATTTGATAATAGGAATTTTGAGTTCTCCCGCCCTCTCTCTCTCTCTCTCTCTCTCTCTCTCTCTCTCTCTCTCTCATAGGTTTTCCTTACAGGAAACGTCTATCGAATCTCTAACTGACGAGAGGTGAAATGTATCGGAAAACAGTGTTGTTCGAATTGCAGCGCATCTGCACGTCCGTAACGGCGAACGGAGATATATCTGACGCGAGTGATTTTATTGAAGCCTCATCTCGCGTGCGAAAATCTATAACAACCTCGAACGTGCTGCGAATTGTAGTTTACAGCCTCGCGATAGTCCCGGATACCCTGCTATACGATCGTAACATTATGTAAGAAAGTTGGACCAGGGTTGGACGAGAGAGTTATGTAACTCATTATTAATCAGTTTTAATCCCGCGTACAGAAAGTCTTTTGAATTAAAACAGGTTGGATAACTTTCATTTCGCCGTAAAATAACATCATAAGGTAAACATTGACGAGTTTAGACGGTGGAAACTGTTTTTGCGAGTTTATTAAATGTAACGTGTATTAAAATGAAAAGATTTACTTACACACACGCACGAAATGCGGAGAATAAAAGGTATGCAGCCTGTAAAAATTATAATAGACCCTGTTCATTATAAATTCTTTAATTAATACAATGCACATTGTTTATCGACGGGTGCCGCTTTTGCCCTCAATACGAACTAACTTTTATATTCCATGTTCAAGTGAGTTATTTTTTCAGATATTTTTTTGTACATCATCTTTCTATCTTTATACATGTTTGAAATGTTTATCTCTTATTTCGCGTTCTTTTCATTTTTTTATTCGTCTGCGCGAAAAAAGAGATAGATAAATCGAGAGAGAGAGAGAGAGAGAGAGAGAGTCTTCCCTTTTTTATTATTTTAAACTTGTTTTCGATTTCTTACACGTGTGCACGTAATATAAAAATTGCATTTTGAGGCTGTCGCGCGACCCTCGGATGAGCAGTTTTCACTTAAAAATTTAAGAACGCAAGAGCAAACTTTTCAGCAGGGATTCACACTGACATAATATTGATTCTGTATATTACATGGAGGAAAAAAAGTTCTTTGTCTGCTCACGACAACGGGAATACAACAATGAACAAATGCTTGTAGCATATTTCAAAAAATTGAATTCCACGAAATTACTTCAGTTTTTAACTCGTGGGTTGCCATAATATCCTTAGGCTGCTAAAAGTAGGTCAAATATAATTCAATTTGCTCTTTCATTAAAATACTAGTCTACGTGAAATATACAATTTTTATCAAAAGAGATGTGTTTATCTTTAAAAATGCAAATTATATGTGTATAATAAAAAATAAAAAGGTCTTTTTTTTATTGAGTATTTTCAATTTGCTGATTAATTAAATCGTTTGTTCAGTCTCTTTTTCAACGTCATATTGATAAAATAATTTGGTCCTTTTTGATTTTACTGGTATGTGAAATGCAAATTCCCGCATATTTCACCAGTATAGACATTTTATTAAATCAGGAAAATTTGGCCTTTCTCTTGTTAATCATTTGAATTTGTAGTGATTCAACGAAACTCAATAACTAATTACAGCCTCGATAACCAAGTATAGGTGCTGAAATCAGTTTGCATGTTCCGAGAACCGGGAAACCGTAGTTAATAAACGAAAAGGCTTAAATATAACGGCACAAAGTGCTTCTATCTCTTTGAACTTCCGGTCGGTAGCGAGATGAGCAAACGCTTGTTTAATTAATGCGTATTAAATCATAAATTAAATTTACGATTGTACGAGTGCGGTCTTTTTCATCAGTGATTCGCAGTTAGTACGTTACACTGCCAACCTTTGCCACTGTCGCGACTCCATGAAAGCGGTAGATTTACGGTTCACCATAATGCGTCTGCAAGGTTATATATAATTCTAGATTAAGCCGACAGTTCGACCTTGATATAAACGGAATTCGAGCCGAGAGTCCTCCGCCTCTCTACATGAGAGGGTAACTGCATATTTTAGTAGCACGCTAGTTATTATCGCGATAGTCGCACTTTTTAAATTTTGAATATGTAAAATAACTAAACGAAGTGTAAATTACTAAGTAAAATCTCCATTTAAATTATTATCAAGATAAGGAATGTGTGTGTGAAAGACGCGAATGTGTTAAATAGAGTTAGCCGCTCGCAGTTCTCTGTGCAAGCAAAGCAAGCTGGAATATGCACCGTCTAATCTAAATGCAAGTTGACACGAGTCTCTCCCTCCTTGATAAGAGAGGTAGTAACAGCTAAGAGGATTACGAAAATTCGTGCCATCCTTGGATACGTTATCAGGGCGATACGCTCTCGCTGTACACGATATAGCTAGAAATTGTCCTTAAATAATTGCGACTATGTGGCCGGACAGTGAACCGTAGCCGACGATTACCAGTCGTGTGATGGATTGCCAGCTTAATGTTGGTTTACTGCGCGTAACCGACCTGACAATTCGGACCTGTCCGCATGTGTCGTTTTTAGAATCGGACGTGAATGTAAGGGATACCTCGTAGCTTTATCAAAAATAAATTTGCCTTCTCTCTCTCTCTCTCTCCTCTTTAATCTTTATAAAATAAATCTATATACAAAATCTAGAAATATTTATAAAAGATACTCTTTCTCTGTAATATTTGCAAAATTTTTAGATCTGTAATTTAAGTTGTTAAATAAAATTTTCTAAATTTTTTATTTAAATGACTTTGCAACGTCGAAATTAGTACCTAAGGCGATTATGCTCTCTATACTTTACTTGAAAGCTTTCGAGCTTTCATCAACTCCGCGTAACATACATACATATGTGGGATGCCTAAATGAAACGGTATCAAAACCTGCTGACGTGTTATGTAAGAAGACAAAGGCCGTAATTACTGCGTTAGTTGCAACAGACTCGAATAAGTTTCAGTCGAATGCGCGTTAGAATGTTGGCATGAAACGAACTTCTCCCATGTCATAGTTTCGAGAGCAAAGAGCTCGTCAAAATACACTTGGGAATCGCGATACATTTACAGCGGTCTTATACCGTTATTTTCCTGCTCTCGAGAGGCCTGATCTTTCAGATGGTTCTTTCTTCGAAAAAGAGTTCTCGTATCGCCGTTAAATCCCCATGTCTCTTAGAGATCTGGAGAAAGGAAGTCCCCCGAGCAAAGAGTCACATTGATCGATTACAACGTTCTTCTCGCATGAAGGAAAATGCACCACACAACGAGCTTTAAGCATTCCGGCTTACTACAGTTTTCATTATCGTATCATTATAAAATAAATAATATAAATATTTGATTTCATATAATATCGTAAGTAAAAAATATAAATAAATTAAGAGTATTACGAGCAAAAAGCAATGGAACAGAATTTAATGCATTATATGCAATTTTCATTACAAAAAATAATATGCTGGATATTATTATGTTAAAAAAGTTTATATTTAATTTATACGTTTGAGAATATATTAATTATTACATTTGCGCGAAAAACAGCAATATAGAAATTGAGAATATATTAATTATTATTATTTACGTGATAATAGAAATGTAAAATTTATGATGTAAAATTTTTCGCTGATAACTTTAAATTTTTTGTAATTTTCAAAAGTTTATAAGTTTTTTCATAATAACATCCATATGTTACAATCACAATACATTCTTAGGCTAAACTCAAGTATCTAATTTTCTTCTACGTTTTGCAGACTGGAAAATTTATGCATGTTGCAAAGTATATAAGAAATCTTTGCTTGTTGCGTAGTTCCCGCATTGCAGTCTCATATATTACAATGAAATTCTAGAGGGACGTGTAACCAAAGATGTAAAAGTGTAAAAACAATGTCGTGCAAAAAATGTGAGATATCGCGAAAGCACTATCGCGATATGAGAAAGAAGCAGCCATCAGAAATCTAGAAATAAAATATGTATTCTGTTATCTCCTTTTTCTCTCTGTGTTCGTGTAAGAAGCAACACTTCTAATTTGGAAAGGTTTAACGCGGAAAGTTGCGTTAATTCTTGAAATGTTCTCATCACAAAAATTGAATCCTTTATATTACATACCTTTTATTACGAATATGAAATATGTATTCGTCATATCTTACATTTGAAATAAGACTTGTGCTTGGACGTGAAAACGATAACAATCAACATGCAACGTCCATAAATTTTTGTCTTTCTTTCCTCACGCAATATCATCAAAGTAATCGATAAAATATCCGTTATGTGTTGGTTTACATATAGTAGGTTTTCTTCGTCTTAAATAATAAAAAAATAGCTGAAGAAAGTGATTCTCTCCTGATAGATAGACCTATTTTTATTACGTGAAAGCATTAGTATTAGGAATAACAGGGGAAGAAGAATCGTTCTCAATTCATTTATTTTCCGCGGGGAAATTGATAAAATATTCCCCATCTCGAATAATGGATTATCTAAATGACTGATATCTTTAGACAATCGAAAATCGATAGTGCTAACTAATGGCGTTTTCATAATTGAAACTATACTCCGATGACTGTTCCGTGACCGACACGGACTCGAATTTCAAAGTAATATCATAGAAAGCACTTAGTCGGCTTGGACTTGCCTTCTCGGCAATATGGGTCATGAATATTCACTTGGATAGTCATTGTTATTATACTGGATTCCACTTACAATTGGCCCGCTGCTCATGTGTCCCATGTACATAACGCGCGCATGTCCGACATGTATCGCGCGATCCTTTTGTCGCCGACTACAATAGGACGTTACAACCAATGCGGACATTTTGTCCGCATTGGTTGTAACGTCCGAAGAGTATAGCGCAAAGCCACGTTAACGAAGCTAAAGTAATATCGATGCGCCTTAATTAGCCGCATCTCTCAAGCGCTCAAACGCATACACACACCAATTATGCTCGTAATGATCCCATAGAAAGCTAATGTGGCGCAAACGAAGTTAATTTGAAGTACATATCTGTCAGATCGGTTGACGTTGACGTAAATATCCTTCGTCATGTGAGAGAGAATTCTATGAAATATTACGTACTATAAAATATAACATACTACGTTTGTATGTCAGAGAAAGAGAGAGAGAGAGAGACAGAATAAAACGAGTTAACATAAATTTGAAGCGACAATGCTCTGTCAATTTATTAGACATTAAATTTATGTATATATATGTATATATGTACATATATAACGTAATCGATATGTATAGTATAATACATTGTCTCAATTTAAAAAAAAGAATCTCTCTTAATCGTTGATTTATGCGATTTTCCAAGGTATTAAATAAACTGATAAAATATAATTAGTGATTTCTGATCGAGAGCTTATACGGTGAGTTCACGTCGGTACTGCAAATATTCGATCTATGCAAATTATCGATGGGAACGTGTATAATCTGGTTGCCCGGAGAAACCCATTGTCATTATCGTATTTTAATGCACCGCGAGTATAATTAACGCTTCTATTTTACATCGTCACCTCAGATTTTAATTAATTAATGTATCGGTGTACAATGCGTTATAAACCACGTTGAGAATCGATGTAAGCCACGAACGAAAATTAACTCTGCACTGCGCTGCGGAACCGGGATAACTGGCGCGCTGCTTTAGTTTTAATGTAGATATCCATTTTCTAGATATTCATTTCGTGTGAAATATCAATTTGCTGCGAGCTGTGTTCCATTTATTTCGAATATAAAAAAAAAATTTTTTTTAAACGTACTAAAGAAAAAGCAAAACAAATTCTTTTTTTTTTTACAACGTAACGCTACTTAGTGTAATTAAATGCACCTGTTTTATCCTAGCAAAACTTACCATATTTTTGCTTGGTAAACTCATACATCATAACACACGCGAAAAGGGCGGTAACTGCAATCTCACGTAATCACAGTTTTTCAGTTTAATTAATTCGCTTATAATACTATTAATTCTTCTCTTTTTACAAATTCTTTCTTCTTTCTTTTAAAAGCGTAATCTACGTAAAACTTGAAATAAAGTATTATGCTATTTGCATTTATCGAGACAATGCGTGATCGAACTGAATATATTTATATCCAACTTCATAATCAAGAATAATGGGAGATACCTAATGATTTGTTCATTGCGCAAATGCTTACGGCACAATACGAGAAAGACATTCACTGAGGAAGAAGCGCTTTGCCGAACGTGCTTCGTGAATAGGTAAAAATGGTCCGAGAATTTTCTTTGAAAAGATAAAGCCAGGTCTCCTCTGAGGAGACCTTCCCACCTTTGCGTGTTTGCCTTGTGGAATGTTGTCGGACACAAATGGCCGAGAATTTTAGCTTAGAATAAAGAGACTAAAGCGCAGTATGCGTTCTACTCTTTAAATAGTAATGTAAATTTTCGCGATGCGCAATTTTTTTATATTTAATCTCTCGCGTTAAAAAAAAGAGGAGAAAAAATATATACGCGAGTTTTGTCATTCATGTCTGTTAATACTCGGTCGTATGGACGTAATCCGTCGCTCCCCGAATTTGCATGATCAGTAGATACACATTTGAAAACTGCCAAGCAAAACCACGCGAGATACGGTTTGTTTGCGTGCATTTCTGATTTGCAATCACCATGTAGCTAAATGAAATCGTGATAAGGCTTGCATAGTTAATACTTTCGTAACAGCTATCGTGAGAATAAAATCCCCGGATAAAGCTGGAAACGCTACCGTAGAGAATAGAGGCGGTCCTAGGCTTTTTGCATTATGCGGATATTTACGGGGCAGTTTAATGAAATCCATGAGAGAGCGGATTTCCGGATTTGTACGGTACACACATAAATAGCGAAAGAGCATGCATAAATTGCATCCGGCCAGGAGTCAGAGGCATGTGTAGATTCTCGTTTTGCCTCTCGACGCTTTGAAACCCCGTCGATTTGCTTGAGCACGGAATTTTTCATACGTGGACAATGCGCAAATCGAGCGCTGTGAAGGGATAGCGCTTTTTTTTGTCGGTCGATCCTCCCGCCGCCGTCGTCGTCGTCGTCGTCGTCGTCATCATTGCTGTGCATTGGAAATAACTCAATTTTTTATCATTTCTCTGTTGCAGCACTGTTTCGCAATATCATACAGGAGGGAGAACCAACGGCAATACGAGCTAAAAGCGGCCACAGAGACGGACTGCAAAGCGTGGATCGATGCGATACGAGAAGCTAGGTAAACGACAGCTCGCGCCCGAATCGAAGATCTCGGGGGCCGATTAAAACGACGCGCGGCGTCGCCTTGATTCACGGAGATTCCGCGTAATTCCCGTAAATCATCCACGAGGATCCCGATGACTGAGTGTAGCAGCCTCTGTTTAAATGTTTCAAAATTCTAATTAGATCCGCGGTGCGATTTCGCTCACCGAACCCGCCAATTAATTTCATCCGCGGAAATCGATAAAAATGCCTTTGTCGATTTCGATATTGTCCGCCAAAGCTATTTCCTCTTCTGAGAAAGTTAAATGCGACATTGTTTAACAAACTCCGGCTTCGTTAAATGTTTTTTTTTTTCAGATTTAAACTAATTATGCACGTGGAACAGAGGTATTCATTATTTGTTGCCGATGTTTGAGTAGATGCGGGTCAAAATATGATCCCCCAACAATAACATGCGCGATATAAAGCTTTGCTTACTCGATTGAATTATAAATTACTTGTATAATTTTTCGGTATATCACGGCGCACGAGGGAGACAAACTTTTTATTAGTACGGTCTCATTGGAGCGCGGACAAACTCACTTATTTTTATTCTACATGTTTAATAAGTCTTCTATTTTTAATAAATGGCAGCAAAATAATCCTGGGTCTTGCGACACTTTACGCGCATTTACTTTATAGAAAGGAGGAAGTGCGAGCTAACGGAATAATTTCGCAATGGACAATACGGTTCGCGGTGCGATAATTAACTTTGTTCTCCAACATCGTTCTATTTTATCCACTTTACTGTAGACTCTTGGTCTATTATTCAAGAGACTCCCTTAATCTCGTTGATGCGCTGATAAATATGTTCACGGGCACCGCATTAACATCGAGCCGTCTCAGCCACCACCTCTCTATTAATCCCGGTGCCGTAATTTGTGCACATTAACGCCCAAGTAATCTTCATCATGCTCTCAAACGCATCTTACGGGCCAGGGGAGAACTAGCCATAACAGCTGGTTATTGCTGGAAATCCCGGCAAATAGGATTGCACGAGGATGCGATGTCAATATTGCAAATGTAGTTCGCCTGTTAGTGCAATTCGTTCGAATGACTGCGAAAATAAAAACGGTAATGTAAAAGGCCTTCCACGTATCTACGTGTTTCTATTGTTTATAGGATAAAGGGCTTCATGCAAATTTTTTTCCGCTAACAACTTTGCAGTCGGTTTGACTCTGTTTGTGGATGCGCCCGACTGCAAACAATTCGCCAATTTTTCTGTCGCAGGTGCTTTTCCTGAGGAACGTGACCGTTTCACTGATGCTCGCAGATGCATCAAACGTCGTTTCGCGTCATGCCACGCACGTGATGCTATTACGTGAGAAAAAATGACAGTCACAGATCTGTGTTTTTACCGAAGACTTTTAAAAATTACTAGAGAAGAATAAAAATTATATGTATATGTTTCAATCTCAAATTGGATTTGTACGTCATTTTCGGATCTTTTTCAAATATCTCTTATTTATCTAGTTACTCAAAGTATTACTTTTTAATTAAACGATTAACGATTGTTTTTAATTTGCCTGAATATTACTTTATTTTGAAAAAAATGATTCCAGATATAATTACAAAAAACATATTTAAAAAATATATTTCTCTTGCATTATTTTTTCAATTGAAATTTCAATCTAAAACTCGATGAAAATTAATTTATATTTGTTTTCTTAATTATTAGCATTTATATAAGAAGCATCACAAATAATACACATTCATCTAATGTTGCTTATACGAATTGATGACGCAAAAATGTTTCGTTTTCTTTAAATATTTCACCTTGTGAGAAGCTACATACCCCTTTCCGCGTAGTCCTCGTTTTACTGGCCGACTTATATACGTTCGCATCCCTATGGAACGGCTGCCTTCTCAGATTACTGCTACCTTACCGTAATATGCATAGATAATGATATCCGCGTTACTTTAGCAATTCTGCCGTGCCTTGCTCGAAAATATAGGGTTGATACTTCTTCGAGTATCTCGTGTCACGCATGGGGGTCGATCGATACCTGATAACTTTTTCATGCAACGTGGACCACACTCGAGTGTTTGTTTTGCGTAGACTCAAGCAGAGCTTCTCAAAACACTGCGGGCTGTGGACGAGTTTGTGCTATGTACTTACACGGCTTATGGATATACATGTAACTTAATTAAAATTTAAATCTGGAAGGAAATGTTTTACGTTTGATGAAAGAGAGACACTACACTGTGCAATGCTTGCTTGTTGTAAGAATTCTAAATTTGCGAGGAGGATTCGAAGCTCTATTTGTTTCATTAGTAAACAATCGATAACGTTCAATAACAACAAGATATATGTTAGGCAAAAAGTAAAGTACATCTTTTTTAGGAACATGTTACACTATTCAACAGAGAAATGCACAAGAACGAAAGTAATTACTTCCTATAGTTTTTAGACTACTGTTAGCAAAAAAATACCGGACCGACTCAGCGCGGACTCGGCGGTGCGCAGACGAACGGGGAAGGCGCTGCCGCGCAGAGAAGAGAGAGTGGAGGCCTCGAGGCCCAGATCACACCATCACGGACGATTGCGAACGTGTACGCACGAAGGGAAGCGTGTTGTTTAACCTTGGGATTCCGAGTGATACAGTTTATTCTCGCGGAAAATATATAAATTACCGAAACATGTTGTTCGGCTCGTTAATTTCTAACACTACGGTATGTGAGCTCGTATATCATTATATCACAATGACGTTTGAGAAATTTGCGGTTAAAGTTCAAAAAAGAAAAGTTATAAAATAAAATAACTCTTTTTTGCGACTTTTTTAAAAATATAATAGAGCAATTTGGTAAACAAAATTGTATCCAGAAATCGTTCAAAAACGTCAGAAAAAGATCACGCTCATTTTTATGCTTGAAAAGAATGATTTTTTGTTGAGATATAATAATTCATGTTATAATTTTGCAACAATATTTAGCATAAAAAAGATATGCACGTGGCGTATCATCTTTCGTGACACATTTCTCTCCGGGGAAAGATACTTTACGCCTTGCTTCGTATTTCATATCATTCGTATCACTTTACTTACGGAATCAGCTAAAGTTCGGAACCTCGCACCCTCTTTTTCGCGTAGATTATGCCGATAAGATGTAAATATCAAATGTCATTAGTCACACGCGGCAACGAGAGTGAACCTAAGAAAATTCCCCGATCATTTGCCGTCGGAAAGTTTTGTAGTTTAATTGGCAACCGAAATAATCTTTTCGAAGATGAGTATAAACGTTATAAGTAGATTATAATGTTTTTTATCTGTAATATTTTACAATGATTTAACGTAATTTCTTCGTTAAAAAAAGTTCAAAATTTATAAACAATATAAAAATAATGAATCATCACAACTTCATATGCGTGCGAATTTTATTTTGCCGGTTTTCAAGTCGTTAGGAAAAAAAGTTTTGAAATTTTACAAAATTTTCCGTTTCTCACTTGTCTCGTGACTGCAAGCGGAAAAACCGTAATTTCGTTTCCACGTGAAATTCCCAGAATGTGCAGTCCATGCATTTTTCCATGCCACATACGATCGAGCGTTTCATTTTCCTTTGTCACGGTTCTCCGCTTAAATAACACTTTTAAGCACGGTACATGAGATAGGAGCGAGACACGAGCCAAGTCTAATGCAGCATTCTTTTTCTTGGGTATTGATTCTAGCTTCAACAAATTGCTGCTACAAAAGGAGGAACTCGAGCAGAAGCACCTGCACCTGTTGCAAATCGTGGAGAGCGAGAAAACGGCCAAGTGGCAGTATACTCAGCAATGCGAGGAATTGGCGTCGGAAATAAAAAAACTCCGCGCGGAGGTTAGTCATATCAGCCGTGTTATATATTGTATTTACCTCATGATATTTTCCACGATAATTCTGTTCCGTGCTGCGTGTATTTTTATTTCACCTACTGTGATTACATTTTGTTATGTAACGACCATTTGTAACGAATGAATGCATTTTTGGAAAATCTCACGTATATCGCACGAGGAATTCTGCACATTTTGTTTTTATTTTACTAATATTAATGCTTTAAAAATTACAATAGCGCGTGCGGACAATTTTCGTGACATTTTCTCGGAAAAAAATGTATATAATCGAAACATTTAATTTTTATATTTTATAACTGAAATTATACTGTATATTTTTAAATATATTTGTCATTTCTCGTAATATAATATCAGAAATTAATTGTATTGTCTGCTACATGTTTTGTAATTCGATTTTCATTTATACTGCCAGTAAATACGAAAATTAATTTTCGGAGCACTTACAGAATTAAAATTGAACTTTGCGTTCTCGAGTAGCATCATTAATCTTTAATCCCCTCGTTAATTTTAATTGTGATAATTAAATTGATAACATATCAAAGGTAATGAAATTATTACGTTAGGAGAAGTAATAATATATTTTATTCAAGCGCTCATTCAATATTTAATCCAATCTTGTTTCAGCATCTCCATTGTTTGATTTACTTAAAAAATACAGAAAGGAAGGCGTTTGCTCGGGATTATTTCTTTTATGAGATTACGCATTTCGCGTAATTTTTGTTACAGCTGTGCGCTCTGAAGAAGGAGCTGAGACCTTCCGTATATCCGATATACGCCTGTCGACCGGCGGTTCAAAGAACTATGTCCCAAGGTACTGGAAGTTTATATAACACATTCCATCCATATGGTAGTAGTATTCATAATTCCGGCTGCTTCGCTCCCGGATTACGTGAGATCTCGGAGGGCTCTATTGAAATGCAAAAAGTCAAAAAGGTCCAGAGCTTCTTCAGGGGCTGGCTCTGCCGACGGCGTTGGAAGCAGATTGTTGAACAATACATCAAGAGCCCGCACGCCGAGAGCATGCGCAAGCGGAACAGGTAATTGTTGCTGCCTTGTCGTACAACCGATGACGTCCAACTTGTTCGCACAATTTCACTTTTCCATTAACGGTTTGTCGTGCCTTCGCGAGTTTCACGATTATATTTCACGCGGCTGTACGGAAATAAACGCGATAAGCGTAAAATTGAATGCAACAAAACAGGCTCAAAAAATGTTGAGCAGCGTAGCTTTTTTATGAAATAAAATTATATGCTCTGCCTCTTACGTATAATAACTCCAGTACGGTATATAATATTTTTATTCCGCGGCGGAATAGAAATTAATTTGTCATTGTTCTCCCGCCACTGAAAGATTTTCTTTTAATCAATATATTGATTAAATCACTATATTTCCTCATGTTTCATTTATTTGCGATGTAACAACGATGTAAAGCCGACGGTTATTAGCTTCGTTTAATTTGCGCTATCGATGGTATTGAACGCGTGTCCTACTATTTCAGCCTGGTATTCCAAATGGTGGAGGCCGAGGAGGAGTACACGGAGCAGATGGAGATTTTAGTAAGCTGTTTTTTGAGGCCTTTCAAGATGGCTGCCAGTTCAAAGAAACCCCCATGTAGTCACGAGGACGTGAATAGCATATTTTTGAATAGCGAAACCGTGCTGTTTCTCCATCAAATTTTCCTGAAGGGTCTCACCTCGCGTATGGAAAGCTGGCCCACTTTAGTTTTAGGTGCGTACTACTTAAAATTACGTTAAGTAATACAGATCGATATATCGGACAATGACTCCATGTTTCCCCAATGTATTTGACGAATCGGAGAGACGCAAGAAGTTTTCGCGATTCCGAGCGTCCATAATTTCTTTCTCCCTCTAACGATATCAATTTATGCGAATACATATTTTATAAGAGAATAATGTAGATGGATTGCATATCGATCATGGCATGTCGTCAACGCAGGTGATTTGTTCGACATGCTGCTACCGATGTTATCCATATATCAAGAATACGTGCGAAACCACCACTATAGCCTTCAAGTGTTGACTGAGTGCAAGCAATCGTCACCGTTCGTGGCGTTGCTCAATAGGTTGGAGAACAAGACTGCCTGCCACGGACGATCTCTGGAGACCTTTCTAACATATCCTATGCATCAGGTAAGATTGTCACGTCCGGAAACCGATGCAAATCGATAAAATCGATACAATTCTTGTGCACAGAAGACTGACACAAGCATTTCTGAATATACAATGGTATCGATTTGTATTATTATCGGCAATGGAGAGAAATATGACTGGTAAATGCCTGAATGCAATATTAATTTCCTCGTGCTGTTCTTCTTGCAAGAAAGCAAATTCTCGCGTAAGAAAGAAAATAGAAAAATGGAACGATTATCTCGATGATACGAATACCTCTTTGGGAATGATCGATTCTATGAAATAGTTTGGAAGATTCCATGAATATTGCATGAGATCTAACGATCTTGTAAAATGAATAAAGTCGATGTGGAGAATATACGTTCCATCGCTCCTTTCCGCAGAATGCGGCAAGTTCTTTCTAAATTTATTGAAAAATAATTTATACCTGCTTTAAATATAATGAGATCTTTTTATTTTATGCTGCAATCTATTTACGTTACATACTAATTAATTTCTACTTTTTCTCTGCTCTCAGAAAAATAAAATTTTAAATCTGTTTGACAAGTTTTGCGTCACGATTACTCTCCTAACTTTTTCTTCTCCTTTTTTCTCTAATTTTAATGGAACTTGAGCAAAAGTTCCTTAATCCAGCTACTTACTTTATTCATTTAGATTCCAAGGTATATAATTACTTTGCACGAGTTACTGGCACATACACCGTATGATCACGTGGAACGTAAGAGCCTTCAGAATGCCAGGCAACAGCTGGAGGATCTTTCGAGGCAAATGCATGATGAGGTATTTTTCAATTAATCCTATATATAAGCATCTTCCATTTTGGCTCTAAATATTAATCAAATATGTTCTATTTTTAGGTCAGTGAAACTGAAAATTTGAGAAAGAATCTGGCAGTAGAGCGAATGATTGTCGAAGGGTGCGATATTTTATTGGACGTTAATCAGGTCTTCGTCAGACAGGGTAAGTGCTCTCTTTTTCTCTCGTAATCTTTTATTTATTTTAAATATATTGTAAATATACTTTGCGCGCTTATTTTTTTAAAAGATGGCTTATTTTAAATATAGCAATAAATTTATAAACATTCAAAATTATTTTGCATTTTAATGGCACGTATAACTATTATTTTCAATTTTATTTATTTTCAAATGAAATCTAACAAGCTATATCCAGTACAATGTGAATAAAAACTACTGGATTTCAAACAAAAGATTATTTTTCATATAATAAAAATTCAAAAATTAAAAAACTTAACGTACTTTGCTGAAGTCGATAATACCGAAGCTGCCAGATAACTCGCGTATCTTTTACTGTTTATCCCTAGCTGGGAAACTCATTCCTAGACTTGATCGCTGTCGGTAAAGCTCGACGGACTTTCCCATCGTTAGGGATGGAGAGAAGCACGGGTTAAAGGGCGCAAACGCACAGTTACATGTTCAGAATCGATGACGCAACTTGGTCGCGTCGATATATTTTCATACTCGGTTTCATCTCGATCCTGCGCATGTCCTGCCAGGGCCGACGTACTGTTCTACTACTAGCGGACATCGGACAAAAAAATTTTTATAGCTAATTGATTACATGGCTCGATAGTTCGATTGCGACATAGCATGCAAGCGGAATATCACGCGGTTACAAAAATATATAATTGTAATTTCATTATATAGTTATTTTATATTTGATTGATAGAAAAATAATTCTGCGCGATTTTAAGTATTAAAGATGTTCAAAATTCAATATAATACAATTCAAATTTTAGATATCCATTAATAATATTAAATAATGAGCTAAATATTAAAATGAGAGGTTAAATTAAATTCAGATCTGCAAAGAGTTGTATACATGTTAAAAAATTAATATTATTATTTAATAAAATAAAGACATAAAATAAAAAAAGTAAGACTAAAATATCGCATCTTGTAATAAAATGTCGCATACTTTCGCTACAGCAAAGGATAGCAAAGGATAAAGCAATGCGAGATCATTTAAAGTGCAAATAGTAAGAGTCTTGGTAAGCCAGTCTTATAAACACGATCCTGGCAACCCTCGTGCTTGACGCCACATCACATGGTTATCACGTAAACGTCTTTCGGTCGCCAACGGCGGAGCAGACCATCCCGCAAACGTCATCTCTCGTTCGTCTTTCGTCGCGGCAAAAAATTAGTCGATGCGAACATCACACCCCGTTCAAAGGCGACGTGGATTAAGATTTCTGCGGATTTGTTTCTGTGCGAGGAATATTCGGCGATATTGGGAACCTAGAGGTCGATGAACGAACGAACGAAAACAAGCGGCGACCAATCCGCGGCATTGCCATTTTGTCGGTCCATCAAACCGGCGCAGCATGTTTGGAGACCGCGAGAGTTTCGTGAGTTTGTTAATGTAGCGTTGATAGCGACAAAGGTGGGACCAAAGGATGTGTATGTGTATGATGCTGGTAGTAAGGACCAAGAATAATCGGAAATCTATGAATCAGCTGTAGCTTTTCGTCTGGATGTACATAGATAAGGTACACTCTTTGCTCTTTCGATGATGTTGGAAGAAAATCTCGGTTTAAAGCTCTAAATAATAAATAATAAATCTTGTACGAAAAAAAAACTATTT
The DNA here is from genome assembly GCA_021460005.1 of Tetramorium alpestre. Taxonomy (NCBI): domain Eukaryota; kingdom Metazoa; phylum Arthropoda; class Insecta; order Hymenoptera; family Formicidae; genus Tetramorium; species Tetramorium alpestre. Next base: position 2,133,916 of record JAJVSH010000015.1, on the reverse strand, counting down.
TAGTTGATATCAGACAATCAGAAATTATTTTTTTCGTTAAATTCATAAGTTTCGGTTTCGTTTGATTTATCTGTAAAAATATAAGTACGTATAAGAGAGAAATGTAAAGAATATTTAAATTGATTTAGCTAGCCATTAAAGAAATTGTCATATTTTTAACTTATTTTCTAAGATTTTTATGTATTGAAATCTTCTTGATCTTATCTAGCTTTCTTCACTTGGAGATCAATCCCATGAATGATGCCGGCATAATCCCGGCGACTTCAGATTTCAATTTACAATTTCAAAGAAGTATATTTTGCGTTATTGGCAATATTCAATAGCGAAAACTGAAATCCATGAAATAACCGATTTCAATTTCTGTATGACGTCAACGGCGCAGGCACGATATTGCGTATTTCGCATTCACCGTGGTAACACGTCCATCATGCTATTTTTAAATGCGCATCGGCAGCTTCCCCTAATTGTATCGATTATTTCAAGCAAGCTCGTTAGTATCGGAGCACGACGCACAAAAAGATGAAATAATTTTTACCAGGCGTTACTTCCTCCAACGAAAACTTCATTCTTTGACGATATTAATAATAATCGTGTAAATGACGCGAATCATAATCGACTTTACATAAATTTGGTTTGATGTCCTACCGGCTTGTTTCAGGTACGCTCACACAACTTGTGGATAAACCGCGCGGTGCGCGAAGCAGATTAAGCGCTACATTCGGTGGCAAAGCGGCGAACGACAAGGAGGCTGTCAGACAGTGCTTTCTCTTTTCGAATCATCTGTTGCTCACGACTCGTCAGTCCGATGATGACGGCCGTTTAAATCTGGTTCCGCAGATTGGCAAGATACCTCTTTCCGACGCGGTGCTGATTGAAGATCCGAGTGAACAAAGTGCCACAGATGACGATGGTAATTATTCATTCATTTATAAAATAATGGTTTCTTGCTTCTTTTGAGATTTCTTTGAAGTGTTGCAAAAGCATTTTGAAGAATTAATTAACTAAAAATTCTCGATTTAAAAATTTAAGTACGAGTAATAAAAAAAACTGGCTTTGAGAAACACGCGAACCGCATTTGACTTCCAAAATTAATTTTTTTGTTACTTATTTAAAAACATTTTGTTTAAAAATTGATATTAAATTATCGATGGATTAAGAATATGATAACATCAAAAGATGTAATTTAAAATTATCTCATATACAACGTAATTATTTCCTTTCCTTTATGTAATATATTTTAATGCATTTTAATGTGTTTTTTTTTTTCTATCAAGATCGTGTGCGAGTTGACTCAAAAAGATCGAGAATTTATTCAATGCTACAAAGTAGCGACTGTAAACTAATTTTAGGACTGTCAGTATGTTCGATGTCAAGTGGCATTAGCGAAAGTAGCGGAAGCGGTAGCGGCAGCGGGACAACTTCTCAATTGCAGAATCGCGACTTCAAGATTGTACTCGACATAAAATCCGGTGGGCCACAGGTGATCGTCCATTTCGTGGCGCCTACCATACAAGTAAGTATATGTGTGTATGTACATTGAATTGCAAATTATTAAAATAAATAATCTTGGCCTCACATAGAGTATTCACAGTCATTTCTTGGCAAATAAGAATTTTTTATTTATACATATATGCATACATATATGAATAAAAAATTCTTATTCATTAAGAAACAAGAGTATGAATACTGCCTACAGTATTTAAATATATATATTTTGTAAAGCGTAAATTTTTTATTTACGCTTTACAAAATATATATATTATATATTATTATATTTACAACATATACTTTAAAGTTGTACTTCCGCTTCGTATTTGAGCTGTAAAACGCGCGATTATAAATAAAAATAATAAAATTTAAAAAATAATTATAAATAAAAATAAAATTTAAAAATTTATACGTAGTTTTCGCTTCTATTATCATGTACGCATTACGATACAACAAAATGTATTCGCAGGAAAAAGCTGCTTGGGTCAGTGACATAAGTCAATGTATGGACAACGTTCACTTTAACGATCTACTTCACGGATCGTTATCGGACACTAGTTCCGTAACGATGCCGCAGTCTATCCGGAACGATCCAAAACTGTTTAAGGATGACGTGGACATAAGGTTCAGTCGTACTTTGAACTCCTGCAAGATACCGCAGATTCGTTCCGCGACGCCCGAGCGGCTTTTGCAGCGACTGACCGACCTCAGGTTTCTCAGTATCGATTTTCTCAACACGTTTCTGTTAACGTATCGAGTGTTTACCGACGGTGTCACAGTGCTGGAAGCCCTCAAGAAAGTTTTCTACGAAGCCGAGCCGCCGGACGCGCAAATACCTACCGGATCCCTCGTGTAAATATAACAATTATTAACTTAAAATTAATTTAGCTTTAAAAATTGAATAGAATTGTTATAATCATTGTCAAGAAATTTGATAATATATTATCAAATATATATTATCAAATTTCTTGACAAGTCAGTGATTATAACAATTATTACGTGATAAAGAAGACTTGAATATTATTATAATACTATTGCTGCTCTGTAGAAAATTATTTCTACATATTACTAATAATTCTTGACATGCCTAAATATTTTCTATTTGTATTCTAGATCCTTAGATGTATTAGGAGCAGGTGCAAACGAAACACAATATTCCGAGGACCGAAGAAAAAGTAGTTTTTCACCGAGACGAACTAGCGGCGCGAGCTCAGTATCAGGTGCATACATAAAAATTTTCTTTTCGATTTCAATTAATAACTATAAATAATATATTATTAGCACGATATAAAATAGTTGCGGCTTTTAATTATTAATAGCGCGTTGCTTCGTACATAGGATATGGATCAGAAGTGAGTGATACCCGTGACGGAAAATCCTCTGACGCTAATGTGAGCGGATACAATTCGAAAAGTCATTGGCGATCTGGTTATAAAAAGCGTGAGTATCTCTATCACGCATTGCAATATATTAGACATATAATTTAAATCTAAAAAAAATTAATTACAATAAAATAAAAGTAACATAAAAGTGTATGAAAATGCGATTTGGAATTTCTCGTGTTTAGTGGAAGAAGAACAATCGCTCGGACTCATCTCCGAGACTCCGGTAATAAAACGCAGTTCAACGTCGCAAACGTCCAGTCCATCCAATTCGTCACAATCTCCGGTCATGCCGCGGAAAATCAGTATTCGTGTGGATAATAAGGACACCAAGGATGATGGGTGTCATTTAACAATACCGAAAGTAATAGCCGTGTCATCCAGTTCGGAGACACTTACAGGTAGAACCATGCATTAAAATGAAAACTCGAAAAATTATAAATTATAGCATTTGAATTAAATGTAAAAATTTAATATTAAATTATTCTTAAATTTAAAATAAATATAGATTTCAATTATAACATTCAGAGATAAAAATTGAAGAGGTTTCTTTTGATACAAGATACATTAGGATGAGAATTATTATCAATTAATTGCGTGACTTTTGTGCATATATTTCATCTCTTATTTGATAAAGTTATGTAATATACTACTGATATATGTAAAAAGAATTTGGAATGTAAGACGTTACAGCAATCAGTGCACCATCCTCACCAAGCAACTTGAGCTCTGTTACGTTAATCGGTTCGACGGAATCTGGATCAGGATCTGGTTCCGGATCGGATCCAAGTCCTCAAGAAGGAGGTACTTACTCACGTCGTGTTTCAGAAATTGAAACACCTGTTACAGCAGAAGAGGAATCAAAAGGTAATCTTTGATTGGATATAAATTAATTACAAACTGATATCACTTGTTTTTTTAATTAAACTATGTGTGTACTGCTTTTAATGTATAATTAATACGAAATAAATTATAGAAGTACAATTTACTTACGATGACATACCATCATTATCGCAATCGGTCGAGTCTACCAAGTCGGACACGCCGAAAACGCCGAAAACGCCAAAAACGCCAAAAACGCCAAAAACGGCGAAAACACCGGATACGCCAAAAACACCTAAAACGCCGAAGACACCGAAAACACCGAAAACGCCGGATACGCCAAGAACGCCAGAGACGCCAAGAACGCCAGAGACGCCAAGAACACCGAAAACACCGAAAACGCCTATCTCTCCACTGATAAAGGAAAGTAAAGAAGAGACTTCATCGACTGACGACGATAGTGTAATCTCTGCTAAAGTAACCAGTCAATCGGGACTGCAGAATCAACAATATTCAGAGCACAGAGCATCGATTGCTTCCGCGCCAGCATCCACCGGGCCAAGGAGCGGTTCGGTCTCCACCATAACTGGCGTACGTGTGCATAACAAAATGTGAAAATTTCTTTGAAGACTAGTAAATTAGAGTAATCGATAAAAAAGAATCTTTCTATAATCATTGAATATTATGGATGTTTTTAATTGCGCGATGGATTTGCAGAATTATTGGGTAAACAGACGATCAATGCACGACGAGATCTCGCAGCAAAGCAATTATGACGCTCAGGTTTCCAGTAAGGCTGGTGTGGTAATAACCAGCTTTCGGCAAAGTCATCGAAGGTTCGTTTTAATAGTCTTATTACGTGTTACCTGCATTTTATCGTGTCTTTAAAACTTTCGAAGGCATTCGTATCGATAAAAATTATCTCTATTTCGTTCTTGCTGAATGTTGAATGCCATTAATGGCAATCTTCGCCTTCTAACGCATGAGAGCTTTTTCTCAATATCATGTTTCATTTATCAAAGTTATAATTAAAATCATTCGTAGAGGAAGAAATTGATGAGGAGAAAATATTAAAGAGAAAGTATAATGTCTTACAATTAGATAGATTGTTGAGCGTTTTCTAATAGTTTAGTTCATAAGATAGTGAATAATTCAGAGTTAACACATGATTTCCCCCGCAAAAGTTTATTTTTTAAAACCCAATATGCTAAATTTTTGATTATATTCGAATTGTGTCTATTAACATTTAAAAGAATTGTAAATATATTGTAAATATGTTTTATTGTTAAATTTGTTATGCCTGTATCATGAAAACCGTTTTATAAATAATTTAAAACTCCTAAAACTTTAATGATATTTAATGCATTTTATTTATTTTTTTATTAACTTGTAAATATTTTAAGATTTTTAAGTTTTTTTTATAATCGTATATAATAAATAAATAAAGTGCTCTAATAATTATAATGCAAAAATCACCCAATTCAAAATTTTTGCTCCATTTTTGTCCGACAAATTACATCTTTATCACCGTCTTCAAGATCGAACTAAAGTGAGAGCCCTTGAATCAGGAAGATACTCCCACTGCTGTTTCTACTCAACCGTGTTTCATGTATTGTTTTGTGTCATTCATAGCATTGGACCTGAACCTATCTGGTAAGTGGACTCATTTTGAAAAGCGTCATTATCCATTTATTGCGTGTAGCATGGCTACGATCTTCCTGCTTGCGGCATCGTTATAAACAAAGCCTGAAATGTCTGTCTTGTGCTCTGCTCTGCTATTGTAAATCCATGGCTTGTTGAAATTTAGTATATATAGTCAATTCTGAAAATTAAGCGTAATGCAATGCTAAACGCGTTTTTCCCCTTGCTATTAATTGCGCTATTTATTCGCTTACAATTCAATTTACTCAATTTATTTCTTCGTCATTTAGAGAATGCACCATAGTGACCGAGAGAATGGACCAAACGAAATAGAAATGGTTTTTACCCGATAGTCGCTTCATGCCACTTGCGTGCTTGTAGCGCTGGATATTCCAAACAACGATTAAATTCGGCAATAATTCTGGTGAATTCGAATCTTGATGTCATTGAAACTTATTTCTATTGATCTATTTATTTGGTTACATTAGCTTATTATATGACATAGTTAAATATTATTTTAATAAATAATATTTACCAAAACTTTCCTTGTTCCTTCAGCATAATCATAACGTTAGAGATACATTCATATATTTATGGAAATATTGAAATTCGCCAAAACTATGCCAGTACAATCTTTATTCCAAATACTTATGTACAATGTAGCAACACAATAATAAAAACAGCAAATAAACAATGTACACCGCTGACTTTATCGATATCGTGAAACTTCTTTTGCAAAATCGAGATGCACATTAAATTCTATTTGCTTAAATCATACACGATGTTTATTATATGATATAATATAGTCAATTATTTTAAAAAAAGAAAAAATAAACAACCACTGGATCTTTCCTCGTGCCGTTCCTTCAGCACAGTAGCATGTTTTAAAATACAACGCGAATAATTTAATTATCATATTAAAATGATAGAAATTTGCCTAATGCAACGTAGAGTGTAGATCAGTCTTGATGAAGAAAGAGATTCGACGACTAAAACTCCGATTTTTATTCTCACGAATAGGGCCATCAATATTCACTTAACACTAAAATTATTTCCGAATTTAGGAGCAGCACGTCCACGGCGGCAACCGCATTCGCCATCGCGACTTCTGCTTCGAGCAATCCACCGGACAAAGGGCCGTCCTCCGCGAACGACAATATTCGTGGCCGGGATAAAAATAGACGGAAGGAGTCGGTTATGTCGACAGCCGCGACGATGAGAGTGCTAAACGTTCTGAGACACTGGGTGTCCAAGCACGCGCAGGACTTCGAGCTAGATCAGAAATTGAAGAGTTTGACCATCGAGTTCTTGGAAGACATCAATTACAGTCCCAATCTGCTACCGGCTGAACACAAGGCAGCCACTCAACTTCTGCGATTAATTACCAAGGAAGAATCGGAGAGTAACAAGATCGATTTAAAGAAACTGCTAACTCCGCCAACAGTAAGTAACTCAATAATCTACTCATTAAATATTAGTAATAGAGATAAAGTATCGTAGCCACTACGCCACAGCAACATTGTTCTATTTTATACTTTCACAAAAAATTTTTTGGTATTGGTACTATTTTTACACGCGCCCATTTAAAAAAAAACAAATTTAATTTTATATGTAATATTAATAATGATTTTCAAATCAATTTTTGTCAAATTTAGCCAGACTAATTTTTGATAATGAATTCTCTTCAGATTCCAAGTAAGGAGAGCATCGAAACACTATCTGCGCTCGAAATAGCGGAACAGATGACGTATCTGGACCATCATATATTCGTTTCTATCGCTAGCGAGTAAGTAACGGATTGCTAAATCATATCGTTGCTGTTTAAGTACATAGGAAATTTATTTTGCAGAGAGTTTCTTGGACAAGCGTGGATGAAAACGGATAAGGCGACCCGCGCCCCCCATATTCTTCTTATGACGAAAAGATTCAATGAAGTTTCGCAATTAGTTGTTTCCGAGATTATTCGTCGCTCCAACATGTCGGCCAGAGTTGCGGCTATTGAGAAATGGGCCGCAGTCGCTGACATCAATAGGGTTCTGCATAATTATAATGGTGTGCTGCAGATTTGCGCTGCGTTCACGAACAGCAGTGTATACAGGCTAAGGAAAACTTGGGATAAAGTTTCCAAAACGGTACGCTAATAAAAAATTTCTGAATAATTTATAAATTTAATTTTGCACGTAATTCATTTGATTTGGCAATAGATTTGTGTTAATAATAAAGACTAATAAATTTTTGCAATGTTTCATTGAATCAATAACACTATTTAACAAAAAAATGTCGCTTTTGGAGCACAAGAACGAGGACATTCGTTTTTTATAATTTTTTTACGTTGAATGTGATCCCAAATTATTAATTCTATCGTGTCACAGTTTTGAAAAATTTGCAGTTGTAAAATTGTAAAAAGAATATTTTAATTTTGAATTATTACAATATATGACCTAAGAAATTTTAAAAGTTAAAGCAATTTTATTACACTTTCGAAAAAATTTATTACGTTAATTAAGTTTAAAAAGATATTTATAATTAATATAGGAATTATTGTGTCAAAATTGCGATTTATATAAGCCATTAAGTTTCTGATAAATATTTTTTAATTACGAAACTAACCGCAAATTTCTCAAATTTGTGACATGTAGAACAATTTGGTAAACGAGATCCACGTTAATGCTCAAAAACTATCTTTGTTCTCGTGTTTTTATTACTTACAACTACCATTGATTTCCAGACAAAGCAAACGATAGAAAGATTACAGCATATCGTCTCATCTGACGGGCGCTTTAGAAATTTGCGAGACGCCTTGCACCGATGTGATCCACCCTGTATCCCTTATTTAGGTATTTACCTCACTGACCTATCATTTATCGAAGAGGGTAGTCCAAACGTTACCGAGGGTCTTTTAAATTTCTCGAAAATGCGAATGGTAAGCGAATGGTTGCTTCTTCACAAATTATTTAAGATTTATATTTTAAATTCTTTAATCTGTTTGATATAAATATAGGAGAATTGAAGAATGATTTATCTAAAATCAACATTCATCTTTTAATTATTTTATGTCATTATTTGCTAATGAACAAAATCACGAGGAGCTATAACGTGCTTTTTCAGATTTCTCATGTAATCCGTGAGATACGGCATTTCCAGCAAACGCCCTATAAGATCGAATTAGTGACTAAGGTAACCAATTATTTGCTGGACACTTCACTCCTGCTGGACGAGAAAGATTTGTATCTCATGTCCTTGGAACTCGAACCCAGAACATCTAGGTTGAGTAGTTCTACTTTAATCGATATACCCGCTACGGTCAGCCACGTATCTACAAAATAAATTCATTTCGTCCCGAAATTCTGTGAAGCAACTCAACTCTATCTTCATTTCACAATGAACGAAATAGGGAAGTTTAGGTTCGAAAAAACGAACTATTTGTTGCGATCGGCCGATCGACGACGATCGCGAATGTGATTCGTCGTGTTATCAGCCCCGTCCATTTCTGTCCACCTTCACTTGTAACGTAACGTCCGTTAACTTCCGTTGTCATTTCAGTTCTACTTATTGCGACAAATTTGCGCAAGAGTTATATAAATAAGCTCAACAATGATCTCATCGTCGCATAGAATCGGCCTCTGATTCGAAAAGAAGTTTATTATTATCATATAATAAATATAACAATTGTAGAAAATTGAAGTGAAATTGGATTTCAACGAAACTTCTGTATTAGAACTGCTATCAGAATTGTCTATTAATTATTTTTGCTTTTATTATTACAGTTAATTTTATTTCTATTTTAAATTTTAATAAATGTCCTATTTCTATTTAAAGTTTGAAAAGAACTGACAAAGAAAGACATTGCAGATTTTAACTTGAGCATTTAATAGTAATATGTATAGATTCCAGAGAAGAAAATGCGTGATATAAAATCTGCTGATAATAAGAATACAAAATATTAATAATGAATGTAGAAAAACTTTCTCGTAATAACATGATTACGCTTAATCTTTCCGTGTCGTTGATAAAGTATTAAGCTTATTCAGAAAAGTGGTCAGTTTGATCTGTCCGATAAATGACTCAGACTTTACAAAATATCTGAATTTTTTACAAGAAAAAGTCTATCGTTAACACCGACGAAATAATCTCGGTAAATAAAGAAATGTCATTGATTTTAGTTTAGCCAAGTTCAATCGAGCCAGTATTATGCAAGGTATATAAGCAGTTCAAATCAATACGTTTAAGAGAATCGATGAGAAGAGTGAAAGGTGATTGGAAATTGTATTCTGACAATCAATAGCGTAATGATATCGCTGTTTTTCGTTTATTCTAATTATTGCTGCGAGTATTAAAGCAAAGAAACTCGCTTATCAAACAGCTGAAAATCAGTTCGCTAATCTTCAACCATTATTTTCCAAAATTACATGCAAAAGAATATTATAATATGTCATTTTAGTTAAACAATTTGTTTTAATAATATGTCTTAAATTCTAGTTCTGATTTGAATATTTATTGTAAAAAAATATTTTTTAAATCCTAAACATCCAAAACTTTGTACGTATATGCAAGTTTTCTTTGTTTGCCAAGCGAGATATAAATCTTATACAAAAGGGTATACATATCAACTATATTTAACATAATTCCAGATGTCTCTCTTGCCCGCCTCTATATTTTTATTCAATATTTATACCAGTAGCAAGACATGACCAGATAGTCTGGAACTGGGATTCCGTTAACACACGCACTGTAAAGAAAAAAAAGAGGCAAGATTTTACGCGAAAAATTTATACACATATATATTATATGTATATATACACATCCATCTATTTTTAGCTTTACGTTTATTAAAAGATTTTCAGATGTACTTCTACATCTGCAAACTTACTGTTCTCGCCATGCAAAGTGCACGCGATCTTTTTGAGCTCAAATATGAAACCATGGCGTGCAGACCGCGCGTTTCTAATCAAATATGTGAGAAAGAAGGTTTTTCTCAAAGTGCCGCCTTTCGAAAAGGCGATGAGAAATGCATCAAGAGGCGCTACTTGCATTTGTATCCCTTAAAATTAACAAGTGTCCCGTAAGATCGTGCCACGCGGATCAATTAGAACAGCGCGTATAGGCATTCTCTCCGATCAATCAGGGTTTACTCTCATATATTCGGAAAAAATTATAATACGGCGATTGTCAAAACGATAAAACTTGATATTCATATTCTCCTTTCACAAAGTCTGAGCTCCTCGAAGACAACGTGCGACCAATTAATTAATTGTAAATATCGAGCTCGTTATCTATCGAATTGTAGCTATCGTTAAAAGTCGAGTCGACTATAATCTCCGGGTGATCAGTAGACCATGTATGTGTATCTTATGTCTTTGAAAAGTATCATTTATGATTTGCACGCTATCCTGATCTTTCAACATGCGATACTATTGTATCATTCGTAGACGAATAATAGAACATTACGAAACATTACAAAAAGAAGATTACTTCTTAATTTGTACGATTAATCGATCCTTAAAACGATTTGTGTTAAATTAAACTGACTAAGTGGGACTGACTTTGGATAAAAATTTTTCAAAATTTTTGCTTGTTAGATATAAAGAATAAATTAAAAACCTAAAGTGTCAAATTTATTATTATTTATTGGTATTTTAAAGAATTTTATGATTATTGGGCACATTGGATACTGTTAAACGTTTGTTATGATCGTAAAAATTATTTTAGAATATTGTGTAGGTTCTCTCTTTTGATAACTACGTCCAGTGAAAAAAAATACTCACCATTGAAAGTTCAAAGACAGTAGAAAGAAAGGAGGAAAAATAGAATTCGCGATTGATCTTTTGCGGATAATTTTATAATTAGACGAAGCATATCATAATTGTTACAATCATTAATTATTAACGCTCTTTAGAATCCGAGTATTCCCGTTCGTTTATTTCAAATATTGCATAAGATAATTTTTAATCTCATTTGTTCGTAAAATCGCGTTTAAATTGCTCCCATTTATAGGAAGAATTAAATTATAAAATTCTTTTATAATTTATAGTTATAAAAATTTGTACTATTTGCTTTATTTTGCTGTATGTTTCAAAGCATATTTCTTCGAATTTATATGAATTTAGTCAAATTTAATTAAAAATATTTAATACTTCGAAACAATTGTTCTCTCAGAATATAACTGGACACAACAGCGTTTGAAACATTAAAATTTATATGATTTGTGTTCCCAGGATTTTGTATCAACCGCGCATCGCTATTTTTCCTGTGATTTTATATATGAATTCTTCCTTTTATAGTTTTATTATTTTTTCGTCACGAATGATCTAACTCAAAAGTGGGCAACGGAAAGTTTCTTTATTGATGAAGAAATGGTCTATTGAATTAACGTAATAGAGAAGAATTTAAAGTAATGATGAAACTATGATTCAATGAAATAAAAAAGAATTCATAAAAAAATTAATCGTTACAGAACTAGGAACTAAACTCATTACAGAACTAAACTATGTAACTGCGTTTTTGGTATCACAAAAAAATTCAATCTAACTTAATTTAACATAAATGTGAGACATGAAATTTTTAATTAAATTTCTATACAATATTTTGATCTTGTTATTATAATTTGCGAGATATCTTTAGAAAAATAATATTGTTGCCCACTTCTTATCAAAGCCTTGTGCCAATTTGAAGAAAAATCGCGCGACGAATGAGAATCGATTGCATCGACAATTTTCGTGAGATTAGCTCTAATTTAGCAATGTCTTTTTACATTGAGAGAAGGTTTAGCCTATGGTAGTATTGAAAAAAGAATACTCAATTATATAAATAGAGCTGTAGTGGATATTGATGCAATCGATTTTAAAATGTCAGAAANGAAAAATTTATGTAATTTAGAGTATCTCAACGTGTATCCGTATATCACGTCGTATAGCAGAGCTGTCTAGACGTTCACAAGCTAGTATTTTCTCTCTTGTTCATCCCCGTGTGTTCTTTTACGTGACGTTGAAATTAGACAGCTCTGTCATATAACATGGAAGAATATTTTCTAGAGTGTTCAAAAATAGAATATTACAATCGGCTAACGTCTTTACGAATCGTTATTCTAATGTTGTATAACTCTTGATCATCCTTCAGATATAATCTGATTGATCATCGGATAAGATACCATTTATTATTTTTAAAGAGTATTTTGAAGAGTTTTATTTCGCAAATGTTTATATTTTATTTAAAAAAAAACGGAATGCTAGTGTTAAATATGTTGTCATAGAAAAATTTTTATGTGATATTATACTTATGCGAAAATTGTTTAGCTGTTAGTTTAATCATTACATTTCATCATTGCTATCGTTCAATTCAGATTACCAATGTTATTGTGCAGAAGCACAAAAATGTCTTTCTTACATTTTTTCTGTCAAAGTGCCAACGAAGTTGCTATTCTGGGCATCTATTTACAATTCTGATTGAAAGTGCAAGCTCTCAACTAGCAAATTTTGCGATCGGCTTATTGCCGTTGCGATGAAATAAATAGTAGTGATTTTCTTCGATTCGCGAAAAGATTTTCGATCGGAAAACGATGTCGTTTTCCAATTATTCTATCACACGTATTCAAATAGCATCCGAAATCATAGAAAAGCCTCTGATAGTTTGCGAACAGAAAATTGAATAAGTTTTGTGAACACAAAAGTTTTTATGCAATAAATATTATTTACTTTGTCGCATAAATAAATATGTAGACAATAAGTCGATTCCATACTTTGCTAGTTGAAAATTCGCGTTTCCGATCCATAAATAATCCTGGTGCCCTGTTTCGGCGATCAAGCTCCAAGTGTACCTTCAAACGTTCTAAATATCTTGTTCAGAAAAAAAGTTGCGATCTTTATTATTGGCGCACTTTCGCACGTACTATACATGTACTCGTGTTTACTCGCGGCATGCTGTTAATAATCTCACGTGAGCGCTATATATAGACATCGATATGTGTCATACACACTTCCTTGTATATAACTCTAGTTACATATTGAACATGCATTGCGCTAGGCAGCCATTATCGTTGTTGATAAATCTCACTATACGAAGGATGATGATTATCGATTGACGCGATTACTATTAATGTCATGCCAAAATGTAACATTGCATTATTGCATAAGTAAAACATACCGTTTTATTGTATCCAATTAAGATGGATGAGTGGAGTTTTAAGAACTCCGCGTTCTCGCAATCAGTAAAAAAAGATATAGTACCTATGTAGTATAATCTTGTGCCATTTTAACGTGTTAATGAAGCAGCGTGATACTCTTCTTATTGACAATTGTACTTTTAAGATATCGATAATAATAATAGGACAACGGCTTAGCGTATATAGTAAAATGTGGAAAAGTGACAAGATTTGGCGCTTACAATTGCCCAAGAATTTCTATTTAATTTTCGTGCAGAACGTAAATTCACGAGATTATGAATTTTCATTAATTAATCGCTGGAAAACGTTGAATTTTTCAAAAGACCCCAGTTCGACGATACAATTTATAATGCAAGAAGAGCAATGGCTAATTCACATTTGATAAGGATATCGTCGACAAATATGAAATTAATATATGCGTCTGATATACATATGCAAAAGCAGCATTAATAAATTAAAGACTCGACGAAGTGAACTGCTGAAAACAAAATCATATTAATAATTTCTCTCTCTCTCTCTCAAATTATTCTGCACAAGAATTTTAAAAGTGACATGGAAAATTTTCGAATGAAAAAAACTTCAAAATTATTGATTTGACACGGATCGCAAGATTTTGTATAATATAAATATTAAACTGAACATAGTATTAGTCAAGTTAAGCGTTAAAATAATGCGCAGGAAGCACTCATCACTATTCTAATCACGATTAAAACTCTTTCTGTGAATGTAATCGTCGTTGAAAACTATGATATAATTGCTACGGCTAGTTGCGGGTACTGTATAGTACCGTCTTAACCAAAGTTACCTCATTTCTTAATGTCGATGCGGCACTATAGAGAAAGTTGTCTGATCACTTCTTCGATTAAAATTATCTCGCGGCTACGACATAGAATTAATCAATCTGACTCGTCAATTGCGACAGTATCTGCAATGCTATAAACATATATATTTCACAGTATCTTTTAACACAATAGGATCTATTCCCTGCAAGACCAAACACAAAAGTGAAAGAATTACTTATTGGTAAATGTAAGCGTAAGACAGAAGAGAGCAAGACTTGTAAAAATCTTTAATCGTTTTTCTATTGTGCATAAATTAATAACGGAGGTAAAATGAAGTAAATTAATGATTTCAAGTATTTTTTTCCAAGAAATATTTAGACATTAAACATTTAATATTCAGTAATTTACAATCAATTGATTTTTATAGATATTTAGAAAACATTTAAGATAAACAAATTTTAAAAAATTATATTTGTATTATGTTCACAAATATACAGGTAGAATCTTTTGGTCCATTTCCAGTTATACGGGTTAAGTGCGTACAAAAAGTTAGAGAGATTTGCGATAGGAAGAATTTTTAGTAGGGAAATATACCGTACGCGTGCAAGAGTAAAAAGTTTGGCGTATATTTTCCGTTCTATTTTTTGAGTAGCATCCGAAGTAGATGCGCGAAGAACGTATTGTTGAAAAAGAGCGTGAGTAGGGCTTTAGATCTCCTTCAAGTTTTCGCATACGTATCTCCAGCCGTAAGTCCTTGAATGTCTTTATATCCGCGGGATTTTACTTTACGGACTTTCATACTTTTCTTATTAACTCGATGAGAAGCATATATTAAACAACAAATACGGATTTTTCTAAAAGGATATAACAACATGAAGAAATATTTCGGAGATTTGTGTTCAATCTTTTAAACAAGAAACAGTAATCACTTAGAATTTCGAAGAATATCTACGGCTTTTGGATTTTTAGAATTGCTTCAAGCAAAAGATTTCAAAAGAAATTCGAAGGATATTCAAACCATTACTTCTACCTTTAGATGTCTATATTTCTAATGAAATTATTCTTTACTTTTTTTTTGCGCGTGACCTTGCGGATACATTTCCGATTCTCTTCATGTTAACANTTCAAACTCTTTGTACATACATACAAACGCTTCATTTGTTTGTCACTAGCAATTACTCGTTAATACATGTTTAATATATGAATATTACTATTATCGCGTGTGAGTGGCTATGTTGTAAAGCGAGCGTACGAGGATGGAGTTGTGTGTCGACGTGTACTTGTAAGTGTGCAATGATGTTCCTTCGACTAAATTAAAGCGGAAAGCTAATCGATCACAAATCATCAGCTGGTTGTGAGTAAATGTTAACTAAGTATCAACCATACTAGTGCAGAGACTTAAGTGCGCGGCGGTGACTGTTGAGCAAGCTTGACTTTTGCAGATGTATAGATTACGCTAATAATCTATTCAAACTATTTAAGATGAGACGATAGATGTTTGTTTAAATACTGTACATAAGTCTCTCTATATTTTATGTAGTTGAAGGCAGATTATATATATCGAGCTTTAGATGAGATGTAACAAAAGTATAGCGAAAATCATTTTGCCCAACAGCAACGATCGCCACTCTCTCAATACTATTTTGACATGCAGTGTAAGTAATGTTATCACGACTGTATTAATCTTGTTCGGACAGAATCAAAAAAAGTCACTCGAGGATTGAATCAAAGAGGAGAGTAGCAATATCATAAATACCGCAAAAGTTGGAACTATAGTTATACGTGTGCGTCTATACATACACGCGTACGCACGTAAAATCTCGCTATTGTCTTTGATTCAATCAGGATATTAATGTTGTACATGTTTTATAAGCAGCTAAAAAAAAACTATTATAAATAGTTGATAATCTCGTTGTTCAAAAGAAGAGAAAAGAGAAAGAAAGTGAAAGAAAGAGAAAGGGAGAAAGTACGAAGGAAGGTTAATCTCTATTCTTGAATATTATACAGTAATCGTTAAAGCTGTCTATTGTCTATCAAATATTTTATATCTTCGATCTGTATACATTAAATAGAAAATATTCTTCTGTATATACTTCTCTTGCATTCTTTATCGATCATCCACGTCCGCACTTTAATACTCTAAATAATTCATACATGACTTTTTAAAATATTCACAGAAATCGATTTTTATAAAAAAATATCCCATTACTATAAAATAAATATAGAGATTTTGCCAACGTTTCCGTTAATTAACGTCACAAATTTATCAACCAGGACAAATTTTCATATACTGCTTAATTTATTAACGTGACCTATTATTCCTTATAGGAATCAAATCATCCTTATAAGAATCAAAGTCCATCCATTATTAATTTTGTTACAGAAATATGTATGTGTCCTCGTGAATATTATCATTGGAAACAGAAATGACTCTTAGATGTAATAACCGTCTTAATCGGGTCACGCGGCCGCACAGTGTCATACTTCATCCGGATTGCCGGCGCTTTGGAACAAATTGCTACTTTGCTTACCGAATGTGCGGCGTAATCCAGCGTGTAATTGCGGCGACTAAGTGGATAACGAACCAAGAACCGTAACACTTAATTATCACAGCTGAACACGCGATATTGCAAAGCGGACCGTACATGGGACTCTCGGCCGTCATTAAACCATGGTAAAGCCGCCGAACCATTTCGGGAAGCGGGCAGTTTCTGAACTCGCAAAGCGTATATCTATATGCATTCATGCGATTCCGCAAGTTCCTACTTTTCCCGATCTCCACTTTCCTCTCAATCTCAGCTTTTGTCCTACTTATGACTGTTTGAGAATCATGACGTTATTATACAACGTACACACATTTCCCTTTATCTCAAATTATCTATACAATTATTCTCTATTAGTCTATTTACCTGTGTATTCATAGATATAGCTTTATGAAGATATATCTCTGAATTCTAGTTATTATTATTTATTTAATCAACTGCGGAATCGAGTATTGCTTATCTCTTTTAATAACATAGTCTTTATTTACTAAGAGAAAAAAAAAATCTGAATTTTTTTCCCACAAAGATACCGAGTCTTTCATCGAAAAAGAAAGATTGACGCACGTCTCTTGTGATAAGCTTCATGAATACATTTGCATACGTAGGATGAAAAAGAAGTACATGCATGATTGTTTGCAGCCACGGTGCAGCTTGTACATTCATTGAGGTTCGCCGGGAGAGAGTCGTGCAAGAAAATTGCAACTCATTAATTACCAAAGATTAATGAGAGCTTCCTTGAGCGCGCAAAGACGCGCCATTTTGTTCTTCGCGAGCGAGTCTCGTCAATGAGATGGCCATTTGGTTTCCGCCTGGCATGAGGATGGCCCGGAGGCAACAAAACGGCACCCTCGCTCTTCGCATTCACGCTTGTTCGCGCGAAACCGTTTTACACTGATGGCGACGCCTCGATGCGCGTCGTGGCTTTCAGAGTTATTAAAACAATCCATTTACACACAGATACGACCGCACAAAAGATATTTTTTTTTTCCTTCACCTATATCCTCTTTTTTTTATTTTTTTTTCCCTGCAACTTTTCTTCGGCAACGCATTCTACTCGGATCTGCAGTCGTATTCGTCCGTTCCAGCTGATTGCGATGGTAATGCTCTGTAGCAATGCGACCGCCGACGCTCGTGAAAAGACGTATCGTTTGTCTCGGAACTGTCTTGCGGCTTCTTGAATGATGCAAAGAAATATTACGTAGTTCACGCGTACATCTTGCAGTGCAATTCCGTAATTCTCGCTCAAGCCCCAAGAGGCAGATATAAAGACATTATTAAAAACACACATATATATATATATATATATATAATTATAATAGATAACCAGGATTAAATATTTAACTATGATTTAATTATGTATAATTCAAATGTATGACATAAGAATTCTTAAAATATTGAACTTAAGAAATAGCCCATATATTTAGATTTAAAACATGAGAGGGATAATTTTCATGATACGTATAAATTCCATTCTCCATATACACATATATAATAAATAAGGTCATTTGCATCGCGTGTCACATAGTAAATGTAGTTGATTTCATTTATTACATAAATTCGTTATCATTATCTTTATGATAGTGGAAAATGGTAACATTTGAGAAGCTAATTCGACATAATATTTCGTAATACAGTTTATATTTCTTCGACGCGACATAACGAGAGTAGTATAATGAAACATTGCACAATTATAACGCACCGAATGAGTATTAATTTTAAGAATCACACGAAATGAAACCGAGTGTCCAAAGGAAATAGGGCTGCACTTAATTAGGCAGATGTTAGGGTTTTCACCCGAAATGAGCACACTAAATTTATGACTCAGCTGTGTCTTCGTCACTCATCTCTTCGCGGAATTTCCGCGAGATGTTCACTGGAAAATCGTATTTTTCATAAAATGGTACTGCATAGATAATTTATACGAAACTGTCATTAACTAAAATGACTAATAAAGACACACGATCGAGTGTAATAATTAATATTTAACGTTTTAAAATTAATACCACGAGAAACGTTAAAAAGATCGAATCTAATTCGCGTAACTGAAATTTAATTGTTAGAAATATGAAAATATAGAAGTTGCTTATATAGTCGTCATTAAAATAAATGTCGAGCTATTAATTTTGGGACGACATCGATTAACGTACGCTACCAACCGCGAAATGCTAATAATTCTCTTCATATTTTCCATACCAAATCCACGTTACCGTTTTGTACATTGTGGTCTCCGAAAACATGCATTATGATTGAATCACTGCATCATCGATGACATTGCAAGTGCTCATGAAAGAACCACACGTTATATTATACAGTGGCAAATCGGCATAATGCTGTTGATTACAACGAATCGGTTCGGCGGCCATTGCTCTATTATTTATAGCCCGCTTCCATCGCGATACGATTTCATCGGTAATCATCAGCGTGAGATTATCTCGTGAATATAAACCGGCTATTGTATTGTTAACAATAGCCGATGGAAACCCGCATTTTAATGTTATGTCAATATTATACTATGGCTGCCCAGTTTTATAGTATCGATAGATCGCCGGCTTTGCAGTTTAGTAAATACACACATGTGGTTTCCGCGGATGTACGTAAAATGGTTTCTTTCGTGCGTTAAATTACATTTGTGATCCGGAAATTTAACGAAGAGAATTTCGATATAATTGACGCACACGGCCCCATCGCGTAATATCACGCTCATCTCGCGAGTCTAAATAACTGATATTTAATACAGTTACCGTTGATCCGAGAATGCAAGAAAATCCCTCCATCAAACGTACAAAAGGAATCTTCTTTGAGAGAGCAAAAAAAAATATAAGAATTCGGGTAACATTTGCGCGTGTTCAGCGTGACGCTGTAAAAGCGGGAGCGGTAAATGTCGCTGGACCGCGCGTTGTCGGATAACGAGAACAAATTGGACCGTTATTAATTGCAAGCTCGGCGGCGCACGCTTTTAATTAATGCTCTTTTAATTAAGGCCATGATTATGATTCTGGTATAACGGGAGCTCGTTCCGCACTCTCGTTTACATCACGCAAGTATTTTGATGTATGCAACGCGCCCTCACCCTTCTGCGCTCTTATTTCGATTTGCTAAACAATTAGATGCAGACAAATTCTCCAGAAGTCTCACATAGGAAACAGGTATAATGAGATGCATAATAATGAGAATAAAATAAAATTAACGAATGCGCTAGTCATCATCCATCTTCATTAATGTAACTTCTAACGATAGAGAGTAGACGCAAGATACCTATTTGAAAAATCCGCGAAGATTTCAGTAATACAAACAACGATAAGTTCAATAATAGAAATGGTGTCTCTATCAATTTTTAAGAACCGTAATCCGTGCAATAATTAGCGAGAAATAATAATTACTGTAGTTATTAATTCGATCAATATATCGGACATAATAAATTAAAATAGAAGTAAGTACACATAATCGGCACAATTGCATAAAACATTTTCGAAATATGTCTGTTTAAATGTTATACGTCACGTTTCTGCGTGTATCCAGATTAAGATATAATAAATTTAATATAAATACCCCGTATGTGTATGTGTACGCGGACACGCGCGTATGTGTAATGCAAAACACACTCATAAACAAATAGGAGAATTTTGCATAATACATAAGAATTCAGTGATGGACACACATATACACATACAGAGAGAATGAGAGAGGCAACTGACTGCTCTTAAAAAATCTTCTGTTGTTTTTTTTTGTGACAGGGCATAAAAATTCACTCCGGAAAAATAATAATAATNATAATTAAGCTGACACAGAAATAAAGCTAGACATATATCAAAGCAGAAAAAGCTGTGAATATCGTATTGTGACGGATGTCAGTAATTTATGACAAAAGTTTTAATCATCCTCGTATCAGATCTTTCATACGCTCGTCAAATATATGATATGTATACATTTCTAGCATTTGATATTCATTTCACGTAATGGATTGCAACGATTTTTAAATAAATAAAAATATTCGAAGAGAGTTGGCCTTCTACAATGCGCGGTATTCGGGATTTGTACAAATATTAAAATTGAATTCCTCTAATGAGAATCATTCCTCTCATTTTTTTTTCTGACGTTTAGCTACGTCCAATGACTCGTCAATAATGAGATTTGAGCAGCCGATCAAACGGAAATCGGATTCGTTCGAGTGGGAAGGCACGGCAGCGAGCGCACGGTTTATAGTGCCGGATGCTGAATAATTGTACACTCGTAACAACTCGTACCCCGGGCACTTTAGTTTCAATTGGGCGTCGCTTATTAACTAAATATTCGGGTCGAGTGCGGCCGCGATCGCGTGTTGAATCGTGCATATCGAAATGCCTTCGTAGGTCGTCGGTATCCGATTGTTTGTACCGCCTATATCCGATTATCCTGACCAAAACGGCCCCGCGAACGCGCTCGCATGTGCGATTTAGATGTACCCGTTGCCCGATAGCAGTGCAATTTTTCACGGCACCGAGTTCTCGTAATACCCCGGGATCTCTCCCTACTGTAATTAGCAAGATCCTACATAGTTCCGGAAGCGACGCGAAATGCGCGTGGCTGGACGTAATAATTAAAAATTGTCGGATATTAAAACGCCCGCGTCCCATTATATGCATATTATTTTATATTTTCATAAGCGCCATACTTTGAATAAAACTGATTTGTAAGCGTTCTGCGAAAGAAAATTATATTTATCTTTAAAGAGAAACGCTCTTTTCATGGATCTCTCCTGCGTATTCTGATCCTCCGTATCTTTCATTTTACTTTTTTTTTGCGCATGTCTTTGTCAGATACAATTTTTGCTCCACAATAAAGGTTTCATAAAACAAATCACACGGTTTTCCATCTCCCCTGCGAAATAACAATCTCTGTCTATATAACTTTTTAAAAACAAGTGAGTCCATCCATTTTGATCAAACGAAATTTACGTGGGTCGATGTGTACCTCGCAAATTTTCGATTATCCGGAGAAGTAAGTGGGGCGAGCGCAGTGACACCGTCTGTTCGCGAATTTACGACCAGTCTGACAATGTCGGGGAAACGCTTTGCCGCTACATTTACATAGCAATGTACGGCACCTCGAAAAACGTAGTTCCCGGACCGTTTCGGCCAGCCATTTTACGAAAACATTGTATTTACAGCAAAAGTAGGGCACCTCGTGATATTACGCGAGCGCTATAATTTTCTTGTTCCTGCGTAAATGCAGAGCACGTATTGCTAGCCTCCTCACCTTCTGAAATTGTAAATACGATCGCAAAAACTCGTCACACGCTTTTGTTTAGACTTTCTCAAAGTATCCACAACTTACGTACTTGTTAAGTATACAATGCATTTATATACGTATAGAATATTTAATACATATTCCTTTTTTCTTTTCCCGACATTGTTAAATCGCATAGCGTATGTGTACTATGTGTACTATAATAACATAGACTAAAATAAAATCTTTTTTATTTTTCACGATTTGGTCTGAGAAACAAAACTGACAAATTATTAAAAAAATATAATCCGTAATATAATTGAATCGCTTCGTTGTGAGATTTTCTTCGTTTAACAACTCGAGGTGCGAATAATTTCTGATAACGAATTGTTAACTCCATACCGAAGTAACCGTAAACTGCGACGGCCGCGCGATTCAAATCATTTCATGCATCCGCACTCGGAATTCGAGATTCGTATTATCCCGTTTAGCTCCCAAGGCGCATCCGCTATCGCGGGGGTCAGTGCAGAAATTACTTCGTTATAATTTATAGTTCTGGGAATATGCATCCGTGGAAGTTAATGCACTTTGCACACCGTTTTGCGTGCTGTATCGGCTGTGCGGTAGGTGTTAAATAGAGGTCTCTTTTTGCGGCGACTTTATACGCGCGTGCACCGCGTATCTAAATGGCCGACATATTCGTTAGCTAATTTTAAGGTGACCATTTGAACAAGCCACTTTATCACATCCACGATATACCTTCTACGCGCTGCAATGTACAATTAATTCACTACGAATAATTCCACGAATTCCTTCTCGTCATTGGATTCGTTAATTAAGCAAACGCGCAACAAAGCTAAGAATATCCTGAGAGTTGAACGTCGACCATGCCATGATTAATTAATTTCATAAAATTCTAGATTTCGTTTAATTAATTTTAACGTCGAATCCAGTTTCATCCAACTTGCAGTGAAGCAAAAAATTACGTTCCACTTATTTAATTTTGCGTTCTTTTAACACATAATTTTCATTAACGCAAAAAAGTTTAATGTAAATTTTACGTTTAAATTTTCATTAATATAAAATATACGGTCACACCGGTAATAATACTTAAATCAGCCAATAAAACGAAATGTATATTACTATGTCGGAGTTATTCTAGACACGTGAAATGTAAAAATTAAGAGTCGATAGCTCATAAAGTATTTTTCAAAATTTCCACCAAATAAAAATACGATTAAACAGATCAATACAGTAAAAATAAATCAAATCTCGTGAACTACAGGTAAAGTAATCTTAATTAAAACTTAAATGTCTGTGCAATTTATTACGATTACGGACGATTGACTAGCTGCCGCTTTTGATTTCACGTCGAGTCCATTCGTGGATATTCTCATTTCGTTTCGCGGATAATTCACCGTTATATCGCGAGCCAAGAACGAGATAACCGTAGACCATCGGTTTTCGTGGCGAGAGCGCGGTCGCCGGAGATTTTCTTTCGGATCTCTCACTGATTCTCGATGATCCGCTTTAACGCCGCCACGTAAAAGCGGAAGAGAACGAGAGACGTGGTTTCCATCCCATTCCTTCCGGATTCTCATCCTTCCTGTTTTTTGCGAAACCCGTCTAAATGCTAATTGGTTTCTCCGTTTCCGTCCCTTCTCATCGTTCCTTCTCCGGTCGACGCGGTTCGTGTATCTGTATACGTAATCTGTCCTCTCGTCGAGTAAGCCAATTTTTCCGAAGCAATTACGATATTACCGTCCGACGGAGGTTTATACGTCGTGATATTTCCCCATAAAAGTAGAGAAAAGAAAATACGATACTCTAAAAACGTCTTACGTAACTAAATCGTATTTTGTTTCCATGTTTTGTGAATAGCACATCTAATACATAAAATAGTAAAAGTATTAAACATTATATAATTAATTTTGTACGATTTTGAATATATATGTGCCTCTTTAATTTGACAGTGGAAAAGTAATACGTTGACTACTAAATTAGTCAACAAAAGTTTATATTCGTCCCGATATTTCTCTACAAAAATGGAGAAAACGAAAATTCTTAACGTAATTCTATATCTATAATTATATTGCATATTTTGAATCATATATCATATATCAAAAATGCGCGACATATAATTAGTTCAATGCAATTTTAAATAAATATACATCACCTTAATTTGACAATGGAAAAGATTAAGATATTTTAGCGTTGACTGCTAAATCAATACAACACAAGTAAACGTATAACAATAATTTAAATGACAAAAAGCTGCACGTACAAAAATAAAACTGTGACATAGAATTTTACCAGACTACTTCGCAGTTTGGAGTCTCTTTCCCTTGATCAGCGATAAAGTGCATAATCGACGCGGCGCCGACTGTATCGCGTAAAGCTTGGGCACACCGATATTTAGTCGCTACAGTAATTTCAGCCGGTAATGTTCTTCCGCGTAATTATCGGACGAAAGTCTCTCGATACAATGAGTTTTATCGCGGCATCGCGCAGCCACACCGAATGAACGTCCATGCCGCCATGGTCGATCCGGTTAATGCAGCAATTCTTGCCGGAGGTATACGGCTTTTATAGGCATGTTACGATATGTGTATGACCGTGCGTATCGTGAAAATTCGCACATATCGTATTATTGGTGTGTATCCCAATTTAAAAAAAAAAAAGGGATTTATCAGCCCGTCGCGCTCCCGTCGTATTCACGTCGATACACACATTGTTCGATGTGATCAAAAGCGTATTATTATTTATTTCCGCCTGGCGTTTGATGTTTGTCTGATGTTTCATCGATGATATAGATAGAATAATTAATAATTTGGTTTGTAAAAAAATTCGAGTATGAAACTAATTAAGAAATGCAATGGAATTGCAATGGAAAACGCAGAAAATATCACGTTTTTATGGCACTGCAGTCGATGGCATGAACCTACCTGATAATAATAAAAAAATAACTGATATTATTTTATACACATTTATACATTATATATCAAATACTATACAAAAATTTATCGTTTAATAGATATTTGAGAAGAATTATTAAATGTATATCTGGTTGACGTTGTTCTTTGTAAAAAAAAGTCGTGGGCGCGCGTAGTTTGCGTAAGATTTATCTTTGCGAGCTTAAAATACGAGTTCAACAAAAATCAACATTTTTTTTGTTCAGTTATATTTTGACGCATATTTATTGTTTGAACGCGAGATCCTGTTTGCCTGAAAAATAACAAACGGATGTGATTGCGTGCTGGCTTTAACTTAAAAATAACGATAACATTATTTTATTAACAGAGTCATTAGTTTATAAAACTATACGCGATGATAGAGAGCTATGCTTGGCCTCCTGCTCGTGACATTCATCATACATTGTACCTTTGATCTTACGGAGTAAATAATATTGTGTAGCAATTAACAAATTTCCACAATTTATTGAACAGGACAAACGATTACAGAGCCTTTGGGTGTATACGTTATGCGACTTGTCAATTGCCACAACTTCGATTAAACGGTAATGCGAATCCATTATTAGCTCATTTTGAGGAATATATTAAATGATATTTACTCCGTATTCCTCATTTAATTAATATAAATTAATAATATCACTATATAATTTATTTCTAATTAACTTGTACGTTTCTCTTTATGTATGCAGTGGCTGGTTTATTCATTATGTCGCTCTATTTTTACATCACGTTCAAAATTCATTAATGTTAACAACCGACAAATCAACGATATTTTTCTACCGTCAATATAAATTCAATATAAATAAATAATGAAATCAATAAATTAATGAAAGAGCGGAGAATCATAAAGAGCGCTCTGCATGGGATATTATAAAATATTTAAAAGAATAATAAAAAGTGAATGAAAAAGCTGTTTATATTTGAAAAAACACACGCGTATGATTTACTTTTCTAATAAAGGGATTTAATTTTTTTTCTCATCTGCAGTAAATATCGTACAAGCTAAAACATATTATCCGTAAAATCTACTTCCAGATGCAGAGGGTATCCGTACCGAGCATCCTGCCCTCACTTCAGTTCAATGAATTCATTAATTGAATAATCCTAAGGTTTGAGCCGCTCAAAGACAAGCACTTATCCCCGTCCCATAGCGGCTACCCCCGATTCCGTCGCGTCCCGCGTTATATATGCAAATTCCGGAGCGAATTCGGTGTAATGGTCTCTCACTCGTTCCTCGCTTTGAGACTACTACCCCCGTACTACAGCAAGAGCCCGAGTGCCCCCCTCCCCTCCCCTCGTCGAGGGGGAGTAACGAGCTAATGCGAGCGCAGTTAGACGGCGCCGACCCCAATTCCGCAGCGCGCCCCCGCAAATTCATTAAGCGATTGTGATTTCATCCACCGCCGCACTTTTACGCGTCCCCGTGAAAGCACCTCGTCGTATGGGAGTCGTAAACGCCCTGGGCGGCCTTTATCAGCCTGGCCATACCGTGAGCGTACGTGCTCCTCGAGCGCACTTTGCTCTTGCACGAGGGTCGTTCCCGCACACCCACCACGGAAACAGTATCCTGATCTCCTTCGATCTCATTTCGCGCTACTTAGCGTCGCAAGCTAGTTGCCCCCGAAGCGAATTTCAGAGATCTTCCGGTTGCCGCGGAAATTGTCGCCGTGGCAGACAAGCGGATAAACACGCTCGCGCCTTTACTCGCAAGCCGTAACTCTGACTAATGCCGTAACGTCTCCGGAATATGCATAGTACAGTCTTCGAGGATACACCCAGGCTCTCACGCTCGGGATTACGCCGCCGCGTCATGAATATTCCGCGGGCAGCTTCCAGGAATCGTGAATACGCTCGCTATTTCCTTTTTCTCTTTCCGGCCAACTGCAGATAGCTTGTGAGGAACCATAATAGTATTCATCAGAAAATTATCAGAGCAATCTCGTATTCCCGCGTGAAAAAGAATGCATTGATCTTTTCAATCCGGAATCTTCTTCCGGGGAGAGAGAAAGAGAGAGAGGGAGGAGGGGGGGGAGACGATAACATGAATCTTTCTGCAAGCTAAATGTAATCTTCGCGACAATAATTTTGCGATTAAGATAAGAAATTTCGTGATACACGAGAGGAATCTTTTTCCCCGAACTATAAATTGTCCGCGCAACTATAGAGAACTTTGCGTTTTTTTTTCTCGCGCTTAACCAAAGCAAGGGTTACAATCCTTTATCCACTTCACCGTAAAATGTCTTCTCGTTTCGTTGCGAGGCACCGCGCTGTTGTAATTAAAAGCACGACGCACCACGTGAAGGCGCGACTCCCAGCGTATGCGGGAATGCGGCGCATAAATCCGGTTGTGCCTTCTGCAACGGAGAAAAACTGTATGCTCAGCTAGAAAAAGTATTTTGCCCTAGGCTGCGCGCCGAATTACGTATGTGCGGGTAGCAGCATGTGCCGCCAAGTCCTGAAACGGCGAAACATAAAATATTCATGCCACCACGAGCGAAACATTATTTCGGAGCTTCGACTTAATTATTTTCGGAGAAGGCAAAAGCGAGACGGACGTTCCCGCTGCGCCGCTATCCAACGCTTTGAACGGCTGACAAGCGACAGGTATATTGTTATAATGAGGCTACGAGCAGGGACGTAATTATCGCTCGGTAACCGTATACGACATGTCGAATATGTATGAAAAGATTGACGCTCGACTAAGCGAATCTACTCATCGAATACGTGAACGTTCGCATTATATGCGAATACGGTTGCCAGGATGTATCGCATTAATGATAATGCGGAATCTATAACGCCATATTAGCATTCGCCGACGATTTAATTAATTTCAGAAATCAGTGATCGCGCGAGTGAAATTAGGATGCCGAACAGGAGAAACACGTTTCCACGGAATCTAATTTTTTTTCACCGGAAGAATTTCACGAGAATATACTACGGCTTTTACGGCCGCGCTGCTAATGTTTTCGTGTTAATTACGGTTATTGTAAATAACTGGGCTTCAATCAAAATGTCGGACAGCGTATACACGCGCAAATTATAATGTCACTTGCGCGAGGCGTGTATGCGTAGCCTACGTAGCGTAATGGAATACTTAAATATTTAACCAACAAATGCCAACCCGATTGCGTTCCCTACTTAATTATGCCATTAATCCGACGCTTTTATTTAAAATATTTCCCTTTTACGAGAATTACGCAAGTGACGCGAAACGGTGCTGTCACTCCGGCGGATACTGTAGTTTATATCGTTGATTTACGATATGTATAGTACGAGACCAAAATACACAACGTAGATACAACTAATCTACGTTGCATTCGCAATTCTCGCAGACACGCCGATGGTTGAATTGCGAATGGTCCACTTTCGCTGGTAAACTTAAATATTACATGTTGTTTACCAGCGATAATCACAAGCAATTGCGGAACGACACCCGACAAGCAATTTACCGTTGAGATTTGATATTCCAGATTGTTTGTTACTAGCAACGTGTTATACAGACACCTCACATACGCCTAATAAAAAATACACATTAATAAAATTAAATTTCTAAACATTTTCTCAAATATATTGTGCTTTTATAATACTTTATAAATTGTTAGAGCGAACAATAAAAATAATTTTATCCAGTGCGTTTTCTTAAAAAAAGCTACTAATGCATATTTAACAGGCAACATTAAGGAAATAATTAAAAACTAAGAACGTGTTATAAAAGTGAAAATCAATACGTATCGATAAAATACGCTTTAATAAATATTGTTTTTCCTCTAATTGGTGTTTTAAATTTGAACTACGTTCGAAAATTATTATTAATAATCATGGTATTCCAAACTTCCAGATATCGTATTACAATAGTTATGCGCGGGATTTTCACAGTTACGATTTCCGCAGAAGTTGGCGCGTTGGATATGAATATTGGCGTCAATATTCAATTTAGACACATCGTCACATAGGACCGTATGATACCACCGGAGTAGAATCCACCGGATTAATAATTTACGATTGCGTGAATTTTGCGTACGATGAACATCGCGAGTGTAACTATTCGCGTAATTGTCGTCTTCATTAAAACTATCTAATACTTTAAGAGAAATATACACATGGCACAATTGTAACTGATCGAGATTGTACGTTTCTGTTAATTAATTCTCATATTTTTTATATTACTTCTGTTTCTAATTTCAACAATGCTGTTGCGATAACGAAGACTAATGATTTTCTCGTCATCGAACGAAAAATGCAAATGTATAAATATAGCGGATGATAATTTTGTACAGGCCGATCCTTTGTTCGCGCACGTATTATGCATTGTCCATGTAATTATCTCGGGCACATATAACGGTATCCGCGGACACTGGTATAGCTCACCACGTGCCCATCCATTATTGCGGTGTTAACTCGATGGCGAATGCCAAGCGCATCTTCTCAAATGCACGCACATCGGATAGATCAAAAGGTCGTGATATTGTATCTTGGACCAACCTAGCCCGCAAACCTAACTTTAGAACTGAAACTGCAAACTGAAACGTAAGGGGATACGTTGGTCTCTAACGGTTCATCTCGCGTATACCCTTTCGATTCGGGATATCGTGGTTAATTAATGTAAATTCAGCTTCAAGGGAATATTTCGTTAAATTTTGTACCTGTAAATTTTCTGATGTATATTAATTATACGAGCAAAATAGAAATTTGTGCAATAATTAAAGGTTAAATAATTAAAGCATATAATAACATATAGTAATGATAATATAGCTATAATGTGTTGTTTGTGAAGAGGAAAATTTTATATTTTACGTATAAGGCCAATTCTTAATGGCGGAACTGTCAAGAGATTGCATTTCTACTCCTGTGAAAAATAGGTTGGGACTTGTCACTCTTACGCTCTCGGGGCGTTGTCTGTATACATTAAGAATATTACTTGTTCTTAATATTTCTGCTCCTGAGAAAAAACACGTCTTAAATATATGCATTTTTTAATTTCTCAGTGGGTTCAAGAATAACAAGATCGCGATGTACATCTACGGTACAATATATTTTTCTTTAAAAATTAGGAACACAAGAAAATGTGAATTCTCTTTTTCATACGAAGAAACAGAGTACGGAATATTTAAAATGCGTGACGGACACTCGAGGCAAAATCTAAGTAGGAAACCCCGCTACTTAAAATAAAATCTTTTATCATGAAAGCAACGTAAATTAAATCCGGCAAGGCAATTTATTTACATAAAATCAATTGTGCATGCTGCGTGTCTGCTTTTATAAACCTTTTCACGATTCGATTGACAGCTCTTTCAAAACAACCGGTTGAAACGCCAGTTTGGACAAATTGTTTTTTTTTTATTCGTACGTAGAAAATACCGTGGATGTAGGAAGTAAACTACCGAGTGCACCGAGATCCGTTTTTGTTACTTTGTATCATTCGCGATAACGCCGACGATACCGCGCTGTCGCTTTGCGAGAAAATTATTAATTGTGACGTCTCGTCAATACGGGACAGCGACAGCGGCGACGTCGTAAAAAGCTGTTGTCGCAACGGGTTATGGGGCGTCACGGGATTTTTATGGAGAAAAATTCAACAGCACGTGCTGCGGCGGGATGAGAATAACACACATTCGCGCATTAATATTATTTCGAACACGACAAACGAGCCCGAGTGAATTTATGACTACGGTGCATCCTGAAAATCCCTCCCCTTTCCCTTCAATGTTCTCTCTTTTTACGACACTTGTTTACGGGCGCACTTAAACTACTATGATTTAGCGCTCATATTGTGAAAGCGATTGTTGCGGAAGCTCTGAACAGAATTTGAGAATCGCATTGGCGCGGATTGCTTACTCTCACTCGCGGTCAGCTAAAGCTAAATTATTGCCGCGCTACGAAGTAATAAAAACTGGCGGGTCAGACAAACGCGCCAGCTGTGTGAAACATTACGTCAGAGAAATTAGGACAAACCAATTCTGCTACTTTAATTAACATTCATCATTACGTTTCGTCGCAATTGAATGTAAATATATAACTCAAGCGAAAAATATTACTCAAACCGATACTTTTTTTCAATATTATTTTTAACAGTATTTTCAACAATAAATTTGCATTCTACTTTTTGGCATTCTATTTTCAGTTTAATCTGAATTGTTTATACTCGTTCTAAACGCGCGAAAAAGAATATAATGACAAATTTTGCAGAAATGTAAAAATATTTCTTTTAATCCTTCTTTTAGAGAGAATATTAAAATTATAAAATGTAATAAAATATATAACAAAAATAAATAAAATTTTTTTTCTTTACTTTTCATAATTCTAGGATTATAAAATAAAAAACTGTAAAAAAATCGTATATATGAACATATAATTTTAATTTATCATGATTTATTCTAAATTAAAAATGATTAATTTTTAATGTAACTATTTGATTAATTAATATATGATTAATTTATAATGTAACTATTAAACAAGATTATTTTTTGTTCCGCACTTTTTATTATGTTGCAAAAGCTTGATCGCTTGCCGATAGTATTGCAGAAAAGATTGACTTTTCTTTTGTCTATGTCAATTATTCGATCTCTTGATGAATCGGTCAAAAGCCGCGGGGCCTTCGTAAAACCGCCAATATACCGAGATACTCGATAAAGGCATCGGGAAAGTTCTCACTTGCAGACGTTACGAGGTTCGCTGCAAATCGCGATTGATTTTACGGACTCGGGCGCTAAACGGATTAACGTCAGGCGGAATCATATTCGCTCGTTGTTCCTCGAGCGAGTCCACGTACTGACCTAGATTGATTCTAATCTGGTCGCGCCCGTCCGATGGGGCTTACATCGAAATTATTCCCGTTGGCAACTGGCCGGCCGGTCGGCCCGAACTCCTTCGGCGACCTCCGCAGGCTGCAGGATATTATCCGCTTAAGTGCCACTAAGTATGGTAAGATATGAGGAATGGCCAGCATTATGCATTCATCGACCGTGCGCAGCTGAATGCCCTATCGGGAGATGCGCATAGGAAGACGCATTTATGCAGTTACTCAGGACGCTGTTTATCGACAGCGGCTCTGTATCGAGGCTGACTCCCAGGATGCAAATGACTCCCGTACATCACGTCGATAGTATACATTCGCAGACAAAGGACCAAGGTACTTACCCGTCGGCGAAACGGACCCCAGGCGCGGCAGCGAAGCGACGAAGATGGGCCGCCCTCGTCGTTGTCTTTATCGATGTTTCTTCTTACACGTCGAGTACCGACTGCTAGGAATTTCTGGGCGATTCGGGAACTGCGGGAAAAGGAAACAGATGACTGGGACGAGGGATAGAATTGAAATACGCTCGATATTTCGGAACAGTGGCGCATTTTCGTTGCAGAGATATACGGCCGTTATTTTTCACTACTGAAAAATAATCATGATATTCACCAAATATATATATATAAGTAAATGAATAAAACATATCAAAACAAAACTTTGCATTTTTCGTTTCTGTGCAACGAGGGGTTTCTTCGAAATTAACAAAGTTTGATAACAACTTATCAATTTCCACTTTATGCACGCAGAGCAGGCTGGATCTTAAAATAGATTCAATCAAATATCTGATCGTTTAATTAAAAATGTGACGGTTGTTGGAGACGAAACATTATGCAAATAATCTGACCCAATTTTTTTCGTGCGGATTTTTAAACAGGGGGAAAAATGAACGCGTCGTAGCCGGCCAATCGCAGAGGCTCGCGGAATAAGAGAATTCTCTGTGTATCTCCCACAAATAATCGTTATTTCTTCTCCTTTAATTGTCTTAGGAATTCTGGTACAATTGGATCCAACATAAACGATAAATCGGTACTGCTCGTTTATATATACATTAATGGTACGTTCGATAGTTTAACATCCTTCGAGTAGTGTCGCTAAGAGCATATCGCTGATCGCTCGTGTGCTAACAAGTAATTGATCTCGTACAATCGGGTTGAACTTATTCGCTACCAGTCGTTCTCTTCTCTCGTTCGTTTGCGACTCAGACGCGAGCCAATTAATCGTGTCCGCGTCCGAGTCCCGTTTTTATATCTTTCCAGAATATACAGAAGCAGGATTAGCGGCACCCGCGTGCGCGAAAGCCATTTACAAGTACTAACGAGGACAGATCTCGTTCGGCGTATAAAAAAGCACGGGAAGGAACAGGGTGGAAGGATAAGGTACGGAGGGGAGAAGGGAAGGAGGTAAGGGAGGTGCGGTGGTGATTTTGCAGAACTCGTTCTCGTACCCGACGACGATCGGCGGAACGACCGTCGTCAGAGACGCGTCTCGTCGGGAACTCTTCTCCAGGAACATACAACCACGTCGCGCCTTCTCCTCGCGTCGTAACGGAAAACCTCTCAGTCTCGCCACCAGATATTAGACTCAGGGGTGCGCAAAATTTCATCGAGCTCTATGCCGGAGTATTTGACCCCTCTCCACTATTCAGCAAAATTCCTAATATTACTCCGGCACCTTTTTCCTCTTGTAATTTAGTTTGAAAGTAAGTTCCTTGGCGATGGAGGAATTAATATTTAATATATTTGCACCTTGGTGCTTCGCGTGCTACGTATAGGAAGAAAAGGCAAAAAATTGAAACGAGAAAAATGAAGGATTTCGTATTTTGTGCACCCCTGGCTTACACGGGCAATAACACGATTGAAAATTGGATCCTTCTTATTTACAAGGTTGTGCCGCATCTTTGCTAATTTTGTCAAGAGTCGCTTCCTAATTTTTTTCGATGGTTGATTCGATCAATGGTTTAAATAATCTCTCTATTTTGACTGTACCGATTGATTCTGCTTAGCACGATAATCATGGCGATCACAAACATTCTATACTGCGTTTTCCACTAACGTTTCTTCTTTTTTTTTCCCCCGAAATTCTTATTGATCTGCCCACTTCTTTTAGAGAAAGTTCACTCGCTGAAGCGCGTCCGGAATTTTTTTTGGCAGACCACGATCATCGATACTATGATATTGATTGATGACAAAAGTCTCGTGTAACGACTGCGTTTTAGATGATGAAGCACTCAATTGATCTAAGAGTGTGAATTAATAAGAGTTACATCGTGGTTCTTAATCATGCCGAAGAGAGTTACAGCAATCGTTTATCGTTACATTCAAGAAGGTATGTACAATACAGCTATTTGTGAGTCGATCGTGTGGGCTGCTGATAATGCGTATCCGAGGCGTATTGAATTCTTAAGACGATATTCGGCACGTAAACTGCTTTTGCTCGACGAAAAGATAGAGCAAATAAGGATCGTCGGAGAAATTTCCTTCTATTTTTTACTGTTTCAGTTTCTATCATTTTCATGTCGTTTAGTGAATTCGTGTAATATTCAAATTGCATTTCATAATCTGATAAAAGGAATAATACGAATACGAAAATAAGCATGAATAACAGAAATAAAATCAACTATATAATAGAATCATTATGCTTAAACTTATAAACGTCAAATTATCCAAGTATCATATGAATAGATTAATAAAGTTTGGAGTTATAAACGTCACGATAATAGCATTTATAATTTTGTCACATTAGCATTTCAATACCATTACGTTTTTATAAAATTTTGTATTTCAGAACTACTCTAAAATCTTTATACATGTTATATAAATGTATCAATAAAAATACCTTTTTGTGGAAGGAGATTTCTAGATCTACGTATTTATAACAAAAAAAAAAAACTTATTATTACACATGTACTTTGCTATGTGATCTGATTTTCTATAACAAACCGAAATTCCTTACATGGTACGAGCATGACATAATATTCTAGCTATTAAAAAAACAGTATCGGAAAAATCTGAAAAAACAATGAATTATCAGAATATCTCTTTCGTGATCTTTCCGATCATCGATAGCTCTGTCTTTCTCCCGGTTTATTTAGCGATGCTGTGTATATCCTTTAAAAATATAGCATGTTAATGCATTGTAGAACAACGTCGTTCCATATCGCATGCCGCAATCACGTTTGCATATGCGCCTCGGATTCTCCTGCTACGCCACGACCGACTCACTCGCGATCGGAGATCTATGGAGACGTATACACGGATAGACCAGTACGATACGATTTGTTTAATTATTTAAAGCTTAATGTTATCTTAGCGTGCGCGAGTTCGCGCACATCGTCCCGCGCTTCCCCGTCGCCGGGAATACAGAACACATATTCTCGCTTCCGTGGCCCCCGCACACACGTCAATCTGTCCGCTTAGAAACACGATGCTCGATGTGCCAGGTCGACCGCAGGATCTTCCAGTTTCGACGCTCTGAAAATCTCGCGCCGGATGTGCACTCGGACGTGCGGTAATTCGAGAAAATGAATCGCGATGGACGCAGATTGGGATACTCGAAGACTTCGAACGCATGCACGCAGATTTCGAATACCTGATCCGCGCGAAACCTGAGGTCGACGCCTGAAGTCGTAACTCGAAGTCCGGGGGCTTTCTATCGCGTTGAGATCAGCGAAATCCCACTGAGGGCTTAGCACGCGCATCGAATTAATTGTGTCCGCGGTACCGTGCCACCGCGAGCTTCTGTTTCTCCGGAATAAACTTTCCGTCACTTTCCGCGACCAATATATTTCCCGGGTCGACGCTGCTCGGATGCCGCAACTGAACGCTGGATGGAACTTTATTCGAAGAACATTCCGGGCGCGTCAGCTGGTTGTGTTAACTGCGACCGCACAGTCGACCGTCGACGTGATATAATCTCAATCATCTCGGAGATGGGAATGCAATTAATTTGATATATATTTAATACATGCGGGATGCGACAAATTAAATTGTGACGATACTCTTAATAAGAATTTAAAAAAAAGAATATCGCATATATGCAAATGAATCTGCATAAAAGTAAAATCGAATATAAAACCGAGCAGCTTTAATTTAGCTATAGAGAGAAAATAATCACGTGAAATTAATATCTCTAATTAAATGAACGAGTTGAACGCCGTCGCTTTAGCATAATAGCGAGAAAATATATCGGCTCAACCTCGTATCGATCACGCCGATATTTCCCTCTCGCGAACGACGGTACGTCGAGCTTAGTTATATAACTTATCGAGTCTATCATACACGCACACGAATACGCGACGGTCTCGTGGCCGTAGTGAGGATCGACGACCCTCGGGCTCGTAAATTCGGCGTCCTGAGATGCAAATGGAACGCCGGGACGAAACTGCGGGCGTCCTCCCTTGCCAAGCTACGAATTCCGCATGGCCCGAGCCGCATAATTCAGAGATACTTCAGTGGCTTTTTCGTCTCTCGCGAAAGGCGAAAATTGATTATTGTCATAGCCGATTCTGTTAGCTAGTAGTAGACGGTGGACACGTTTGAAGGAAATATTTATTCGGCAAAACTTTCGCGTGAGAATCAACCGAAAGAGAAGTCCTCTAGAATCCCCACGGAGAAAAGTTACCGTCTTATAAATAGCTCGAGAGAGTATGTACAATTTATAATAACGGATTTATAATACTTTCTTACTTACACAACTTATTTTTCTCGCGGTTGTAGCCTTCAACGACATAGAGATGAAAATTAGGATATTTTACATTTTGCAAAGAATAATTATTTTGCTCATTGAGATAGATCAAATTTTAAATACATATTTTAAATTGGGTACTTTAATTTTCTAACAGCAAAAATATTTTAATATAAAATATGAAATTATGCAATAAATATGATATGCGTTTTCGCGATTGAAAAAAAAATTGAAAATATAGAAGCTAGTGACGCAAAGTTTCAGGCAGATCGGAGTGCACATCCGGCAGCTTATGAGACATTCGTATGACGCAGCGTGTATAGGTATACATCTCGGAAGTTTGCGCGAGTGAGGCGAAGTACGACGAACCTCAAAATATTTGTTCTCTTCGGGGAAGAAGCGATACCGCATCCGGCGACCAGAAATTGAGTGGAATTCCACGCCAGCGTATCTGGGTCGCCGGGTTAGTCCGACTGGACATGAAAACACATTGGTTCTTACCTCTCGAGATCCGCGACAGTCAGCTGCGTTCGCCAATAGATCTCCACGTCTACGCGATCACCGCTCGGGGAAAAGAAATGTTAATTCCGCTGTCGCGAATGTTGACGTAAGAGAAATCATTCGCTCTCGTCGAAACGCGTTAGAATGATTTGTTCGTCCTTCGGAATGTCGCTCGTTCTCAAGGAGAGTTTGCCCGTTGCGTTTAGTTTACACATCCCCCGAATTCGCTCGTCGTCTCGGATTTACGGCATTGCTGTTTTCGATTGTTGCAGCGTGAGTCTCATCGTGCGGCGAGACATAGAACACGCAAGTTGCTTTAAGGAAACACAAATCAGATAGGGCCGGCCAGAGATTCGTGCTCCGGAAGCGAGAGCAAAGCCAACGAAGCTCTTTTACGCGCGATTGCTGTTAACGGTGCCGCTCATCGTCTTTTCTTTCGTCTCTGCGCGCACTTTTCTACCCCGGCGAGCAGATCGCACTACGGAAAGAAGATCGAGTTGATTTATAGAGTCTGGCAGGTGATGGTTAGCGCGAATGGTGCTCCTCCCGTCCCTTTCTCCTCCCCTGGTCTCCCCTCTTTCACACCACCCTCGTCGTCGCCCCGATCTCGCTTGGGTGAAACTATCGGCCGTTACTCTCTTACTGCAGCGCCTCATGATCGACCAGTCACCTTGCGAAGGAGCCGGCGTGCAGGAGCAACAGGAGCAACGCGAGCGTCCTCGTGGCCGCGCCGCTGTTGCTGGAGTTCCCGTGCTGCATAGCTGCCGGATGCTCCCCTGAAACCCAAGAAAGCCGCATACACATAAATTATTTTGCAGACGGGGACTAGGCGGTCAGGGATGCGGCGAATGGAAAATTTACATCACCGCCTGTGCTTCCCGTTCTCTTTCTCTCTCTCTCTCTCTCTCCCTCTCTCCTTCCTTCCCCTCTTTTCTCTTTCGCTTTCTCGAGAAACTTGTGTGCATGAGAAATATATGGGTATGGACCCAAACCTCCGATCTTCATTTTAGTCATAGATTTTGTAGCGAATTTAGAATCGATGTCTTTGTAACCATTAGGTGTTTTAGTAACATGTGAGCAAGAAAAAATACGAGGAATATATACTTATACATATATATATATATATGAGATTAATTAAACAACGAGCCAATTTAATCGCATCTAGTTGTGCAATATGTATTCATTTCATTGCCGGAAGCACTGTAGAATATATTTCTACATATGCATGTAATAATCAAAGCAATACTAACGTTTATTAGAATAATCATGAATAATTAATCATGATTGTGCAAAATTAGGAGCGCATTAGATTGCACATTAATTACTACAAATAATAAATATTTGAGGATGTCACGATGAAAAGCAAATATGAAATTTCGTTTCATGTACCTGGTTTTCAGATTGTGCTGCCAATTCTCTTTCTCTCTCGTAACGAGCGAAATAATAACGTATCGTTGATCAATTTAAATATAAAATTTGCCACCGATATAATAAAGCTTGATGTATCAACTTCAGAATAAACTCATCATTCAAATGAATTAAATAATTCAGGAGCCCCGTAATCATATTTTAATTGCTTGACTTATGATAAGTAAAAATATAAATAACAGCAGAATGATGAAAAAATTAAAAACAAATAGTCTCTTTAACGATCATGTGTGCTTTAAGTCAAGATATAAGACTTTCCCAAATGTTCGTGCACGCGGGAGACGAAGTCAGATGCTCCGTCGTGTATCGATTTCAGATAAATCAAATATTTAAGCGGACATTACGTTAGATATTGCAATAGCACTACTGTTTGTCCCTGATCTTGTTCGCAACAAACGGCGAGATTCCCGAGAAACTGAGATTCCGTCCAAATGTTGACGCCAGCGGCATTTCCGCGTCGCGCGTTTCTCAAGAGTTTGCCGTAACTGGCGCATTGATACGACGGTGCATCCGATATAACGGCGCAAACGCGTAAACGCAAGCCGCGCATATACGACACGTTAGAAACTAACTTCCAATCTCTCGTCGGGGAGGTATAGATACCTGTAGATCCTTGGAGGACCCTAAGCGAGAACCCTCAGGTGTCGTATCGGTAATCACTTACTGGCGGCTCGAACTTGCCGTCGAACTACAAGAGTTCTTCCCGTAGTTCTTACGCGGGGATGAACCTAAAGTGCCTTATTCGAGTACAATACTGAAGTTGTTAATAATGCAGCGTGTTGTATGCGCGGGTATCGCGAAAGTTCATTATCACGGCGTACGTTTCGAAGTATGCAGGGATACTTAAGTGCATTATTTATACAGTTTCTTAGTAATATTAAATTGCAACTAGGTTTCTCCTCACTACACGCAGAAGCGATGAGTTTTCTTACCAAGATTTGCATTAATGAACTTAAAGCCTATTTAATAGAATCATGTATATTTCGTGCCAATTGCTCCGAGAGGAAAAATCGTAATAGAAAGTAACATGGAGGTTGATGTAAATACTTGAATAATTAATAATTAATATATTAAAGATAATTTTCTCAACCTACTTTCCTTTTATTCGCTTAATTCGTGGGTAAGTATATATCATTCGGAGCAAAAATATCCCGCATTTTCTAATGGCTGATTTTTCACGGTCGGTAATAACATGAATAAAAAATCACTGATGAATCTTCATACACTGTGTATGAAGCAACAGCATGGTTTCCCTTGAACAAGTTTTCCGAGAGAAATTTGTAACTGTCTATGCAACAGCTCGTTCGACGCTGATCGAGCCTGAGAGGGCTCGCCGAAACTTGACCGGAGATTGATGCAAGAACATCGCAACGGTAAAGATCAACGAAAAGGATCAAACGGCGTTCGCACTCAAGCTCGAAGGGGTCGAATTTCTTTCATCCCCTACAGAGCGAGCCCACCTACACAACCACCACCTTTCTCCCTCCCTTGCGCGCATCCATCCAAGGGGGATGGATTTCTGCTCCGGAACGTATTTTTTTCCCTTCCACCAACGTCCGTCTGGAGCGCGAGCTAATTTACGACTCGCAATTCGACGAACGACCGCGCGGCCGCAAGAAGCGCTCATTTTTCAGCGAAAACGAGCATCAGCGTCTCGAGGAAAAAAGAAAGCGAGAGGGGAAAGGGGTGAGAGAGAAGAGCGACTCGCGAAACGACAACCAGTGGAAGTAAATCGACAGCAAGAACGAGAGGGGAGGAAATTGCCCGGGGCTTTTCGATGGTAGACGACATCGACGATACACTTCACACCTTTACGAGATGCTGATGTAACACAACAAGCCGTAGCGTTGAGTGCTCGCATAAGTTCGGAATGCACAGCGTGCGTTATCATAACAGCGTTTAGGATTTTAATTTATTGTATGAGAGAGAGAGAGAGAGAGAGAGAGAGAGAGAGAGAGAGAGAGAATGGATGCATGTAGGGTCATATCAGCCATCTATCTCCTCCTTCTATTGTTTCACAAGTACATAACTTTTTTATGATGTTCTTAA
Organism: Tetramorium alpestre; assembly: GCA_021460005.1. Classification (NCBI taxonomy): domain Eukaryota; kingdom Metazoa; phylum Arthropoda; class Insecta; order Hymenoptera; family Formicidae; genus Tetramorium; species Tetramorium alpestre. The sequence continues at coordinate 2,093,466 of JAJVSH010000015.1, read as the reverse complement.
AAGCATCATAAAACATAAATAACATTAAATGTAATATAGATAGATAATTTCATGACATAATTCGATTGCATTAATGAAACGTACAATAACTGCAAAATTGTTTCATAAAAATCATTCGTGTAATAGTTATCTTCTCAAAATTCGTTTTGCTTACTACAATAAAAATAAAAGCAAAATAAAAACAAAATAGACAGATAAAAGTTCAAAATTACATGAATTAGAGTTGCAATAGTATTATTATAGAATAATGAAAAATAAATTGAAAGATAATTGTAACTAAAAAATGCACACATATGTAATTACTCATAATAATTTTTACATTAATGCCATTAAGAGATAATAATTATCAATAATATTATGGAAAAATATTGAGGTTCCATATATTTTTATCATAATATTCCAATTACATAATTAAATGCAATTAGATTTAACGTTAATAAACTCTTCCTATATCCGCGCAGTTATGGATTGAAAGACCGAGGCGAGAGATTTTATTTTTAACGAGAAGTGGTCTTACTATTGTTATTGGAAAGAACTCGACGAAGCGAAACTCCTTAAAGTGCAAAAACAAGACGGCCTATTACCTTTATTCATAAGGCATTAAACTGTCTCACGTAAAACGCATGCGGAACACCGTCTAGCCATATATATTGCGACTCATTATTCTCTAATGCTTAGTCTGCGCAAACAAAAGAAAGAAACGAAAAGTAAATTGTTAGTCTGAGTGCACTGGATATTATTGCATTTTATATACCGCAATTTTGTACCACTATATTAATGACGCGTTTTAATATTAACAAAAGTGATCGACGCTAATGTATCCTCGCAATTGTAAGACCAACAAACATATAAATAAACAATATGGAAATCGACGGATAAATATGTTTTAAAATTAAACAAAACTGAAATGCAATTGTGTGTGTAATGGCAAAATGGCAAATTTCTACAGTAACATTTTCAAAAAGAACGTTTTTTGCTTTTGGATATTTAAAAAAAAAACCGAATGTGTGTGAAATGGCAAAATGGCAAATTTCCACAATGACATTTTTAAAAAATAACGTTTTTTGCTTTTGGATATTAAAAAAAAACCAATTATTCGGAATAGAGATTAAGATCATTACGATTATACTACGTTTTCCTGAATACTCGCGAAAATCAACCGCCCTTCAAATTCCCTTATTGATTATACAGCGGCGGGTAATTATTCCGGTATTTTTACAGGTGCCACGCTACCGCTGAGTTGCATAACATTGGCCACGTAATATTGGCCGAGCTCTTGAATCCGAGCGTTAGTAACAACGGATAACGCGGCTGACGTTGATAGATTAACCCGCAGTCGAGGGTAATAGCCGAAGAAGAGAAAATCCCGATCTCGATACGATGACGATGACGATCGCGCGTTCACGAATTCTCGAATACGCGAAATCGCATCGTGAGCTCTCTCGCACACATAGGTCGAGAAATTCGCGTAATTATCTCACATATTTGTGAGATCACGTTTTTCACTTTGACGTTCGCGCATGCCGGGTTTGTCGGACCGTAAATTAAATGCGTGCAATAGAAATATTATGTATGCCTTCCGGTCACTTGCGCCATTTGGATTTGGCCTTTTTAGGGCCAAATGTACACAGCTACATTTTATGCAGATAATACGATAAACACCGTATGGAGGACGTAATTGCCGGAAATCCTATTATTTTTGTCGCGAAATAGCGTACGCTACCCCTCGAGGGCACCGCAACACGCTGATGCAATTATTGCCGACCGCACCAAGCGACGTTAAGTTGAATATCCGACGTGCAGCACTACAGATAGTTAAAGTTTAACCCTTTCATTCTAGAGAGTCCTGGTATATAAATTAAAATAGATTATCATTACAAACAGCTACAAATTACAGAGTATTTCTCGAGGTATATTCCGACATTCGAGAATATCTTCCTTCGACCAATTTCCTTTGCAAAACTTGTGACAATGTCCATACAAAGGGCCTTACATCGAATACAGATTTGATGCTAAATTCATTGCAATGTACGCGAGCAATCGATCATAAAAGTAGACTTCGTCTGCGCCAGCATAATCGAGTTTCACGCGAAGATCCAATCAAATTCGATTAATCGCAGGATTGGCAATTTACCGACGCTATTTGCGGCCGTATTAGCGCCTCTATGGCGATTGTGTGCCCGGATATCCAAAGGCTAGGCTCAGATGTACGGGACCAATTAGCAAATCAGCTGTCACCAATGTTTACTCGTGACTGATGAAGGCGGCGATATCTCGCGGCGCTAGAGCGCGAATCTGACGTAGGTACATAATGGCGAAATCAAGCGACCGAAAATTCTCGCCGGATTTCGCGTGCAGAGCCAGCGAAATCCTACAATTTAAGTCAGCCGTTTTAGCTGCGTGCAAGCAAAACGCTGATTTCATTATACGACACTCGCATTGTACTCTCATACGTGAAGTATGTAACCATCAGTTAAATGGATTCGCTCGCGCACGGACCAACCGACGCGTTTATCGCGAATTAGGGAAAATTTCTGTTAAACCTAACGAGATGTCGATTAGGAGTCACAATACACCGCCAGTTCCAATTTGCACAATAACATTCGGTTGTTTTGCATATTTTTAAACGACATTAAAGATGCATTCTAAAATTACGTTGACATGCTAAATCACAGTCAGTTCTGTTCGTTACAGCGAATTTGAGCAAGCGCGCTCGCTGCGCGATGTAATAGTTTTACGCCGATGCGTAATTAACATTAAACTACTTTACATTAATGAAAATTGTTTGCGGCAAAATGGAAATTAATTTTCTCGCCCCGAATTGTTGTTTTGCATTCCGTGTAACAAAAGGGGTAATCAAAATGCGCTCGTGCCACGAGGAACGTCATCGAAATACCTCGGCGCAGCAACGCGAAACATCAGGTAGTAGTAGCAGTGCGCTTTAGCGTTGCATCGCTTAATAAACCGCGAGTTACTCGCCTCGTCGGGCCTGAAGGGAATGTCCTTTTTTTTTATGTTTCCGCGTCTTTCGAAGTGCGGCCGCTTAAATCACGGCCAAACTTCCGGGAGCGCGCCTGGGGGCACGTGCTCTCCTCCTTTCGTCCTTGAAAGTAAAATATATCCCACCTGCATGACTACCTCTCGACTCCCCTGACCTCCGAACCGGGGTCGTCAACCGGGAGTCTCCCCCGCTTATGAAAATCTCGATCATAAAGCTCGTCGAAGTGGTTTTTCTCGCTACACCGAGGGTGCTGCGCCGCGGTAATTCTATTAAGCCTGATTTGCAGCAGCGCGACTGCCAGGACGAAAGGGTGGGCACACCGCTCTTACATAGCGCCGCACGCGGAGGGGTTGCGACAGCTGCCAAGAATTATTGCGCGTTTTTTACGGGACATTAGTGGGCGGGCATCCGGCCCGACGACGAATAGGCGGCACGTTAATACAATGTAACCACCGCGAGGGCACACTGCGTCACGAACGAGCTTGTAACGCCCGTCGACCTCCTCCGGGCTATTCATCTCGAAAGGAGGAAGCGCCGCGAGGGTCCAGGAAGGAGGAAAACCCGACCGCGGCGGTACGCCGTTAACTTCGTTCTCGCGGTAACCCTGAATAGGGTACGCACGTATGTTCGCCCGTTGTATTTCGCAAGTAACGGAACTATGCCGAGAGTAATGAAACGCGAGCTTTGAAGAGATCCATGATCGAATTAAAATATTAAAGCGCCGAATTCATCCGCCGAATTAATAAATTACGAGCGCAAAAATATAATATAATCCCTATTAAAATACAAGCCTCGAATGGAGTAATCGCTTTTGTTCAACTTGAAAACCCGCGTCTCGCCGGATCCTGATATTTTAATAGAGAACGCGGGAATGTAAAATTCATTCAGACGTCACGATAATGAAACATTTCTCTATCTTGAATAAGAAAAACTCAATTAGGGAACCGTCATAGGAGACATGACGGTTCCGTTTGATTATAATAAAAAGTGATATTTTCCGTGCTTGAATATGCTGAGAGAAAATACCGAGCCTCGACCCGACGTTGTGTTACGTCGGGAACAAATGTAAGTCACGGATCAGTGATCCTTTCAGAGAAATGATTACCCTGCGAAGTGCAGTTTGTTTGGGCGGGGCAGTAAAGCCACGTACGTGAACGCAATCCGGCGCTTTCTCCTTGTCTAGCGCCGAGGGCACGGGAGCTGGCCCGGCTTTTCCGACTACCGTTACAATGCGGAAGCTCATTGCTACAGTTAACGCAAAGAATTCTCGGAACTGCGCGTGCAATTAGTTTCCACCGCGAATCGATCGCGGCACGTAAAGCCGTGCCATGTTCCGTCCCGGGTAATTCACGTGAGTTACAGGGCGAAAACCCGACAAAACGCACATGTGATCTTGAAAAATTGCCTATCGTAACGTATCATTAGTTAAAATGAAAATTTCTTCACGAGTCTATTTTGCTAGGTTTTTACGCGAGCCTTAAGAAGAACGATGTAATCGTCTAGGAACATTATGAGCGATTAAGGAGAATATTGCATGTAGATTGAATTATATATGAAAAGAGACTAAAATAGAGAACGTCACAGACATCATATTTGTGCGACGAGAAATACAGAGACCGTAGAAAATGACGGTAGACCAATGCTATTAATATTTTTCATAAAGATGTACAAAAGTTACGCTGAAAATAGTGGCGGTTACTTAAATGCACAATTAAATTAAGATTGAATAGAGCATTTTAAATTACGGTTGACAGACGCGTAGACGGTGTTATCGAATAATAGAATATTTCTTCCCTATATCTATCCCCATCCTCGTTCTTATTTTATCTTCAAATGTGCCGATGACATTCCCGGAAAGGATTTTGAGAGAAAATTCACCTCTCGCACCTCGTGCAAATCGTGACAAATGTGGCTGCATCTGGCGGAATTCTTTTTGTTCGCCGCGATGTAATGGAACGAAGATCTAATTTCGCGCCACGAGTGGACGTAGATAGATCCGATTGGGCGACTTAGCGCAACCCGCAAATGGCCGGAGCGATCAATCTCCATCGAACCTATTTCGACCGGATCGTCGGGTATTTCGCGCGGTGACGTTAAAGTTTGATTACTCAACTATGAATAGTCGAATGACATGACGAATACCTGAGATAGCAACAAAAAAGCATGCTCGAAAACGCGTTTATTCCGATCCGCGAAAAGCCTCCTTTCGATATTCTTCCCTTCGTGGCTGTGTAATTTTTTTGTTGATCTCCCGCTCCACTTCTCGACAATATTGCGTTATGCGCAAAAGCGAGCCGTCTGTAGCTCGAGTTCGGGGATGGATTTCAGAGCATCTGTCGACGTATCGCATTCACAGTTATCGAATGACACAATGCACATACGCGTAATTTGAGCTATTGCGGTATGGTCAAAACAGCAAACGTGTTTCATGGATAACGCTGAACAGTGGAGGCTGAACGTTAGATTGATGGACAGTCAGATACCTCGTTATGTTAACAAATCGAACAGCGATAATTACGTACACCTATGACACATCTGTCAATCCGTTGTCCTTGACTTTCGATAAATAAGCTCACTCTTTTCGTGTCTAATGATTTTGCCAAGGAAGATCTCTATAATTCTGGTTAAATATTCACAAATGCAAAATTCAGGTGCTATACGTTTACAAAACTTGCACAAAGTTATTAATACATGTCGATTGATTTTCTCGTATCGTATTTTGATTTCATTGACGAATATTAATTTCATTGGATAGAAGATTTTACATATCTATCGAGCTAGATTACCTACATAGGCACAATTATACAAAACTATACAGAGAATTTAGTGCTCTTTATGTACTAATTTAATGCTCTAATCCTGATTTTATTGAATACCGATTTAATTAAAAAAATTTTTTTTTTAATTTAATTTTAAAATCCAATTAATTTAAAAAAGAGTAATTAAAAAAATTTTTCTTCATAATCATGATAGATCAGATTCAAAGAGATACACTTTTGGAGTAGTTTTTCGGCGTAAGGAGTAGTGCATCAAATTTTACGTTATAGTACATATGAAAAGCACATAAATAGCACTAAATTATAGTGTAAGCGTATTTTTCCTATACTAATACTTCCTCAAAAAAAGAAGCTAGTATTTAGAAAAATACGAGCTTCTCTTTTTAAGAAAGTATTCTAACTTTATTAAAAGGTAGAATAAAAATAATTTTCGGCTCACCAACATTTAAACTATAACATATTAAAAGCACATAATTAGCACTAAATTATGATATAAGTGTCTTTTTTTAATTATTCTTTTTTTTAAATAGGTATTTAACTTTTTTAAAAGACAGCACAAAAATAATTTCTCGCAAAACGGCTAGAGCAATAAAATCAAGATTAGAGTGTTAAATTAGCACATAAAGAGCACTAACGTCTCCGCACAGTTTCGTATGATTATGCCTATGTGAGTATTCTAGCTTAATAGACATAGATTTTTCAATGCGCCATTTGCAAAACGTACATTATCAAATAGTCATTTGAATTCGTGATAGAAGAGAACTTCGGTGCCGCTTGGTCGATCATAACGATTCAGCGATCATAGATGTAAATCGTTTTGAAGGTAAAGAATGGACAAAGAGGAAAGGAAGTTACGTTTCGACAAAGGGCGCCGCGGCGAGATAGTCGGAAGAAAAATTTCCACGCCGGGAAACTCGGCAGCGGCGGCAACGGCGAGAGAACGGATTAAAACTTCCTCATCGGCATCGGGATAATTGGTTTAGTTATCGGATCTCCGCCAACTGTATCGCTGGCCGATGCCTCGCCGGGTATCGCTTTCTATACCTCTCTCCGCGTTTTCCACTTTGTGTCTCTCTACCCTATTCCTTTAATCTCGCGTAGTCGCTCCGCTCCACTCTGCTCCGCTTCGCTCCGTTCCGCTTCGCGTAGTTCCGTCGTAACTCATGCTCGAAATCATCTACCGGCCCGACTTTCCCCCCCCTGGCACGATGTTTTCCTTGACCCGCTCGCGCCGATGACAGACGTATTTTACAACGACGACCCTCCGCGAAACTTTGCAGGCGTAAAAATACGCGATGCGCGTTATTTTAGCTGCAAACACTCGCCAGGCTGGCGTGTATCCTGCGAAACATCTGCTCTAAATACAAATGAACATCTGGTAATTCTCAGATACAAACCGCATATAATAATATAATTCAAAAATAAAGAGAACGAAATAATATATATTTAATTTATATAGAAATTTAAATTTTCAGTAATTTTATCGGTAATGTATTGTAATATTTAATTTTAACATTTTAATTAAAATTTTTTCTTTTAAAAATAAAAAACGAAAAATATTATGAATTACGAATAAAAAAATTGAGAACACATTTATATAGCTGTTGTATAAAAGTCACATAAAAATAGCAGCGACGGCTTTGGAAATAATCTCATACCAAAGTCAATCCTATTAAATCGCGAAAATGAATTAACGATAATCAAGAATCAAGTGCTACTCGTTAAAGCGGTAAAATTTTCTCTGGCGATAGGAATGAATGGGAACTGTACATAGAATCAAAAAGTGGCTCGTACATTAATGCGAGTGAGAATACTGTCGTTAATTGGCAAAGTATCGACGTGCTCGAAACATTTATTGGTCGCCGTATAATGTAACTTCAAACTGCGATACTACCTAGCCGTAATTTGGCCGCGGTTACCAGCCATCGTTTTCCCGCACGTCCGTTGCGCACGATGGTCTGATTCCATTTGCCTTTATCCCTTTTAATATCGCCGCTTCCATGTCCAACAGCTGGTGTTAAGCAGATCAACGTTGCTGTCGCCGGAGTTAACGACGAAATGCTACGCACGTGACTATCGCAACGGGATAACCACTGCTTTGATATTCACCGCATTTTCCCTTTTTAAAATTCCGGCGGAGTATACTAATTTATTGAATTACTATTCTGTTAAATGCAATAAATTAGTATTAATAGATTGGTTGATTTATACTACATTATCAGTTTTGCGTTGGCGCAAATAAATCGCTTCGTTTATTAATTTATCAGTTTTGCAATTAAATGAACTAAAACTAGTTTCGCAAACACGAGTATAATTTCGATAAAAAGGTAAAAATAGTATATCGTATAAATAATGTATTATATAATATACGTAGAAGACAATGCTCGAATATAGAAACAAGAGTGTAGATAGGAAGAACGGAACTAGCTTTCTGTCTTTCATTACGATTGTCGCTGACAGTCCATTTTTCGACGATAAAATACGGTGACCGATTTCGCATTATCGTACCGTGTCGCCGCATTTATGTGGCCTTAATTATACGACCAACGTATCTGCCGGCACTGGTGCACGGTCATTTATTGCTTTTAACGCGTCGTAAGCAAAGATTGCTTCATCGCGAGTGTTTCCGGTAACATGTTTTTGATAAGCCGGTAGAATGAAATAAATGTAAGGCAAATATAGGTGCATCTGGCAATGAGACCTCGATTTCCATATTTCTTTTCTTACGGAAATACATCTCTTTCGCGAAGTTTTAAATGTACTTCCAAGCACTTTCTAGTCTTAACCTTTCTTAAGATATATACTTCTATCAGAATTTTCATTAATTAAACGTAAAATAACAATTTCACAATGGCGATTAAGTTTATTAAGATAAACGATCGGAAATACCATGTAATTCGTACGTTCGCTTTAAGTTTTAAAGTGAAAAAATCCTCTAAATTGACGACTCTCGAATTTTTAAGAGATTCAAAGCCCCTCGTTACGACTTCTATTTCCTTCGTTTTCCGTGTAAAGACGATCTCGAGGTGCGCCGGGAGATAGAACTTTATCCCTTCCGAAGCATTATCGAAACGGACGGCGCTATCGAAACGAAGAGAGCATTGTCGTAAGTGTTATCGACAAACGCTTTTTCCGCTTTTCCTTGTTCCGGGAGCACTGTCTACGAGCAGAATTGCGGCTGCATAAATTTAAATCACCTATGCCGTGTCTTAAGATCATTCGATAGAGAGAGAGCAGATCGACTAATCCTCCCTCATTCCATAATGCAGTGGCCTTTGATACGAAGACCCCGGGAACCTGGTCGAAGAGACAAGTTAAAATAGTAAAAGTTTCCTAACTACGTCTGCAATCGTTACGGTGGCGAAATGAGGTAACTTTAATTGGAGCATGTAAATATGCTCTTGGCACCTCGTTTACCGCAAGAGTAATACTTCTAGAATTAATTGCTGTTTATTTATATCGGTTACAATTACAAATTTCGCGGACGACTCTAATCTTCTTGATAATATTGTCAATATTGGATGAAAAAATTGTTTGGTTATCTGTTAATAATATCAAGAATGACGAAAAGATCGAGTATGTAAATATGGAAAATACAAGATATACCGACAAATGTATAAATTCTCGACAAGGTCTCGATTCGTTGATTCCGATCAAAAGTTTCCATCCATCATTTAACTTATATTCAATAACGACTATCTCGCACGCAAATCGAGCATAAAACGGCCCCGCCTATAATTCGTTGTCCACATTGGCTTCTGTTTAAAATAGGAGATGGAATAATGATAGGGGATGAGATGATAAAAAAAGCGTGTCGGGGAGAGATGATCGTCATGATTATCCAGCTTGAGAACGCGTCGTATGTTGATCAATCCGCAGCATCGAAGCGCAATCCAGAATTGCAAGGCTTCTATGAAAAACAAATTGTTTTCCCGTAACACTACCGGAGTGTAAGCCGCACTTCGCTCTCATAAGGCCGAATTCGTGGCAGCGATCCAGGCTGCTAATGAAAAAAGCGTGTTCCCGACAACACCGACTGTTGCGAAATTGTCGTGTTTCGTTGCCACTCGAAACGAAGCGAAGTAGAAATCGATACCCGACGTAAAATGTGAGCCAACAAGTCCAGGAATCGTTAGAAATTTTTTCTTAACATTGACTGGTATTGAACATGGTGCAACGCGAGCAAACTAAAATAATACAAAGTCTAAGTAATAATAATAACAGCAATAAGATTTAAAAAGAGAAATAACAAATAACATCGCGTTTTATTAATTCGATATAGCTCTTAGAAAAATGTTTCCGTGTAACGAAACGTGGAATAGTATATAACAGAGTCTTGAAGCGTAGTAAATCTTGAAACGGTCGTTAGATGTTACAGATTGTTAACTATGAATGGCGAAGCTACTTCGCTCTTTTATCGTGAATGTTCAAAAAAGAGGCACGTTAAAAAGTTTAAAAGAGGATTACGCTAATGGGCAACTCGTATCGTAATGTAAAGTACGACGCGGCAACACTCCGGAATTAACTCTATTACCCTTATATTATTACCCCACCTCTCTCGACGAGTATTTCGCGCTTCGCGTCAAATCACAATCAGAGATTACAAAATGTTCGGCGCAAATAAACCATTTCCCTATAATCCATTCTATAAGCCTGTTATAATTCAATGATGCTTGCGTACTGTAACAGCTCGTACATTTTCCCAGGAGTTATCATTCCGCGTGCAAATATATCGGCCGTCATGAATTCTCGCGGCTTGTTTTAACGTTCGCGTTAATTGATTATTTGTTTTATTATATTGTGTTCTTAGCATTTGTTTATTATCGCGTTGGCTTGATTGTAATGAATATCGTAGAGTAATAAAGAAATTTATGCAAAAAATTATATATCACGGCTCTCACGGCCCGGTATTTTTTGAATAAATGATGTATTACCTCGGGCGCGTCTTCCTTTTGGCGCACGATAAAACGGTGAGCGTGAAAGTTATGGTTAATGTCTATAGAAACTTTTGGCACCGAAGAAATAACAGAGAAAACTCGGCGCGAAGAAACTCCTGGGATCATCTTATTACTACATCGCGAGTGTCGCCTGTCGATCAAGTTCGAAACAGAATGAGGGATTACGAGTGGCAGAACGCGCCGAGCAAATCCCTACTCTGCAAACTGTCAATAACTCGTTGTCAGTCGCAGCACGTATCGTGTCTCAAAACGAGGCGACCGTATTTACGATGCGAATTCACGACGTAATAAAAAAAGGTCGAAAGTAAATCGACGTATAATTCGTCTTCGTGAATTTACCGAAATTCGACGCCCTATAGCGGGCTCCCCTCCTCGACCTTGCTTACAACCTTTAAAATTGATGACGAGATCGTATGACGCTTACGAAAATTGCCGTTCAAGTATCGAGGGGAGACTCTATGAATATTTCAAATCAAGGACAGCAGGATGAAGTGACAATGTTTAATTTGTATACACGAACCATCTTGTTTGCCCTTGATATTAATTTTATGTCTCGAAATTGTTTTAAATAATACGCGATGTGGTTGATCTTCTACTCGAGATCTTGATAATAAATGAAAACCAAAGAGTCCATCAGTCATCCAATTATTACATGGAGCGCCGTGCGCATCGATCCTCATTCAAGTACCGCGAGAGTTTGACGCAGGCGGCAAATAAATCGTTTTCGCATTATTCTCCTTCCGTAATTCGACAAGTTCGATTGTTCGATGTCGACGTCACATTCGTTTCTAAAGTAGGTATTGACATCGATCGATGTCAAGTAGGAAAATAGACGACGGAAACTCTCGATCACTGTTACTCGGAAGGGATGATTAAACGAGATTCGATGACGGTCATGCGAAAGCTCAGAGATAATTAAACGTAAAACAAGACGTGCACGACAATTGGTCGAATAATTCTAGCCGCGTTTCCAAAGAGAGATGACATTATCGAATTCCGAGGTGTTGATACGCGAGGAGTGGAGAAGACGAGTAACGAGGTGATGCGTGAAGAAAGGCGCAGCAAAGTTCCCTCGCGGAAGTTTGTCTTTCAGGAAGATAAATAGAAGCGAAGTGGGACATGAACCTCTTTGAACCTCGTTGTCCATCCCCCGAATGTAATGTGGAACGACGGTGACGGAAGAATTTTCAACCTTGCCTTCCCTTCTCTCTCTCTCTCTCTCTCTCTCTTTCTTCCTTTCCTTCTCTCCGTCGTTTCTCTCGGTCGAAGACGAAAGACAATAAATCCTGGTGTGCAGTTACGGCACGGAGCGCCGTTAACTCCCGATAATGGCTCTGTATTAGTTTCGTCTCGTTTGATCGCGAAACTTTTCTTATTCTCGCGCTGTTGGGAGGGAGTCACGTCCGACTATAGCTCCGCGAGTTCCACTTGGCTGTTGTACCACGGCAGACTCGAACCAAACGATCGGCTTCGATCAGCGGATGCGCATCATTCGCGCGATTGAACACACGCGATCGTGTGCATAAGGGCCTTACGTGTGCGTCGATCCTGTCGCCTCGATTGCTCGTCAGGCAAATTGAGGATTTGTTTGCGTTGGCATTCGTGCCGGTTGTCTTGATAAATCCTTAAGCTGTCGTGCGGAAATATCGTTCCACGTAACACGTGTGTTTGCGAGGATGTATACGTATCCTTAGAGCGAATAATTTCTGATACGTGAGTAATCACTGTAGTAAAAGTATCGTAAATACCACTTCTACGGCAAACAATATTTCATTGGAGTTGATCTCATAGTTCTAACAAAAGGTGTGTCACAATTGTCCAAATTTTATTCTCCTCGAAATATGTTATTAAATATGTTATTTTAGAAATTATTATATTTTTTGAAAAATATAAAAATACAATTATAAAGTACAAGTAGAACATATATAAAGTTTAATAATCAGGTTTTCTTTAAAATCTTTTTTGTATTTTACCATTTTAATGACAATTGCTTAAAATAAAATATAAACGTTATGTTGTTTTATCTTGAATTTCAAAATGTGTATATATAAAAAAAATTTGTTTCTCAGATTGTTATATTTAACAATATATTTCAAGAAGAAGCAAATTGATTCCGGACAGTTGCAACATGTCTCTTGTACGACAGTGATGTATATAAGTTTTCAGAACTTTTGTTTGAAAAATCTTATCAAAATCGATATACCGATAGTTTACGTACACAAATCTGACAGGAACTTTTTTTAAAAGCAAACTTAGTTCAGTTTAAAAACAAAATAAATATAAAAATAATTCTATCAAATAATGCAAAGATTTGAATATATGTATTGAGCCATTATTATTTTATTAAATACTTTATTGCAAATAAATGTTTTTATTAAAATTTTGTAAAATTTGCATTTATAGACTTAAAAATTTAATGCTTTTATTAAAAACAGAAATTTGGTAAAATAAAAGCGATAATACAAGAAATGTCATCCTATAATATCAGGTTTAAATGGTAAAAACTTCATCTACTGATTGACATATACTTTATATATTAATTATTAATCAAGGTAAATTATTTTCAAACGAATATTAAAAGGTATTACTCGCTTCCGTGTATATTTAAAAATGTAAAGAGAGAAAATTTTATGACGTCGCATCCCATAATTGATAACTGATTTCGATAGGGTACGGGGAACGCGTATAATTTATCGTTCTACGCCTTGTCGAAGAACTTGGCAGCGTTTCAGGTCGTTGGAAAGTTGACCGAGGCCGCACAGATGTATCGACATTTACTGGCCGGCTGCAATCCCACTGATAAATTGCACGTTATTATTTTCGCGCAAGCACGCTGCACGCGCGCTCGCCGATTTAATGACGAACGTTCGTATAAATATTAATAGCTATTTACTAGCAAACACACAGGTCGCGTTGCTCAGATTTAGAATTGACAATTTAAATTATTTACGCGAGTTTTTCTATATTAAAGCTTTAGAAAACAGTAATTAAATTGTAATTAATTAAATTGTTGATTCCTATTTTATTTATTTTCTCCTATTTATATTCAGCTTAGATAGAATCTCTATTTTAGTTTATCTACCTATTCTAATGATCATAATTAAACTCGAAAATCAAAGATACAAAAAGCGATGATGCGTAACGAACCAAAATCGCGACGACGAGTTCCGTTCAACGATACAATTTGCAATTGCAAAATTATCGGTTCTGCATTAGACCACATGAGTAATGATAAACAAGGCAGAAATAATTTAATCAGGATTGTGGCGCGGCGCGGCGCGGCGGTGTGTCGATGTGGACTCGCACAACGTGCCAGCAGATATTTCGGTGACTGGCGAGCTATTCAAACGGACTTCCGCGGTTCGGGAAAGGGAGGAGGGAGAGAGGGAGGAAGGCAACTTGAAAACATGTATCGCGCAGAGTTGCTTGCCTATCGCGGCTAATTACGCGTAATGCGCCCACCGGCCGCTTTGTTGTTACACACCGCGAAACTCGTTACTGAAATTTCACGAGTTCCGTGCGCGAGTTATTACGATCGTGCGTTATACGCGCTATCTCGCGCTTTAATCTCCGCGCCGACATTATCCTTCTCGTATTGTTCCGATGGGAAGTCTTCCTCAGGGAAGTCGAAGTTGAAATGCGAAGAGGGTGAGAGAGAGAGAGAGAGAGAGAGAGAGAGAGAGAGAGAAAGAGGGAGGGAGATATTACTACCCCCGTCCTCACTTGCATGTGCGCCCCTATTATATACTACTATTCTCAGACTTTGGGAGTAATGCATATTCCACGTATACATATATATGGTAGCTTTCTCGTAATTTTCTCTCTTTCTCTCTCTCTCTCTCTCTCTCTCTCACTCACTTTCACAATTTAACTCGCGAATATTGCGGTATATCACGCAGTAACAAAGTCCTTTGGTAAGTCCCATGGAGATTACGAGGACTTCTTGTACAACATCGCATTGGCCAGCGGACGTTTAATCTCGCATATGTTTTCAACAATTTTTTTCATATAGTGTGTAGCTTTCACTCACACAAAGAAGTCGCGAAGAGGAACAGACGTGATGTGGAGAAAATTTATTTTTTGCGGGCCAATTTAAATTAATTACAAGTCCAATTCAGATCGTCGACCGAAAAGATTTCTCCATTTGTCGTGAACCTCACGATTAGCATTGCTATTTATTCGAAAGATATACGCAATGAGCCTGGTGCCAAAAGTGGCCCGGAATTGAAAGGGTTAATTGAGGCTTTTGCGGGCACTCCGAGCCGCAAACATTTGCTCTGAATCCGCTGCGTACGCCCGCCGCGATTTACTTCCGATGACCGCGGTAGTACTTCCGATAGCTGCGGTATCGCTTCCGATAAGTTCGTATTATCCTAGCAGGAATCGAAGTCAGGGAGAAAACGGGTGCGCGTAGGAAGATATTATCCGTGTATAACAGTCCCGCGATCTCTCTCACCGTCGAGCAGCCACTTGACGTACATATCTCAGGAGCTCGCGTGCCACGACGCGACGTGCAAATGTACGGAACGTGCATGCAGTGGAAGAAGAGAGGGAGGGAGACAGAGAGAGAGAGAGAGAGACAGAGAGAGAACACTTCAGTGAGTAACCTGGCAGGGATTTGCATGGGACAATATCTCGTCTGATTTATCCCCCAGAGGCTAGGGGTGGAAAAGGGCAGACGAGTCCGAAGGATTTATTTCTTCGGCGTTTTACACGCCGCACCGCGCGACACGGAGAAATAAAGAGGGGATGACGACCCTCCTTCTTCCTTTGCGAGAACATCCGGTTTATTACTGGTTGTATGCAGCACGCGCGATCCCGAGCGTTGCGCGCCGAGCGGATCGGAGCGTATCGACGCGACATAGTGCGCGCGCGCACGTTTATAGCCTTTACCGTTTAGTTTATCGGTAGAACACTTTTCCCGGCCTCTACTTGAGCCCCCGTGGGATTTACGGTTCGACCCGTAAAGTCCGACTCCACTTACTTTCACGTCCCGCGTCCCACCCGTCCGTGACTTCAACATCGCGCCGCGCTCTCGCAATCGTGGGTCGTGACTTTGCTCGTCGTGTTCGTCCGTCAGCAGATAGTGTCGTCTACCGACATGTAGCTCGCTCACGACTCGTTGGCAATGTAGCTGTTAACGTGTACTCGTTTCGCGGCAATCTCGGTGAATTGTCGTAAAAATACTCGCCCCCATCGTCCCTTATAGTCGCTCGTTTCTAAAATGTAACTCTGCCCATCACAACGGTTTAAATGACATTATCTGAAAAGCCATTTTCGACCCGATACAACAAGACTATTGTCTGTGTTACTTGTAAAGGTTGTGTATTCAGTGGACAATGTAACCCTCAACAAAAGATTGCTGTCAAAGCGGGTTCCGACCGCTATTTCTGAACTTTCGTACATACGCACGATTTTGCGAATGAGTCCGAGGTCAACGCGATAACCATCAGGAGGACGAGGGCGACAGTCGAATTGGGTGACCGGGCTTTCAGGTCTCTGTAATTTTTGTTCTCGCTCCATTACAGTCGGACCCGAAGAAAAGTAATGGTGATGATCTTGACAATTTGGAGACGAACAGCGTAGGAAGTTGATAAACGCAACATATTCTTCAGATATTTAGCTAACGTCCCTTATTAAAATCCCTAATAAATTGCTTGCAGGAATAATTGATTTTCATGACGAAATACGATATGTCTCGTATTGATGATAAAATAATTTACTTATTTGCGTGATTTAATAAAAAAGTTGCGATCATCTTTCGATGTCTTTCAATGATACCGACATCGTTTCTATTAGTTCTTAAACAAAGCCACAGACCTAATCTCGATAACTCCGCATACATACGTGAGAGGGTAGGAGGGGACGGTTAGGAAAGTTAGTTGGAGACTTCATAGTTTGTCGTTAGATACGAATATATATATATATATATATATATGTATGTATGCTCAGTTGACGAGAGTTTCATTCCGGTAAGTTCGAGCGGGTTTCCCTGCAGTAATTACTTGTAAATCTCTTACGAATAACGGCAAACGTGAGATTAATTTCGCCTACGAGGACGTGTAATAATTGGTGTTCTTACAACTGCAGAAAGTATGCAATTAATTGTTTTAAATTGTTAAAGTTAAATCTGTATAACGCGAATATCGTTATCAAATGAGCTTTGAAACGTTGAATATGAAAATTTTATTCCTTTAAGGTTTCGATATAATTTATACCGTGTAATTTAGAAATACATCTGTCTCTCAAAAATATTCAAGACTCCTAAAATAAATCAAAAACAAATCTGTATGCTGCAATCGAGCGAGTTAAAAGAAAATCAATGGCGCGCACTGGAGCGATTTAATTTTTCTTCTTGAGATTCTGCTGCTTTCTCCTATTTGTGTCCGAACTGCAGAAACTTTTATCTTATTTTGCTAATTCTACGAACATCGGGATTAAACGTCTGAACTTTTTCACCGTGTACGCATCCAAATATATATGCCAAGCTATTTTGTGCGAACGCGGGTTATTTATACAAACGCGATTGAAACGAAATTGTTTCTCTTTAACATCCCTTCAAGCAGACTACAACTTCCTTTATAGTAATACTTGAAACGTTTCGTCGGAAACTTGATTAAAACTGATACAAAGTTGTTGAGATTAATTAATTGATTTTATGCTTTCGCGTTTCTGACAAAGTCTACGAAAAGCTTCATCAAATTTAATGATAAATGTCGCATTTAATTATAATATATTCTATTCTTTCGTATTTCTCATTCATTACATATGTATAATGAGAATAAATTACAATAAATTATAAATTATACTGGTTATGAATTGTAATGGCTGTGAAGCAATTGTGACGGCGAGAATCTACCGGTCTTTCCACGTTTGTATATTCAAAGCATTTGATTCCAGGAAAGATACAATTTGCCGAAAATCCATGCGGCGAGCGAACAATATGAAGCCTTTTTGTAGTGACACGTTGACACGGGTAGATATCGCTTTATATTTGAATGTATCTCTCGGGCAATTTTAACGTATACAGCGCATTTTTATCCGCACTGACATATTTACATGCGTTTGAAATTTTATTCGAAATGTCGGCGTCGAAACCATCCAAAAAGACTATCTCGTGAAAGGCCAATAATTTTGCCGATATTATAGCGAGAAAGATATATGGAGACATATGGCGACATTTTGGCGATAATATTAAAGATTTTCGGTGATGTACGATTTTCATGCATGACTCACCCACCATTGAGCACGTGGACAAGGACGCTGGCTGACTCGGCTGTGGATGGTGCACAAGTGTAATTGCCGGAATCGGCTGGCAGCGCTCTACTGATCAGAAGACGTGACGTCCGCGTTTGCTTCTCCGTCACGACGCTAATGCCCCCACGTTGGCTATAGTTTATCACGTTATCGCCTTTGTACCTGAAAAATTATCAAGAATAATCCGGAAAGCATTAGTATTAGCATCGAATCAAATCCACTTTAAAAAGAGCTTCCATATATCTTTGTTAAATTATTGGATAAGGAATACGATAGAAATTGTGTGTGTAAATGCAAGCATTTATGTATGAATGTAGAAACACAAGAGCATTTTCCGGAATCAGCGCGAACGCAAGATCTATGGATTCTAAAGACCACCGTCTCCAAGGAGTAACTTCCGCGAAGATTCACTTCATCGGAGATTCGTTTTTACGACGCTCGCGTTGAAATTTTTCGATAAAACAGATTCTATCGAATGGAGGTCATTCTAGATTTGGATTTCGCGAAACTCGGCTGTGTCGAAATACATGTGGAACAAATTCAATCCGTGCTATCGCCAAGGGAGAACGCTCAAACTCACCAATAGATGAAGGATGGTGGTTCCGGCGTTTGCAGCACGATGCAGGTCAGATTGATGTCGCTCCCGCTTTTGATGTAGAGCTCCGAATTGCCGTTGATCTTTGCCTTCGAGACTGCACACGGGGACAGAACAAAGTTAAAGTGGTTTTTGGGCTGTGGATAGTAAAGTAAAGCCCAGACCAAGAAGTATGATCGTAATTTCGTTTAAACCGCCGCAAAGCTGCAATTAACTCACGTCGAACCGCTCGAAACCGGCCACTTAAAAATTCACTTAAGAAACAAACGGCTTCGGAAACTGTTATTGAAGCGCAGCGAGGGAACTTGTAATCGCTTTAAAACACAATCTCCAGATTCTCATTCTTTTACATTGATCTTTTTTTTTTTATTTCTATTAAAAAGAATTGTGATCAAAATTTAGCATCTTTTCACTGTAAAATTAATTATTGCCTCTAAATAATTATCCCATCGTAATTTCGATTATAATTTGTTTTCACAGCTTTTTATTTTTTTTTATATATTTTCTTTTTTATATTTTTCTTTTAACGTTTGAGAGGATTTAATCAAAGACCAATAAATTTACTTAGAGCTGGCGATCGAAGCTTATATAACAGAAGAGATACGCGCACGTACCTACTACGCTCAAGTTGAAAGCTTGACTAATTTTGGGCTCTGTCGAGACCTGACATTCGTAGATTCCACTGTCTCGCACTTGCGGCGAGCTGATTTTCAGGGTCCACTCGTCGCTACCATCGCTGTGCAACGATTGGAAACGCTGGTCGTTTGTGTACGTTAGGATGCCGACAGTGAGGATATGCAAATCCCGCTGCCTGATCCACGAGACCTGCGCAATCAAGAGACATCTGCTGTTATAGCATAAGATACACCAAACTGAACATTCAACCGAGAAGCGTCTAGCGTTGTGTCGCGCAACGCCCGTGTAACGGTCCTGAACGTGCATTTTGCATGCTTTTACAAATGTTAGCGTAAAATAAAGTGGGAAACGTTGTTAAACTATATAGTCCACAAACAGAAGCTACTAAGATTTGAAGAGATCAAAATACTGGCGTCAAAATTCTTCATGTAATTATCGGTCTTTCGGATGATGTTACGTATGCAAATGCGTAAAAAAGAAAATCTTCGATCGACAGCCGACTGTCGCGCGACAATCTGTCACCGGTGCGAAATCAAGGCTCAGGTGAAGCGCAATCGCGACGGTCGTGCTGATTCTACGATCGCAAATATAAACGTCGAGATGCATGTGCGTGCGCGCGTTATTGAAGGCCGATGGCGTGGCTGTGAATGGCGGAAGCAGGGAGCTAAAGGGAGATCCGCAGAGGGGTGAAGAGGTAGGGTGCGAGAGAAATTTGATTTATCGGCGATTACGATCGGTGATTGGACTCTGACGGGTTCCTGTGCGTCATGCGGTGATGCATGAGCAACGGCCGATAACGCGTAATGTCACCGTTCACCCGGGTGACCTATGCGCCTACCCGCGAAATTACTTTGCATTAGGACCGCGAGTGATGAATACCGGGTTAAACAGCGGCTCGAGCGGCTCGCTAATTCACTAAACCGCCTGAAAAATTGGCGCTGCAACTATGTATTTAGCATGTACAATAATCCACCTTTTACAACGTTTATGAGTACACCACTTTGTCACTTCATNTGACTGAACAATGACGGGACGTGAATTAAACGAGCAACGGTATATAAAAATGGTTTATTAAAAAAAAAAAAGAAAATTTGAAAAGGAATAAAATTTTTCTCGTAAAAATATTTTTTTTGTACTCTCTTAGTAATGTAACATCAAAGAGATCCCACACAAAGAGTTAATTTTCTACAGTACAATTAGATTGTGTAACCATTTAACAAATGTCAGTTAACTTTTCATAAACTTTCTGATTCTTTCTTCCTGTTATAAATAATGTTTCATAGCACAATGGTCGTAGTTGAAAATATTTCGATGTTAACAAGATCACGTGTTAATATACCTTCGTAATTTTCTAAATTTGCGCAAGAAAATGTATGCACGTTGAACCATGAAGAGTTATACTTGCCTTGCAAGTTCGCAGGCGGAAATAAGAAAAAAAGAAGGCGAAAAAGCATTACAAAAGCCTTGGCGCGCAAAGATGTGAACTAGGTTACTGTAAAAGTGCGAGGCGATGTCGCGTGGGTAAATGAGGAATGAACTCGTATACGAATTGCAGGTCGCGCAAGTGCATTAGCCAAGAGAGCGGCGAAGTTTGTCGAGGAACGCGGATTAATGCCTTGCCGACACTGTAACTACGAATT
Organism: Tetramorium alpestre; assembly: GCA_021460005.1. NCBI lineage: Eukaryota > Metazoa > Arthropoda > Insecta > Hymenoptera > Formicidae > Tetramorium > Tetramorium alpestre. The sequence goes on along the minus strand of JAJVSH010000015.1, from coordinate 2,072,602 downwards.
TATTTGACTTCAAATTGCGTGATTCCGATCGTGAGGATTTTCACGCGCCCGCACGTACGTTTAATTTATCAATGCCAGCAGGGAGCTCGCGCGAAAGAACGCGATAGAATGTGAAAAATACATTTCAAGCTAAATAATACCATAATTAAAAATTTTGCAATAATCGAACGAGTGATTTAATTTTAGAATGACAAATTTGTTGCGCTTTCGCTCTATTGAATCCCCTCATAATGGCGAAATTTAATCGCGAGAACTTGTTGACGTATAATCGAACGTTAAAACGTCCACCGAGCTTTGCATAATTTACATAATAAGAAGATTAATCGGTTAATTAATTTTTTTTCTAAAAATATGGGCGCGACATCGACAGCGCAGCAAGATTATTGATTGCCGAAGATTCGAGCAAAATAATTCTATAATATTTTCTGCATTCTGTATTCTCGAGTTGTACGTTCTATCTTTAATCTTCCCGATGGTAAGTTTGTTAAAACCGTGCTTGGTTGGATTACTGAAGAAGCAAACAATATTGACGTGTATAATACTATCGTTGTATCGATGGTACATTGACTAAGACAAATCCTTGAATAATTTTCGCGAAAAAGCAGCAATCTTTGCATACGTGATAAAAATAGAAAAAAAATAAAAGTAAAATAGAATGGAAACTAATTCGACGGAAGATTTAAAATGAGATGTAAAAATACTTGGAAGAGACTCGACGGTGATAAATCTTAAAACGACACGAAGTATAAATATCTCATAAACCGAGAATAATCTTCGCAATCAAAATCGTACTGCGACGTTTAACGGGCTCGCGATCCTAATCTATACTCGCGAAATACAACGTTCCCAAACTCGGGCGCTGTTATTACAACGACGGGCTCTTGATAAGGAAACTTGGAACTTACCGCACGATCGCCAAGATTGCGCACCCTGCAGTGCAGGTAAGCGGATTGCCCGACGGTGGTTGTGGTCTCTCTCTTTGTCGTGTTGTCGAAGTAAGGCTGACTAAAGGGTTGCTCCCAGTAAGAGGACGGATGGTGCTCCACTACAGATCTTCCGTTCTTTGCCGCGCATTCTGCCAAAAACAATAAGGCTCGTTAATGGGGTTTATTCATCGACACACTTTAATGAAATTTTGACGCCGAGAATATTGGATTTTAAACAAATCCCATAAAAGCCTTGGAATAACTAAATTTTTCAAGGGCCAAAGATAGTGAAATCTCCGACAATGGCGTAATTAGTTAAATTAATCGATATCCACGGTGACATCGAATTAAGTAAAAAAGAGAATTCATGTAATATTCAAGCGTTCAGTCAGCGCAAATTAGAAATCATCAAAACGCGTAATTGAGAACAGATAGCTTAATGACATATCGATAATTGCTGGGAACTCGTGCAAATCGGATTGCGGCGCGACAATGCGATAAATTATGCGTTAACTGGCGAGACGGAATGTACAAAACGGAATTTCAAGCTGATCGAAACACGTAGTGTGATTAACTCTACGTATAAAATCTCGGTCACGTCGGGCTTTCATAAGAAAATTCTTCCCGCTCGATGATTCCCATTACCGGGGAGTTTCTGCCGAGCTTATCCGGTTGAGTTTGAAGCGACCTGAACTCTCTTGGTACGAATACAGAAATTCAAATTCGAAACCGTTCGAGACGTCGTTCGCCGCGGACGAATGAACTCTGGTAGAACATCCTTCGGGATTTCCACCTCGAAAATTCCTGGCGCATTGCAGGAAAGTACTCACGAGGTCCCTACTGGAACGAAAATCTATGCCTAGGAATTGCGTGATTTACAGGCAGAGTGATCAAAGCCCGTTCGTTAAGTAAAGTTACGCGCGTAATGCGACACTTGTTTCCTGGTGCCTTCCATAATATGAATTTTATTACTCTTTATATTGTTTAATTTACTTTTACTTTAGAGCGCGAGAGATCACGATGAGTCTCACTCTCTGCTTCTTTTTATAAAATTTGTTGAACAAATTACATTTAAAACTGTGATATAAATCCGGTTATCAAACAAATAATTTATCGACAATGGAAACACTAGTCTGAAAAAAATGATAAAAGTAAAAGATATAAATTGAAAGAGATAATAATAAAATAAAACTACTATTGGTATACCAAGATTGTCGTCTCATTAAAGATATTTAATAGACTTTGAGAAAGAGTTTTTTAGCATCCTTCCTAGCGCAGCTGTTTTTCAAAGTAACGATCCGCCGGCGTAAAATTCATGCAACAGTCCCTCATCAATTTTTTCAGCTTGCGTCCTCATCCTTCTCCGACCGCTCGCCTCACTGATTACTTTATTCCGAGAAAACGATACTCTTGGTGGCTACGTAAAATCTCCCAAGAAAGCCTTTACGTGCACTATAAAACGAGGGCAGAGAGAGGGAATTTATGGAAGGATACTGCCAAAGAATCTTTATTCTCATGTTGATACTTCATAAATGCAATACCCTGCGATCGCGTAATTTCCGCGGAAACTTCAATTGATAATTAAATTTTTGTCTCTGAATAAATTACGTAATGTATTTAAATAAAGTAAAAATTAAACTTTGCACGTGTGCCAAATATGAAGAGCAATATCCACATTTTTTTACACATTCTGTTATAAAATTTTTTTTTCTTTCATTTGTTAATAAAACGATCGGCCTATGTATGTATGCTCCGCGTGAACAATCGGTTGATACATTATTGAAATTAACAATCGTGAAATTCTTCGGCTTCAAAGCAAAATCCGTTCGAAAATTCCTGACCACAGGGCCGAATCGTCGATATTCTGCTCGCTCGAAATACCGCGCGAAGTTCCACAATGCAGCACAAAAAGCAGCCGATTTCAATCGCCAACTGTTAATCGGGTTTTTTCGCGTTGCAGCCGGCACGACGAGCGTGGATGGCAAAAAAAGCTTAAAAACTGCAGGACGGGTCAGCGCGAGCTCGAAAGGGATGAGTTTGTTAACCCCGGCTGTGTTCTTCCTTCTACACTGAAAGTTCGAGGCGAAAGAACTCCGACGGGGCGAGAAGCTTCAGGTGTTTGCTAATGGCCCGCGGCGCTGAAACCAATCATTCGTTGAAGGAGCCGCCCTTCTCCACTTCCCCGTTTGTTCAAACGTGACGTATTTTTTATCAGTCTCGTCAGCGTTCGGCTTTCATTTTCATACGAACTCGAAAGAAATCCGATGACAAACGTCCAGATATTTTCGCATATGCCAAACATTGACCTGCTTTTATTAACGTATCCTACATTTCAAGAAAAGACATGTGACGTAAAGAAAAATTTAAAATTTTACATGGAACTAAAACCTCAGCTTATATCTAGTAAGCTAAATGACATCCTAAGTTATGATCGTTAAATTGGAGCAGAAGATTGGAGCAGAAGAGTGTCTCGCGAGGTGTATACAATTATAAAATAAATTAAAAATTGAGATAAACAATTTTCGTTGCAGTTTTAATATACGCTTCATCTACAATATAATTGAATCGTAAAAATTAAGTTTCTCGGAAGGTTTCTCTTTGATTTTCACCAAGATGAAACTCCCCGCCAAGTTATGGAAAGGTGGCAACTAGTCTCGAGCAGCGACCAAAATGCAAAAACTTGGGATATCCCAAAGTCATATCTTAACTATTTTCTCGTTTACCCCGTACCCAACAAAACTAACGAAGCAAGTTTTCGACGAAGAAAAGAAACTTTTGATGAAATACAATGTATAAAGAGCTCTCGATTCTCTTAATGATTTACAATGAATCGTAATCATTTCTCAAAGATGTTCAATCTATAATTATATTGCAGAGACAAAAATAAAGTTCTGCTAAAAATCAAATCGTTACATTTACAGAAAAACATTATAGACAAGAGAGAGAGAGAGAGAGAGAGAGAGAGAGGAGAGAGGGAAAGCGAAGTAGATTCGTTTGTTTAGTTCTTCAAGACAAACGCGACACTCGCTCAAATGTATTTGTTAGCTACGAGTGCAATCCGTTTGAAGAGATTACGAGACGAAGAACGCGGAGAATGTCGTCGAGGCGTCCGCTTTTCGCGAAAGTAACGCAACACTCCTCGTTGAAATCCAAGTAGCTTATGTTCTCGGCCTCTCAGCTTGTTCAGTCGCGTGGAGAACTCGAACGGAGCGATGTGTCTTCGGATTCAGGACGTGTTTCGTCGAGAGAGAGAGAGAGAGAGAGAGAGAGAGAGAGAGAGA
>JAJVSH010000015.1:1997849-2068345 GCA_021460005.1 Tetramorium alpestre | reverse complement strand
CACACACACATGAAAATTTTCCCACAAAATCCGGAAAAAATTGAGAGAAAAGCTTCTATTTAAGAACGTGGAAAACGTTTCACTCTGTGTTCGTACTCACGTTTTTCTAGATTACGTGAGTTTCGTTGCCATTTGTTGGATGGATCATTTTTTGATCGAATACTACTTCGAATATAACATACAGTTAAATATATATAACAATAAATATAGTAGTTTTGAAAAAGAGGTAATTATTTCAATGACAGAGCAATAATTATTGTTAATAGTATTTTTCCGAAAAATCCATCAAACGTATATTAAACTCATTATTCGCGAGTTTATAAAAATCGTTTTGTTTTGTGATATTAATCGCGACAAGTTATTTAATAATATCGTGGTTGCGGAAAACCGCCGTCGTTTGAAAGATATCAATTAACTTTTCCAATATAATGGCATATCTATCGGATAAATTGAATACCAATTGTCATCGGTATTATCGGGAAACACTTTCAGGAGATTGAGAGCGTAAATTTTGGCTTTAAAACAATGTATGTGTAACAATACAATTTTTACAGAAGCGAAAACGCGAACATAAAAGAATTAAAAGTAAAATGCTAAGTCACTCAAAAATCACCAAATGTCATTAAATAACATCATAAAAAAATAAAAATTTAAAAATACATAAACGAAAGACTATGTGCAATAAGTCCAGATAATTATAAAAATGTTTGTTTCATGAATAATTATAATATTAAAGGTTATTGAATATTCAAAATACTTTTTAGGTGTAGGAAGATTAATTCAACTCGCAAAAGATGTCAATTATGCGTAGAACTTTAACGGATGTATTTCGCGGTGACGCTCCGAAAGTGTCGAAGTACTCGCGTAAGTATTACGCGTAACATGAAACCTCTCGCTAAAATCTAAGTGGCTTATGTCTGCCCTGTGTTGTCTCGTTTCCTGAACAACGCTATTCCCGAACGTGCGAAAGCATCTTCGATCCATCGAGAGGCGCAGGCACGTCCTCTTTTCTCCGTTTTTTTTTTTTTGCTTTTATTGCATCGAGTCGCTTCGTATCGGAAAGTTACATCGAATTAGATCGCGGTGCATCTTTCCTCAAATGGAAGGTATTAAATATGGGGTCACAAACAATTACTCTTGAAGCACAGTGTTGCAATCGATATCAGTGAGAAATGGTTACATGATGAAATAGATGAATACATGCTATATAAACTATAGAAGATTTATTTATTAAAAGAAATTTTGTGCTAATTTTTTTCTAAAAATAGATCAACTTTATATAATTAAGTATATATCTTTACTAGAGAACTTTATTGGAAAAATTTATCTAGTTTTATGAATAATTATAAATATATATATAAACTAAGACGCGTCTTTATCAAGTGACTCCAAAAAATACATACACATACTCTTAATTCGAATGAAAAAGTGCACTTGTAACTGCAATCGCTCAAGAGCGAAAGAATTAAAGATAGAATTACAGAGCGACATTTTTAGAGAATAAAATCCGCGAAGGAATGGAAGTAATTAAAAATGTCAACACGAAATGGTATCATCGCGACACAGAGGCGGTTTTAAGCGCTTCATTAACAAGGATGAATGAGGAGAACGAGAAATCTCTCCGTAAAACCGTAAAACAAAGCACAGGCCTTTACTTATACTATTTTGTAAACTCGCGAACGCTGCGGTCGGACGAGTTTTGCGGGAGTTTCACGGTTCGACGAGTTGAGAAGCAATAGGGGCCGTTTTAAAAGGAGAGTACGAGCGTAAAGTGGAATGGGAGAGGTAGATTAATTCTTTCGTTTAAGCAACGCCCGCAAATGTTTGCGGTTCCTGAATTCTTAATGCGTTTCAAACTAATTGCCAATATACATAGATATCTGAGAACAATTTATATATTTTTTTTCTTGAACAATTATTAGAGCGTCTACAATCTTTTTTTATGATTATCGATAACAAGGCAAAATATATATTTTAATCATTAATTATTACACAGAGTTTTTTTTTAATACCTTTGAAATATAAATCAAATTAGTTTGCATACATAAATCATATAAAAAATAATTTTTGTAAATTTATACATGAATTAATTTTATATTGTACATCCGTGTTTTGCCTCGATTGGCAAAAAGTTCATAAGAAACTTGCTTTGTAATCTGATTGATAAAAAAATGTCGGCGTATACGCAGAAAATACTGCACGGAGACATATCCCGATCGCGTTCGTGATGTACGTTGTCATAAATTTTAGAAGGGGGTAGGTCGCTGCCCTGTCCACCCTCCTTGCACTCTAACTCCCGTATCCGTCGCATGTCCGCGCATCTATCAACGATTTAAAGGTCGTTACTAACCGTAAGCGAACCGTGACCTATTACGATGCAGATTTGGGCTCGCTGCGGCTAAAGTGACTGGAATCCACTCGGGAAAATTTTGCGGGGGCACGCGTCGGCAATTTTAAACGCACATGTATGCCTCATTAGAAGCACGTGTCGATCATCGCTCCGTATGTTACATTCGTATTAAATTCCCGTACAAACGCTAATCGATCAAACGCGCAACTATATCGTGTGACAAGTTTTTTCAATGGATTAATGGAAGATGGAAATAATGTAATAAATAATAAGTGTGTCAATCGTATGCGAGAAGGAGAGAAATCTAACGTCCATTCACTGAACAGAGCGAGATGTTTGGTCCTCTATTCAACGCGCATTAACTCGACAGCATCGAACGAGAATAGTCAGAGTCGTCCCATGAATCGAGAAGGGGATATTACGAGTAAGATGTTTCGACATTGCATCCATTCAAGGAGTATTAACTCGATATCACGGAACAAGAACAGCCAATGTCATCGTACGACTCGAGAGCGATGAGAGAGGAATATTAGGAGCACAAGATGTTCCGCCGGTCGCGCCCATTTATCGAGTATTAGCTAAATGCCCCGTGACTTCGCAGCACGAAGGGATGAAAATGTTAAGCGCAAGATGTTTCGCTTTCATTCATGGAATATTAATTCTGATTCTTCGGTACGAAAACGAGCTGTGCTCGTACCTTGCTGAAAGAGAGACGCATAGAATGTAAAACAGGGTGTAGAAGATAGAATACACAGACGGAACTTTCAACATACGGATACAATATACGTAATTTTGTGAGCGCTGACACTTCTAATAGACATTTATTAAAGGAAAACTTATTCAACGAATTTACGTAATAAATCCTCGTACAAATGTATCTATTCGCTATGGTCCGCCGTAGGACGTTTTGCGCGATCAACTTCAAGCGCTTACGTCGTCGTTCTCTCCACGACCTCGAAGATAAAGTACCAAAGGGAAGTTAAGCTCCTTATCGTGCGGACCAGAAACGCCGGTCGCGGCTGGACCGACCTCCGGTCCGGTGAATCCGGGATTCTTTTCCAGATCGACGATTTCGCGAATGGATTCGGCCGTATTCATCTCCATTGCGACAGCGGTCGTTCCGACGGCGCGAGACCCGGAATGGGATAGTGTCGCTCGCAAACAGAGACGGAGGAGGAGGAGGTTGCTTTTAAGTAAGTGGAATGCTCGCGGATGCCTAAACTTCCGGGCGTTTGTCGAATAGAAACGTCCGCCGAAACTTTTCCAATTTCTTGCGTCAAAGGGAATATCCGATAAACACGGCCGCCCCGCCGTAATTAAAAGTACGCAAAGCTGCGGAGCCGCGCATACTTCGAAGGCGAGCCGTGCAAAACCGCGGATCTACTTAATCCCGCAGATCGACAGAGACGCCGCAGCGCGGTTCCTTCGAGTTACAAGACGAATCCCTTGTCGCTATACGATTGAACAACTTTCACGCGAACTGTGTCGATAGAAAGCTATCGAGAAGGATGCGAAATGCTGAAATTGTTACATGAAAATTTCTAATATCTAAATTGAATCTGCATCCAATTATTTCATTGAATTAATATATCATTTCATTGAAATGCAACAAATTATCATATAAAATCTATGTAAAAATGATCAAAATCATATAATTAAATCTAATAAGTGTTATATATAACGATTATTGATAATCTCGCGTTATTAAGAAACAATTATGATACCATATCAATGTCCCGGTAAAATTCACGCATCGCGATAATGAAGGCACAATGAAGAAATGATGCACGTAGTGCATTCACCTCTGTAATGCGTTACATACAAAATATATAATCGCAGACAATCGGATGAGGATAGTAAATGATGCACGAATATTGTTTACTGGTTTAATAGCGAGTTTTATAGTTTGATGCGCGGATTAAATCGAATATGCGGATTTGATCCAAAGTACGATTTGATATATATATATTCATTGTAAGCGATCGAGTGCTATTCATTATTTTCGCCATGCACATGTATTTATTTTATTATGTTAGAGTTCTCAAATTGAAACGATTATTACATGTTACGTGCTTGCGTATTGTAACTCTGTAAATTCGTTTTATTTTATTACACGTATCGACAGCGTGAGTTTTTATTGTCTAACCAAATTCAAAACTTTTTAAAATTTCCTGAGACTGTTGATTGAATACCACTATTAAATAAAATATACTAGGCTTTGGATTAAAATTTCGCCAAGGTAAAATCAATTTGATATAAAATGTACGTTTATTCAAGCGCGCGTTCGCGGAATGTAATCGAATCGATAATATTATCGAGATAAATTCACGATCGATTCACGCTCACAATAGGACCGGTCGGCTGAGGATCGGTTGGCGACTCTCTCGAAGTTTTATCAGGGCCGGACAGGGCCGCGATGAGAGCACCGGTTCAGCGTATACGTCGAAATAATAATAATGGTACGTGCAGAATTTATTACATTTTTCGGTTGCACAACAATGTCGAGGGCAGGTATAATAGTCCTTATCCATATTGACGCGTGCGAACTTATGCAGAACGTTCGGCGTTCGTGTTCGTGGTAACTTTTAGTTCGGATCTTCCACAATGGCTAACGTCAAAAATATTGCTTTCAATAACGCGATAGAGGATAGAGGACATTTCCCGCCTGACCGGCCCCCTCTTCGATCGGAAGGAACTCTAATAAACGAGCTTTCGCATCTGTGAGAGTTACAATACCATTCGCCTGACATAAACGCGAACTTGTGTGTGTGTGTGTGTGTGTGTGCGTGCGTATGTGTGCGTGCTCCTTTGCCTTGCAAATTTCGCGAATTCGGCCGTGCGTCCTCGTTACACGAGTCGTACGTCAACGAGCTCGCATTAGAGTCGCCGAAAACGATATCGTCACGTTCGGAATTATATTATTGCGAACAGAGGATCGTTTTTTCGCGTGGCCCTGCCTTTAGCTCGCGATTGGAAAAAAATTCAAAGTCATGCATAAACGCACGCGACGAATGTTCTAGTAAGCTATCAGCAATTCAATCCACCGTCCAGAGAAATCTGAATCCCCTCAGGAAAGAAAAATTATTTTTCTCGAAGAAAGAAAATTTGTAATAAAGCAGACGGTTCTATAGAAAAATTCTATTTCATATTATAATTAATGAAAGATGTAATTTAAAACATAGAAAATGTGTTTATAAAAAACGTTTCATAAAACAGGAAATATTTTATTCTTTTCTTTTTCAGAAAAAGGAACAGGAGAGAGTGGCTATTTTCTCGCGCTAATTTCATCTCGCGGAGACCGATGTACACGTGTATGACGCCTCAATAGTCGCCGGTCATTGAAATTTTTGTCAACCGAGCAATGCAAATTCCAAAGTATCGAATTCTACAGAGCGTTGCATGTCGCGCGTCATTAGTCGCGCCGAACACGAGAGTTTCTCGTTACCGAATCAGTGGGCTCTAATCTTCGTAACGCGAGAAAAAGCGTGTCTTTGATGATCGAACACCGGACGGCGCGTTGTCACTGCGTGGCATATGGGTTTTTATATGAACTGCCGGATAAGCCTATCGATCTAGGACGCGTCGCACGACTCGATCACGATCAGACTAACAGCGAAGCTTTTATCGAAAACCTGAAAAACCTTCATTAATCCTGGGCACGTTTTTTTTTTCGAGTGAAACTTGATTGTTCGCACGAAGATCGCAAAGCAGCAATGTAAATGACATATAACATATATTTCATATATTTCATATTTTGTTCGGCGTAATTGCATTTGCAATAATAATTATCTCCGTTATACGAGTGCACAGGGTCGAAATTAAAAATTCCAGGCCACTTCTCAAAAAGTCCGGACCAACTACAATAAAATGTAATTCAACCGCAAAATCACGTTCCGTAATTATAACAGATTTTACGCAACATATCGGTTATTAATTAAACATCCAATAAATGATTGGAAAGAATTGGAATCCACGTCAACGCGAAATGAGAAATGCACAGCCGCATTTAGCAGTGCAGCAAAACGCGGCAAGATTACAAGCCATTGTACCGTATTGTAGCAGATATCAAATTAAAGCTCTGCGATAACTTACGAATCCTCCATGTTGGCGCAGCTGCAACTGTAACTTCGCTATTTCGATTTTACAGTCGCAACTCTTGCGCATCGGGAGGCAAGTTATGCACTACTTTTTTAATATAAGTTCTGATTAACTGAACGTCGATTTAATAAACTGCTCGAAACTCTCCATGTTTCACCATCAAACACAAATTGAAGTAACATAATTTAAGTAAAAGTGAAAAACAATACTGGCTATGACTACTTGAATATACGTATCTCGGATATAATTAATTATGTTGGTCATCGATTTAGTTATACCAAGTAGCCTTTTTAAATGAATCGAAAGGCGTGGTTGGGAATTGCCGTGGCAAAGTGCCTTGGGTCATGTCTACCAAGGCAGAGCAATTTCGTCGATTCGTGGCACGAAGAGAGAGGGTGGAGTGAAAGGCCGGGTGATGGAAAGATACGGGGAAAGAGAGCGAGGCGGGGTGCCGCGCGCGAGAACAGAGGCGAACGGGAGATATAGAAACGAGAACTGTCACGGACAAACCTTCGGTCAATTATAAGTTGCTTCGGGACGTGCCTCGCTTACGAAAGGTACCCAGTATATCCTTAAACTGAGGCGCAGATAAGGCTGTTCGCTGCACGTCGAAACGCAAAAGGCTGCACGAGAGAAGGTGCAGCACGATCACGCAAACGGTCGCAACGATGCAGATTCGACAAGTCTTTACCTGCGAATCTCCATTTCCATGTTCAAGGCATACAAAACAAGAGAGAACAATAGTTTCCATAATCGTAGTCAAGATTACTTATGATGTATTGCATAATAAAACATTTTAATAAATGGTATGGAGTTTACGGTCACGCGTCGTAATCTGATATAACGATACATAATAATTATAACATTATAAAAAATAACTCTGTATAAAATACGGTATATTAGACATCAAAATTTTACAGAACAGTAGATAATACTAGTTTCTTCGACAATTTTCCGGTGGAAACTGATAATACAAAGAGAAAATAGGAAATTCGGATATTTGATGATGACATTATTGGTTATCGCACTTTTCTGATATAAAAAACATGCCGCTTTTTTACTTCTCTTCATATGCCATTTTCCAGAAAATTTAAGTAAATAATGTGGCTGTGTGCGAATCGTTCGGTCGAAGTGCTCTTTCCGGGAGGCAAACGGTTAACGTAAATGCGATTTTATCTAAAAGTTCGATATCGAGCAATACAAAGAAGAAATGGAACCACCGATCTATCGGATCATCAAATAACTGCATGGGGACAGTATCGATTTCATTGGCACTGCACACCGATTTCTTCACAAACTTCATTGATATCCTACGTTTCTCTTTTTACTTGATATTACTTCGCAACTAAACGACAAACTTAAGATTGTATGGGAAGAGCAAGGAGAGAGCGAATCTTTCTGGAAATCACTATTATCGTATTCTTTTTGCCTTCTAGAAGCTCTAAATAAAGATCTGCATTATATTCAGCATCTTATGAGAATATTTGATCGATGAATAAGATTGATGAATAAGAATTATAAAATCAGCGAGTAATCATTGGATTTATTCTTACTTCTATAATTATATAAAATGAAATACGGATTTGATAACTCATAAAATTATGAAATAATAAAAAAGTATTTGTCTTTTACTGTAAAATTGTCTTTGGTATTTAAATATGTAACGCTATTTATATTTATGCTGTAGTTAACAATATAAATTTTAATAAAATTATTCTCTCAATATTTTTATCGAGATGACATTAAGTTGATCTCAGCAAATAACATTATCCCAATTTTTATCAATAATTACTCTGTGCGAAAGTTTCCAACAACGAATATTGAGTGGTTCCAATTGACTTCGCGGAAATCCGATAATCAAAGTTACGATAAATGGCCTTTCAACCAGACAAGAACTAACTTCCTCATTAAATTCGATCGTAATATGAATTACCGATTATAAAAAGATTTCAATAAATTTCATTGAAAGTTAATTAAACGATATAAAGAAACATTCCTATATTACGTTCTCTACATTATGTCAACTGGAACATTCGGCAAGATGTATCTTCAGGAAAGCGGGGAAGAATCGATTTTGTCGATATTCTTCGTTTCACTGACTTTAATACCGCTATTTTATATGAGCTTTTCTCGATAATGTATAGAGAACCTGGGATGCACCGAGAGATAATATAGATTCGTATCATTGGACTCGGTTGCTTTCTTGGACATCGACAGCCTCCGATGGGTACCATAGTCGTAAAATGTTTCCTTCGTTATTTCGTTTCGAGCAATTTTTAGTATCAAAAATTGACGAAGACCTTTAGTTTTTGTCACTTGTATAGATAAGATAAATTTTGAACAAAAAAATTTTGAAAATTTTTTGAAAAAGTATGTCGTATTTTCTTGTAAACAGAATTACGATAAAGCGCTTAATAATCATGCAAAATTTTAATACAAAGATGCGGCATTGAAAAAAATATTTTATTATAAAATTATTACGTAGCAAGAAAGAGACCATATTTTCACACAGAGTTTACATAAGAGCATATAGATGGAAAATATATTAAAAAATAAAATTTTAAAATAGTATAGAAAATAGTATACCATATTTGTCATGGGAATTTTTGCATTGCATCTTGTAATCATAAGGAATGGCTTAAAAGATCGGAATATTAATTGAAACGTTACACGAGATCAGCATAACGTCCATCGCGGATGTCGCAGAGCGATGACAAATTTTGCCGGATTATTTTGTTAAAATTCAGGAAAAATCCGCGCTTCAGGCTACGCTGTAATTGCCACGGTGTATTACAAGCTCAGTATGACATACCGCGGCAGTTAGTAACATTTTTCCAAGCCGTTGGAAACAAAGCTAGAACAGTTTTGCGAGCGCCCCAGGATTTATTTCTTGTTACTACTGTTACCACATGGCACAGTTGCCATTTTCGAAGCGCACGTGTCACAAAAATAACCGTTGGCCTTTGAGGCAAAGCCCGTTCGTTTATTCCGGATCGCAGTAATATAAGCAATACGAAAAATAATTTGCATGTAAAAATTTCATTCACACGCCAAAAGAGTGCAATTTTTTTATACCCCTTTTCGATATAATAATTTTAATTAACTGATATGAGTATCAAGCACACGCTTTTGTTATGCTTAAAAATTGCTAAATTTGCATTGTTATCCATTTTCAAATCTCGTCTCAGTTACTATACAGTTACTATTACAATTGTATCACAATGCTAGATACTTTTTATTTGTAATGTACATAACGTTTTTTCGTCAATTTCAAAGTTATTTTTCATTCCCTTCAAAAACATGGAGAAAGATTTAATATGATCACCATGTAGTTGTTAACGTGAGAAGAAATCGTTAGAAAATATCGCCACTGACAGAAGCGTTTGTGATGATCATTCAAAGTTAGTTATGCAAATGATTCAATCGCGAGAATCAGTGCGAAAATCAAGTAAATTCTTCACTCACAGGAAAGTTTCGTCGCAACGAACTCGCGACGTGAAAATCAATGTTCCGTCAATGTAGCAGAGAAAATTGTATTTTACGACGTTACAGCTGTTTCTCTGACTGCTGTTTATCCGACTTCTTCGTTACATATTTTCTGTATAGCGCATCGGATCCTTATCGTCGCTGCTGATTAAACGGATTAAGATTAAACATGAGATAAACGTCCATGCGATACTTTGATTATGTATATACGCGTCATTTTGATACTTTGCGATCGTCCGAAACTCAGCGATGGCAATCAACATCGCAACCATGTAATCGCACAGGTAATGCTATCGTTAAAGCTGCTCCACAGTGTATTTCAACAATTCGATGCTGAGCTAGCAATGTAGCTGGCAAGTATCCAACTAGCCCTCATATGATATATCACTCTCGAAGAACATGTACGGTGAATACAAATAAAATAAACGATTGACAAAGATAGATGACATCAACAATAATACTCGATACCTGTTACTTTGATTTGGCTCTGAAATTATCAGTAATATTAACTTAATAAAATTGTAAAAGTTATTTCGCTAAAACACATTTACATTTATATATATAAACACAGAGATATTTTTCCAAAAAAAATTGATTTAATAATGGTTCACATATTAAAAATATATCTATGGCAATTCTTTTAATTTTGAATAAAAGGTACAACACTTTTTTTTATTTTATTTTACAAACTCATCATTAGCCATTAGAGAGAAAATGTTTCGTTGATCTCATGACAGACTAATTGCTGCAACGGCAACGGCACAAAGAGAAACACTTTAGAAATACGATACATAGAGCAGTAATTCGACGGAACATCTAGTTGTTAACGAACGGTCACAATAGAGACAAATTAGGGCAGAAGTACGGTATTTCGTTTAGTTAACTAACTTTACTCTCTTTTTTGCTTGACGTACCCGTCACTCGTTTCGAATAGTAAACGTTCCGCTAGCAAGTTAAATAGCGAGAAAAATGCAGCTACATTTGCCTACTGTTGTAGTATCTTTTTGGCCTGTACTTTTCAGCATATTCATGATACAGATTGATGTGTGTTTCGCCAATTTATTTAACGAACATATTTTATTATTTTGTGGTGGATGTCCCAAATACAATGTCCACAAATAATAAGAACAAAATATCTGTAAAAGAGAGAAAGAAAGAAAGAGGATGGAAAAAGATTGAACATCTCTATCTAAACTTTTAATTATATTCATAAAAGTGTTTAGTGATTTAAAAAGCTTGTTTTCGATTAAGAACCATCCACTATTTATACGTAAATTATCTTTATAACAGCATATATATTATTAAAGATGACAACGCTTTAGTAAGAAGAAATAAATTAAATATAACACATAAATGTATCTCAGCGTGCATACAAAAAAATAATCGCGCAAATTGGAGAGAGATTCATTTGAGTTAAGCTTAATGGAACACTTGCCCATTTTGAAGTAATTCATTCATATCTCTCTCTTCTTTAAACTGGTCGCATCATTTTGACGAAGGTCGCGAATGTGTGGAGCCATTTCTAATTAATGAAGGATCAGATTACGCCTTACGGAGCATCATCATCCAGAGTGAATACGGCCAGTAATAAGACGCGTATAGTTAGCCGGCAAGAGCAAACCTGTCTCTCGTGCAAATATAATTACCAAGATATAGCGAGAAGGAGCCCTTAAAGGGAGTATGAATTGCCTTACGATTGACGTCCTCCGACCAAGAAAGATTGACCTTTGTAAAGTTAGAAACCCCAATTTCACCCCAATTTCGATGTAATTTATCGAGTTCTAGTTAAACTATACGATAATATATTCTGCTCATAAATTTTCTATTTCAATGATTCGAACTCTAATATTTTAGAGACAGATATTGAAATATTGTCTGGAACTCTCAAAGACATGCCAGATTTCTAAAAACGGTTTTTAATCGTGATTTTTAGCAAGAAAAATATAAATATCATCAGAGAGAGGAAAAATTGGATTTTTTTTTACTTACGATTTTAGTGATTCAAGTATTGGGAATAATCTTTGACTTTTCTAGGATTAGCATTTCTACCGAGACTGGGCGATCTCTCCGGTACAGAACTGAGCGAATAAAATGTCGGTCAAGCAAAGAAGCGAGCATAAACCTCCTGGCTCCTCTCGGGGAAACGGAGAATTGCATGTAATATACCGTGGCGTATACCGTGTATACGCTTCCCTCGCGAGGCTACGATAGGTGTTAAAGTCGGCTCGAATATTCCCTTATCGTGATCATTGCACGAAGAGCACGAACCTTATCAGTAATCGGCCCTTGTGTAGGACACGGAGCCGTGTCGCGCGCGGAAAACGGAGAGAGACGCGGGACTTTTTCTGCTTTTATTCACTTTTTTTTCACAATGAGAGAGGGTGAGTCATGCATTTGCGCTACTTTGCCGAGACGTCGTGATTTAACGCCGCGACGCCTCGGATCGCGAATGACTCCACGAACGAATAACTTTCTTTCGGTCGCTGAACGTGGAAACGCCGTTGCACCATAGTTCTCGTGTATTTAATGCAGTTTTTTTTTATTATGACTTTTATTCTTTTATTTATTGTGACTTTTGAGCATAAATATCGCACCATAAAATAGAGTTATTACGCTAAACTGGATCAATTTTGTGCCAGAATGGCAGAAATCTTTGTAACTATGTTAAGAAAAACAAATTTTGCTACAAAGAAAGATCAAGAATGAAATAATCTTATCTCGAAAAGAATATACTGCCTTACATGAAGCATAAATACGAATTTATGATCATTCTGTATTTCTGATAACGTTAACCAAAGCAAACATTTTATCAACGGTTATCCTTAATAAGCAGAAAATAACAAATGAAAAATCCTAGCAGATGATAACTGGTTTCCACTTTTCCGACCTACGAACATTTCTCAAAACTGAAAGCTGATTCTTTTCTTGGTATTTTTCAGAGGCTAAGAGAAATCTATAACTCTCATCCTACCACCGCCGGTTGGTATCTTTTTGCAGCAAACTCCTGCACGTAAACATCTCGATGATTCGAGAACTAATAAATGTTCTGTTTTCGACGATGCGCTCGACCGTGTTGCTGCAGCATTCTTTTTATATACATGTGCAACAGTAAATTGCAAAATAATAAATTGTATAATTGTATATACTAATCAACAAACGTATTTATTCCACGGAGATATAACGAGCTGATGGAAAATTCAATTCATGTTATTACAGTTTTCCGTTGCACCATACACTTCTTTATATTACAAACGTGAGATATTAACGTGCAATTTTTAAAAACATATTATAATTAAATATTATAATTTACATTACATATTATAATTTGAAAAAAGGATATTTATATCTTTTAGAAATACTTATTAGAAGAAAACATGAAAGTACTTTAAGATATTTATATAATGTAACGAAATCCATGCTGAGCTCGTATGTATAAATTCTTCTTATACTATAGTCATTAAAATTCGAAACTTCACTTGTTATTCACATATATGTTTAATTATGAACACGCAGCTGTAATGCGAACACACGCGAGTCATATGAAATAGGTCAAAAACTATAATGGGATGATGTAATATCAGAAGCTTAGATATCGACGTGAGCATGAATTCAACAAGATCATAATTTCGTTTATACATTTGCATTATCATGCAAAATTCTTTGTAAGATAAACCTTTTACGAAATATATCTGCGCAGTATTCTTTTGCACCGTTAATCTCGACACAATATCGCAGTCGAATTGTCTTAGCACGGCAGCACTTTACATTTATTATTAATTCAAATTACGTCTCTCCGACTGCCCAGAATTCCAGCAGTCCGGGTAAATTCCGTTTTAACGAGAGGAATTCTTAACCAAGCCGGTATCGCGTTGTCAATTGAAACTACTACTGGGACACTTTCGTTCGTGCGGATAGTCTTTATAATTTATTGTGGATAAAGAGTAATTCGCGGCAAGTGCACTTACAATTTGCTTCTATGTACACATAAATTTAAAATATACATGTATATTCTAATCTTTTTTAGTTAATATCCTTACATTTATTTAATAAATAATCTAAAGCAATAAAAAACATAACTTTTAAAATATTATTTTTTTGTAAACATTAGAAATCCAGAAATTTATATATCCAATATGTGTAACTTTTTTTTGTCAACTTTATTAGGAATTTCTCTACGATCTCAAAGTATTCTTACTTGTTACCGATAGGATATCTTTATGACGCGGACCTTATATTATATTATTATGCCAATGGTGTTATTTCGTTTCGCATCGTCGCAAGCGTAGGTCACTGTGGCCGAAATATAAGTTTGGAACATTGCCAGGTTCAGATCTTCCACGGAGCTTGCGAAATTTAACGAGCGACCCGGTAAGACTATACGGGTCCGAGATTTAACATCTCCGTGAATTTTCTTCCTGCGAGATATTAAAGAGAAGAATCTCTTTGTCTCTTGGAAAAAAATTCAAGATATGGTAATTTCTTCGTACTCTTTCGGCATGATTGATAACACGATATATAAAACGGGCGAATTATCGTAAACGAAATATTTCAAATTATGACAATTTTTATTTAATTGCGTGCTATTAATTTGGTTGGAAATTTATATTGGAAAAATGTCGCCCTTAATCTACAACTTAATCTCCAATTAATACGGTCATAAACGTTTCGAGATTTGTATCATGATAGTTTCGCGTTACGCCAACATGAAATAAGGATGAATTATTATATTATTAATCAGGCCGCACTTCGCTCGAGGGCCGTCATGATTTCGCGTTATCGATGAAACACCACTAGATTTCAGATTTCCGGTACTGCCGAGCGTACTCGCGGCAGGTACCGATGTTTCTGCAGGATTAAATCCCGAGGTTTATCTTAACACTCGATAAATTATGCAATTAATTAGAGTAGGGCAATTAAGCGGAATCAGATGGTGTACGAATTTAGGAGGGCGTAATTCTCGGCGGGTGGCTGCGTGCGTGAGTCGGAAACATAAGGCTCGCGCCTAAGACTGAAAAAAAGCAATTATCCTGCTCGAGAGTGACCGGACACGGAGAGAGGTTTCGTGCGGCTAACGCTTTATGATCGGACGGACGTAATGGAGAGTGGCTCGGAAGTGGACTACTGCGTCGGAATTCGCCAACGCGCGTGATACGTAAGGTGTGCCGACGCAGAGAAATTAACGAGCGTCACGATAATTAAAAACGATGATCTTAGCGGCGGCGTGAGGAAACGGTCGTCGCTATTTACCGTGAACCGAAATCACGTTAAGCGAACTGAAATTTCTTTCGTGTAATGTCAAAGGTTTCGTTGTTAAACATGAATTTACTGCTGAAATCACTCTTTTCGAAATCTGTTATAAACAGCGGCATTCCGCAAAATCGAGGCTATTGTCGTCGTAATTTATTTTAATACGATACTACGTTCTTTCTTTTGGGCTCCCTGAAAAACGAAAGATAAGACGATTCTGTGTTTACAAGCTCACAGCTTGTGAGCTCAGCAACTTGAACTTGCAATCGTTAATTATGCAAATATATTGACATTAAACGATGGCATCGTGAATTTGATTTTTATTTGTATGATCCAAAAAATATTATTTCAGGACATGATCTGAATATTACTGTCGCTTTTTAATATAAAATATGTTCGTATTGTCTCGCGATTGTATATTTCTGCCATTTACTACGCGAGTAGTAATTTCGAACAGCTAGGCATAAACTTGGGGTGAATCCGGAAATGGAATAAAGAAGTTTATGTACACATCGCTCGTAAAACATCCCCAAGATAAAGTCCTCGTAGCTATCTCTATCCCTATTATTCTCCGTCAACCTACGAGTCCCTACGAGCTGTATCGCGTCGCGTGATAATTCCGTGACCGAAAGTAATTAACAGGCCACTGCTAAATCAATGATTTGTGCCTTGCAAAAAGATTTCACGCCTGTCTCTTGCTACAAAACATCATGAATATAAATATCGAATGGCTAATGCGCACGACATTTCGTCTGAAGGCGAAAAGCAGGTTGCCCCGTCTTAAAGTTCAAAGTTCTAAAAATCATCATGTGCCAGAGGTCGGTTCTACTATCAACGGCAGCCAGTGGCCTTTCGGGATTCTATGCGGTGCGAATCAATACACGCGTCTGCTGGAAATTCGCTCGGTGCAACGCATCCATTACAACGTCAAGCTCATTTTCCGTATGTAAAGCAGACAGCGCGGCGTGCTGCAGAACTCAGCCAGTGGCGAGGAGAGCCTTTATTGGCTGCCAAGCAAGCACACCGGCAACGTGCGTAAATACGAGAGTGCGCCTGGACCATTGCGCCGCAAACAATGACGTTTCCCGTCAGAATTTTAGTGGAAATTTCGACTACCCATACGGCACGACCTGACCATAGGATCGCGCGCTGCAAAGAGATAGAGACTATCTACCGGTTTGATTTCTCCTTCGCGGACGACAAGTCATATCCGCGGCTTAGTGACCGTAAAATCGTATTACGACTGCCGTCGGGACTATGCGCTGCTAATACAATATAACCCAGAGTTGGTTACCGAGAACTAGGTGAGAGTTCGAACGACGCCGGACTCGCGAAATTGACCCTTCGCGAGCACTCCGCGCGCGCACTTCCAACTTTGCCGCGCGCGCTGCATCCGATCGTATTTACACCCTCGAATGGCAGGGTTCGCCACGGGGTAGATTGGATGATAGCAAAACTCCAATGTAACTCTTATGTAACGTACAATGCAATACTAAAGACCAATTTTTACGTGTAAAGAGTTTTGAATAACATTTTTTAAATTACATGTTACACATACTTGGTATTATATGAGAAAACTATATGTATATCCATAAGATTCTTTCATATATAATACAAACATACGTGTATATTGTATACATGATTTTGAAAATATATCGTAAAAATAGTATATTATATTTATTTTATATTTTTATATTTAATTATATTTATATTATATTTAATTAATATATTATCATAATTTTAATAATTCTCTTAATGATTCAAATAAAGGAATTAATTAAATTGATTTCCGCTAAAGAATGAAACAACTAGAGCGTTTTATTGGTTGTATAAAAAAAAAATATATATACATGTATATACAGAGAGAAAAACAGAGAGAGAGAGAGAGACTCGATAATTTAAATTTATACCATTCTTTTCTCTTCATTTTGATATTTGGGATATAGGATCACAAAATTAAAGAAGGAAAATTCATTTGATGATCAAAATTTCGTTTAGAAAATTGATCTTATTACAAAGAAGAAGAATGAAATGATGCTGACGATTTGATGCGGAATTTATCTTATTGTCAATTCTTCTCCCCGAAAAAATATGTCAAGAATATAAAATCTACATTCATTAACCAAAATTCTCTTCTTTTTCTCTATCCTTTCAAAATAATTATGTTAATTGATAATAGTATCATATTATGTCATTCAGCCTATCATTAAAATCGAAAATAAAACGTGATTGATTTGATTGCTTTTAAAACTATGTAAAAACATAACATTTAAAATAACTATGTAAAATCATAACATTTTAATAAATTCGTGATAATAAATTTATGTCTAGATGAAAAATATTTAGAATAAAAATTATTCGTGAAATTATTTGCGAAATAACAAGTATACATAACAAGTATACATAAATCCAATAACAAGTATACATAAATACAGTATATTTTATATTACGCACTGCTGCAACGTGACATAATATTTTATTGTCAACAAACACCTTGACTTGTGTAAAAGTTCATTTTAAATCTCACTTATCGCACCTGCTTTTTCTTTAACGGCCTACCAGTTGCAAGGTTGCAAGGTTGCAGATGCACCGCTCGCGTCACGCACGTTCCATTTCTCTCGCGTTAAAACTATTTACGGCTGACGTACACGGCCCCTCGTCTCGCCGACAGTTGCCCGATGGATCGATGATGGATGCAGGTTTCTATCAGTTTCCAGAGATCACCGGGCGAAGTGAACAATGATCGATCGCGCGGGCGACGTGAAAAATGAAAGAGCGCGCAACTAATTGCGAGCGCACGAATAAATTCGTGTCCCTATCACGCGCGCCGTATGTTCGCCGAGCATCGAAAAAAAAAAAAAATGCGACACCACCGTAAGTATGAGCCCGGTGCATCGGTGAGCGTGCGCGATTCCGCGCACATTAATTTTCCACGCTGCCGTGTCGCGTTCGGCTCCGTTCCTGGATAACTGTATAACACTATGTTCACGAAACACTCTCGCAGAATGTTTGCGACACGTGATGTGTCACGAAAGTTCAACGGTAGAATGTTCCTGTTCCGATTGAAGTATGCATGTAACAATAAACGATCGCATGTGTAATAAAAAATTGTAGTGTTTCAAATAATTGTATACTATACATTTTGCTGTTATGTTAGTTTAATATCAAATCGGCAAACAATATCAAATTTTGATAATGATTCGATCACATTTACGTTAATAAAGAGATCTGGTTACATATCGTAAATACGAGTTAAAATAGTTTTCGAGCTCATGCTCGATTGAGGAAAAACTCAAAAAGGGGAAATTGCTATTTAAAGAGAGAAGATTTGATCGTGCCAGATCAAAGATTCGCAGACATTATTACACGTTCGCTGAATTCAACCAAAGTCTATTTACCAGGTGGTATCTTTTCGCAGAGATATAGATAAGTTTTACTCGAAAAATATATCTCGTTTGGGGCTTTTTAAATTTTTCGAATAGTCTCAACACAATTACAATTACAATATCGATTTTTGTGATGCAAAAAGCTTTGCAATGGCAAAGTATCTAATTTAACATCTCTTTGAAATGCCAATATTCTTTATGATCGAATAAATAAATAAGCTTTGACTAGCAAATATTGAAGATAAATTGCTTTTTCTCTGTATAAATTTTATAGAAATTACAAAGTTTTTTTTTAAATATTATGTCTCAAGTGTAATATAATTTTAATTAAAATAAATAATGTTATTGATTGCATATATTATAAAATTTTATTTTATAGAGCCTCTTTGTGGAAAACCATTTAGGTAGATAAAGACAAGAATGGTAAGAAGAAACACTCAGAATGCTTTAAATATTTCAGATAAAGCAATAACTTATTTGCAAAAACATATTAAAGACTAAAATGTAATAGAACATATTTATCGTTTACGGATCCCTTGAGAAACGAGAGCAATATTAAAAAAACATCTCGCAGCACCTTCCTCGATTTCTAAGAAAGAGTCTATTCGCCAGACGATTCCCTTTGATACTTGAGGGCTCTCAGTCAGGAAATACTACCTATACCTGTTCCATGCATTCGAATGGGTATTGGCTGAAGAGCTGACTGGCGTCCCAATGCAATTACGATTACATTTTTGCTATTGCCGTTTGAAATGTTTTCGTTACAGAACTACTCAAAAGAATTTACAGCAAAGTCTTTGCATCCGGTAAAAATAATACCGAGAAGTATTAATATCTTGACATATAATCTCAATTTTATAATAATTAAACATTTTTTATGTATCATTTATAATGTAATGTGTTTATACCGAGCTGTTAATTTTGTGGATAATTCCAAGTAATATTTTTT
The DNA here is from genome assembly GCA_021460005.1 of Tetramorium alpestre. NCBI lineage: Eukaryota > Metazoa > Arthropoda > Insecta > Hymenoptera > Formicidae > Tetramorium > Tetramorium alpestre. The sequence continues at coordinate 2,048,829 of JAJVSH010000015.1, read as the reverse complement.
TTATTTGTGTCTCAAATATAGTTTTCAAGTTTATAAAAGTTTTATCAAAAAGACAATCTAATCGATTTTTTATTTCAAATATAATTTTTCACGTGGAAATACATTTACATTGATTTATAGCACAGACATAATTATCTTTTTGAAATATCTGTTTCATTATTTTCATAGCATTTTGTAATAGACTTTTAAATATTTGATGTCAAATATTTTTGCAGTAATAGTATTGCAACAATAACAAATACAAGTTGATATCTTATAAAACAAAACCGATATGTGTCTTTAACTAACCAATTAAATTTCAAAACTAGTATATACTCGGCTACACAAATTGTCTCACTCCACATTCAAAACATGATCAAATTTACGTCGCTAGAATTTCAGTTAGGTTTTAATTAGAAAACTTTTTAATATATTCTTGAATCATTATTTGTTATACATATATACACGTATAACAAATGTGTTATGCATATGTATTTATATGTATATGTACGTATGCATATGTGACAAATATCACAAAAAGATTCTATTTTTAAGATAAGGATATATCCACATAAAAATATTGTTTTAATTATTAAATACTAAGAAATAGTGATTGTCAATTGTTTGCATCAGAGGCACATTGAAATCTTTGCGATTACTGCATTTGTTCTTCATAGTGATTTCCTTAACGAATTAATATTAATGATATTACTAATAGATAGAAGTCGTTTTTAGTTACGTCAAACATTAGCATATCTCGGCCAATGAATTTTTCGCCCATCCTTTCCCAGGACGAGACACGACTGTCTATTGGGATTTCAACAACGAACTTTCTTATTATCCTGCGCACTCCCTTGCGATCCGACCTGACTCTCTTGCGGTAATTAAGCTCGGTGAACGAACTTCTCGCTGTGCGAAACTCATATCGCGCAAGTACATTCCCTGCCGCGGGATTATCGTCGCATTTTTATGAGTCATCAAACTTCCATATTTCCAAAGTTATTCAGCCTCAAAGGGAAATTTTATTCGCAATATTGCCTCTGCATTCAGATCATTTCGTTACCAAATATTAATAAATATTTTCAAATTAAATTGTCCTATGGGAAGCGCAAACTCCACTAGCTATATAGATAGCTATATAGATTCCCGTATATATTTTCAGTGTAAAGTAATAATGGAATAATTAGGATATCTTGAAGCCATTCTGCGTGCCAACACTTGTACAATAGCATTGCCGTTAAACCGACTGAAGTTAAACTGGCTTTAACTGGCTTTAACTGTCTTTTAGCATGCATTGACCCGGAAATGAATCCTTGCAACCGCTCTATATACAAATATCGCAACAGAATTCAACGCGGAGCGACAGTACTACTATTTCAACAGCACGTAAAGCTTGCAGGGATGCGTGTCTTTCAAATGCATTTTCATTGATTTCGAAACACTCATTAAGTAATTCATACATACTCTCGCGACGCAGATACATTTGCAAGGCAATATAATCGCGATATAATGAATCATTTCGCGCTTACGAGTTTCCTTTTCATGCATGATGCGTGATGGGTGCCGCGATTGCGTGCGCCCGTAAAGTGCACACACCAGATGGTAGATTCAGTTACTCCGACAAGCGTCATTAATTCGAACACGTAATATTTTTTATTAATTTTTTTGTTTACCATGAGACCAGCACAATTCTCTACAGATTCGAGAGAAATGTATGTTTTTATATATACTTATACAACACAACTCTCGTATATCATTCAATTATGCCAAAAACAAAGTGTGTGCGTTTCTTTTATTCACGCAAGAAACATGCTTCTTGCGAAGAGAAAACTTCTCGCAAAGTTCACGGAATTTGATAAGTATACATGTTGTAGCACAAAATGAAAAACGCGTATTTTTTTTATGAGATTTCTTTAGAAAAATCGTGCGAGTTGAAATAATGCAACTCTAACACAATTCGACAGCAGTGATTTAAGTCAATGATATATCAGACACCTTAAAAGATCTAATTCTTAAGTATGTCACTACGACATAAAATTAAAAAATTTTTTTTATACAGAAAGACCACTCTTCAAGATCAAAGAGGCGCAGCCACAAAGTGTCTTCTCCAGTCTCGAACCGCACGATGATAAAAGAAGTCGTGAGTCAAAGCCGCACGAGTTAAAATCGAGAACAGCACGGTGAAGTTTCCATGCGTCCGGGACAGCTTCATTAGCGAGAGAAACATGGCGCGAAGATACGGATATGGCACAAGGCCGGCCTTTCGGCTCAAAGCGGAGTCTTGTTTCTTTTCAAGAGAATAGCTAGCGCGTTCGAGGAAAATTTCGTCGGTGTTATCAACAGGAATCACGCAAGGGATGTACACACGCGCCCCATCCCCGCGCGCTCTAGGTCGTGTTTAATTGTCCCACCCGTTTCCATCTTACACACGTCGCTCTCGAATGCTGAGCGGGTTGGCTCATTGGGAAACAACAGGAAGTTCCAACGTACATACGAGAGGCGGCGGTATGCTTTCCTCGCTCGAGATATTCTATGCCGTCCTGCTTCCACGAGTTCGTTAAAGCGCACGGGCATTCCATGCCGTGAAATCGCAGTGCAGCTGCGGAACGTCGCGTCGCGGGCGTACAGAAATCGCGAAATTTCGATTTTACTACGAGAGACAACGCACAAGCACTAATGCAAAAGCCAATTACAGCCGTCTGATTTTTTTTTCTGATAAATTCTAATTTTAATTTTTTAATTCTTCTCTATCTGTGTACATATTCGGGATTTATTGGATCGGTAGTTTTATAATTGTTCGTACCTTTCGTTTCTGATGATACAAATTGTAATCGATCTTGCATAGTAAAATATGGATTTTAAATTGTAGCATTTTTAATATTTTAGATTTTACATTAATATTAAAATTACTTGAGATATTCGATTCAGTTACATACTAACTCTGTATCGATTTAATTGCGCATGCTTTATTAAAACATGATTTATCTATCCACATCGGATTACTGATAATTATATGGCGCGTTTTCGTTCAGCGACACGTCGATTAATGAGTAGTCATTTCATTAATCGAATACTGGATAACAAGCGGAAAAACACACACGCTCATCAATCAGATGTATAAATAAATTGCTCGAAACATTCGATTGAAGAATTATCTCTATTATGAGAATCGTTAATCAGCTTGGTGAAATTGAATTAAAATGTCGATACTCATTCTATTTCTGGCATTTGTAATTAATAATTTAAAGTATAAAATTATGTATCTTTTACAATTTTTTATATTTTTAATACGTTCGATAATCTTTATTAAATTTAAGTTATTAAATTTGGCACGCGACGAGAGTATAATGTTTCATACTTGATTACTATGGACACACCTTTTTTACTTTACGATAAAGAGATACTATATATATTGAAAAAGCTAAGCAAAGGCATTAACATGAAAAATGCTGCATGCTATTAATACAAGCGTTTCGTGCCGAAAGCTATAAAAAGCGAAGCTTCCGTAATATCAGTCGCCGTCTTCCTCATCTTAACTCAACGGGGCACGGCTTCAATAAAGAATAAATAAGCGTCATTAAGCGCCGCGGAAGGAGTTCGCCGATCGCTCAAGGATGGAAAGGGCGATCGCGCGTTAACGAAGTTGCAGGGCGAATTATTCCGGCTGCTTTACAGTCCGCTCGTCGGCACGAATAGCCTCATCGGCCTCGTCGCGACGAAGGAGAAAACGGCAGCCGCTTGTTAAAGCGTGAGATACGGGCCGCTTCCTCGCGAAATAAAGTCACGATGCAAATTCAGGCCAGAGCATCGCGGGGCGTAAAGAGCAGACGCGTCGGCGGCGGAAGCAATTTCCATGAAACATTCCCCCGAATGAATGAGAGCCGGAGGGTAGAACGACTTCGAGTACTCGGAGAGAGCCTACCTATCGTCGACACTTTTATTTTCGTCGCTCCTCTTCTCCGCGATTTTCCATTGTCTTCCCTTCTGATTCCGCCGCCGACCCCGTCCGTCGTTTCACGCGTTCTTCTCACGTTTCTCTTTCATCGATCTCTCTCTCTCTCTCTCTCTCTCTCTCTCTCTCTCTCTCTCTCTCTCTCTCTCTCTCTCTCTCTCTCGCGAATGCATCTACGTTTCTTCAGAAAGGAGAAACTCGTAGCCTCGTTATCCCATCGCTCCATCTTTCCTTCGTGATTTGATTTCCGGGTACTGCGAAGAGGTTTTTCCGAAATTTTTGAAATACACTTCGCGGCGCTTCTCTTCTTCCGGGACAGTGAAAGTCGAGAGTCGTCGAGTCGCAAATGCAACTCGACAGTTGACTACACGAGAAAAATAGCGCTGGATGGTCCATCCACCGACGTTTTCGCCGAGTGCATGCACTCTAAATACATAGGCTCGAGGATGCATATATGTTTTCTCCGTCGTTGTCAGAACGTGCGACATTATCGCAAAAGAAAGCGACGTACCGCCATTCTCGATTATCACTGACATGTAAATGTAACAATTTAGCAATGTAATTTCAGAATGCAGATTCGCGAAAGTGTAATAACTTCTCTCAAAAATACATGAAAAAATAATTCAATATATATATATATATATGTATGAAACAAATTCTGAAGAGTTTCGTTATATAAAAAGATAATTATGTTGTGTAATAATAACAGTAGTAACAATGGCAATATAACTCATATAATATAATTTCGTGAAAGCTATTAACTATTAACTTGTACCATTTAAAATCATTTTAATCGAAAATGTCTAATCTTTTATAGATTTTGAATTTTATTTTGTTGCCAATAAGACAACTACCAAATCTAACAAATTATCAACCTTAATTTTCATCAAACATTTTATCAAACTATATACCTATTGGTAATCTACCGAATACATCGCAATTCGGGATGCGTATCTGTCGTAAACCGTTTAGTCGTTAACAGATCCCGGCCATTTAAAGCCATCTCGAAGAAACTCGCGCCGCGGCCAGAACTTCAATGTCTCGAGATCGAAAGTTTCCACGCTCTCTTCCTCGGGAGGAACTTGGGATTACGCTTCGACGGGAAGGTGAAATGGGCTCGAATTCCACCATCGAATCCGGATTGGCTCCCTTATCGCTCGAAGATATCGTTTGTCTTTTAAGGGACATCGATATCTGTGTTTGCTTCCTCCGCGCGTTTGTCGCACGCTGGCAAAAGCAATTGGAAAATCTGGCAAAGGATCCGCCGAAGAGATCCGACCCGATGAGATATATCCGATCTCATCTAGTGCAAAATCATGGAAACCGTTTCACGTGAAGTACACCCCTTTCCCCTCTCTCTCTCTCTCTCTCTTTTTCTCTCTCTAATTCTTCAATTTTGCTCAAAATTGGTCGCGAAAAGATCCTAGTTTTCAGCGCAACAATATGCGCAAACTCCCGGATATTTAAATGCCGGGCCCAGCATTAAGTTTAATCGCGTTTAACTTCGCGACTCGGTGGACGCACGTTCACCAGTCAAACTTCCGGCAAACAATAAACTTTGCGTGCAGAGCTACGGCGTCCAGAAATTCCGATATCACTCTTAATGTGTTCCGCCATGGAATCGTAGATCCGCAGCGCGTTTCTAGAAAGGTGCGGCGTCGTCGTCATCGCGATCATCGATCCGAATTTAGAGCAACACGCTAGAGAGCACGTTGTGTACACATGTATATGAGTATATGTGTTGGCAAACGCGCGCGTCGTTCCGGTTGAAGGAAGTCGTTAGTCCATTAAGATTCTACAATGCAGCGCGGCGTTTCCAGCCGCCGCCGGCCGCAGTAAGCCCGAGCAAGTTTCTGGCGCAAGACGCGGAGTCAGCGTACGTTTATGACGGTGGTGTTGCGGATAACGGACCTCTTGACCCGGCCCGGCACGGCATGCATCGGCGTGGGAAGCCATTAAGTCTATACGCCGCGGATATTGATTCGTGATAAATTGAATTGCACCACTGAAAGCCAACAGTACGCCAGCCAGCGTCTAATTACCATCGCGAATAATTAATCGGTTACTTAACGTCGATTGTACCTCCAACTGACCCGCCATTCTTGCTGATGTAATATCCGATGATAAGAACCTTGCTAAAGATTATATACGTCGGTTTAATATCATCAATGATGTGTACAAACCCAGTATATTTATATGGCGTCGTCTGTGTCATAAATAATTTACCGTAATAACATTAAACTCGTTCAAGAGATCGCTAAAATAGATGTTTGCATAACGGCTCATTTGGGGTCAATTTAATCGCCGCAAAAGTTATATCGACAATCGTTAAGGCGAGCCACACACGCATCGACGTATATATGACTTCTCGCTTGAGAGTATTTGAAATCTAAACCTCTCTCGCACACTTTTTCGCGAGAAGGTCGAATTACGTTTCGTCTGAAAATGGAGTCGTCTCGAACATTCCTACATCGGATCTCACTGTCCAGAATATCCGAATCGACTCCCGCTGTCGTTCAAGAAAATGGCTTAGCCGTTAGGAAACGCCTCGGCCTGCTACCTAAAGCAATTGCAGTAAGCTCTCTTTTCACCGGGATGATACTACCGACATGTAGCCAACGGGCTCAGTGGACCAAATACAATATGAAGCTCGGAAGAGCGCGTTTTTTCGTGCTATTACCGAGCCCGCACGATTCCAATACCGGATACGACGGCGAATTTCGCGCATTTCCCATCTACCATCGCATAATATTGCTTTTCGGCTCATGCAGCTGCATAAAAATATTTCCCACCGATATGATTTTTCTATGTTAGGAGAAACCGCCGCATCTTCATTTTAACTTAACCGCGAAAACTTGCCAGACACATGTATCTTATTCGTACCTCGTATACACGTAAGAGGTGACAAACGACCGAAATGACAGTCGACCTTCGAAGTTTCGCAGTTTATAACATCCCTCGAGATGAACTATATTTTTGTTAGACGTTGTAACGGCGAATAAATCTGGTTGTATGAATTTTATATAAGACGTATCATTTCCTCACGTTTTTAATCCAGCAGAGAAAATTCAATATAATTGATATCTTATAATTTTGTAGTGTCTCACAACTATAGTTATATAGTACTTTTAACAGCGTGTTTTAAAGATTTGTTACAGTTCAAAATCAGAACATGAAAATATCAAGATTAATAGTATCAGATTAAATCATTTTTACGAGTTAATTGATTTTTCATTTTCTTATATAAATTAACATACGCAATCAGCTGATATATGTATACAAGTTTTTTTAATATAATATTTCAATTATTACAAATTCAAGTATATCTGTCTATAATATTCATTATCTTAAAATACAAGATAATTTAATATTTATAGCAATGTATAACGGTGGAGAACAACTATAGTGTAATTGCATTGATTTGCAAAATATTAATACAAAATACACTATAACAACAGTCATTAATGTTTCAAAAAATAATTATTGTGCGCATGTTAAAATATTAAAAGATAAATACTTTATAACGAAAACAAAAACGTTAACAATATTTATTAAAATAGTAATACAAAAGAAAAGTTGTTTTTTTTAATGAATAAACTTGTATATAAATTTCGTAAATATAATTTTTTTAATTATTAATTTTATTTAAATCATTCAATTAAATGATCTATAGATAAATAGGAATAGAGAGACTACTAATTCCACAAATAATAAATTATATACATATATTAGTGGTGGATGTGCGCGTGCTATTTTTTATCATTATTACAATTTTTATAAAAATTTAAGATTAAAAAAAGGATTAATTTCAATATGATAGTGCTTGATTTTTACATTTGCACAAATTCTAAATATAAGAAACCCAAACAACATCGGACAGTTTAAGCTGGTAATTTATAAATCACCTAAAGAGAGCCGATAAAACGGAAGAGAGGGAATATATCCTAACATTGTACATCGAATGAAAAGCTATCGAAGAAAACCGATATAAATCGTAACTATTGCAGCGCTACGACATCGCGTGGAATAACAAGTAATCAAACAAACAAAGTCAATAAATAAAACTGACAAAATCATGGCCAGACGAGAAATAAATGAAGAAACATAAAAACGCTCACCAGCCGATGTCGTCCTGTCGGTTTGCTCCTTCGCCGCCGATGGGAACGCACTCCCATTAGGAACCGAAAAACACGACTAATTATCGAGTCTCTCGTAGCTTTTTAAAAAATTAGAAAATAATTTTAATATCTTATTCATTACGTTGTGAAAATTTGGATACTCAGATAACTTAATATCTCTACCTCTATACGCGCGTCTTCCGCCACTATTTACACATAGTATATTTACACATAATGTATATTTATAATGTCTCGTAATAACATTTATAATGTCTCTCAGATTTTCGTTTCCTTTCCGTCGCACTCACACTTTCATATACACTCGAAAACACAATTAATTACGTGCCATCGCGCACATATTAATCACGCCAGAACGATCGCATGACATTTTGCACAACACCTCCCGTTAACTACGCGGAATCCGATAAAGTACACGAAATATTATTAATAAACATTCGATATATTACAGCTTTTCGTTATTCGATCGCATTAGTATCCCTTGAAATACGATAGCTTTTACATTATTAATTAAGAGTTAATTAAGAGATTTTAATTGATAATTATTAATTGTTCATAAAAAAATGGTCGCATTCTGAATAATTCAATGTTATGCAGAGCGACTTGCACTGTTATTCGGTCAAGTGTTAAAGAAACACGTGATAGCGCGATATTATCTTTTTGCATGACACAACGCATCGTAACAAATTCCAAAACTATGGCCGCATTTAAAGTTTATCGTGTCGAAATATTTAATGTATTAGAAATTAAATACCGAATTTTTTGTTGTTTAAATTAGTTTCAAACTAATTTCACAAGTATTCTACGATTCCTTGATAACATATTCTGATTAAAGATTTGTTAGAATTGAGAATCTTGATACGAAAATGGAAGTTACAATACTTTTTGAGTTGGCAAAGTTGAATTGTGTAGAGTTTGCACGCTCAAGCCCGTAATTGCGCTTACGTGTATATTACTTTGTGCTCTCGATCGGAAAATAGTCGACAAATTGCATTTAAATTGACGAAAAGTTTAAACGAACCGACGTGTATTCAAGTATCTTTAAAAGAAAGCTTATCATTCATAAAAATCACAATAAAACAACAATTTCAATCTCCTATTATTTCGATTTTTATTATTTCATATATGAAATCGCAATATGTTTATTTCAAATAATTATCGTCTCAAGACTTATTATAAATATAAGTTAACATGCATTTCAAAAGAATAATTATTAATTGTTTAAATGAAATTATTTAATTAATTTTGAAAGACAAAGAAACACAGAGTACGCAACACTACCTATTCATTCCAGGATTGGCACACGAATGTTAAGAGTAAGAATGTACAGAGTACGCAACGACTTTGCGGTATACAACTTGTAAGTTTGTGTAAATAGCGCGCCGTATATGTTATTTATGTATACAAATACCATGACTAAGGTAGCATATCAAGCTTTGTTGTCATGATAATGTATTTAACATGTCAGGAAGTAAATTTTCCATTTTTTTAAATTAATTTTGTTGAATATTATCGTATGTTAAATCTATAACACCTCTCTATTTAATGAATAAAATTTATCTTACTTTGATGAAAAAGTATTTGCATAAATTAATTTATTATTACTACATTCTACTAATTTTTTATATTTTAAGAAGAATAAAATAATTTTAATTTATGATTTTTTAATATAATATTAATAAATTAAGAATTTTTCTTATGTGTAAATATGTATAAATTTAATAAATGAAAATATTAAATTAACGTAAAAATGAGTATATAATTTAACAAGTTATTTCTGTTATTTATACTAAATATTTATACTAAAATTATACGTTTGATAATGTAAAAATTTGGAATAACTATAATTAATTTATTTCCATTTTTCAATCATATGAAATAAAAATACTTTATTATTCAGTAAACTTATCAATGTCAGCTGATTGCTACATTTTACGTAGCATCTACACATTTAAAAAAATCAAAAGATGAAATTAATAATAAAATTTTATGCTATTTTCATTCTTTAATTATCTTATTTATTTTAGATATTTAATAATATATTAATATAATAAATCAATATGTACGTTAGCATAGTTACTGTGTTAAAAAGTGAATATTTTACATGATTCCAAATGGTCAACTTTTATCTCTTATAATTTGAAAACTATTGTAATCAAGATATTTTCGTACGAGAAAATTTGCAATTTTAATCCCTATAACGTATTATTCATATATAGTATTATATGATTATATTTTAAAATAATGTATTATGAAATATTTTATGTATACTTTCATTGTTGCTATAGGTAATGTTCAGCAAATGTTGTTTATAATAACAATAACTTTAATTAGAAGATTTTGTTTGTAACTAGTATTAAAGTTTGTGCGCGCTTTATAAATGAACTTGGACGTATTCGAAGTATTTGGATTAAATCTCCTAGTATCTACGACGATCCGATATCCCTTAGGAGACGTTTCGTCCGACCAAGGCAATCAGACGAACTCCCTCTTTCACGTAAGCGATACTCGTGTCTCTATCCGCTTACGACGGTGCCAGGTGATGCTCCAAATACAAACGAGACTCCTGCCCTCAGCAGTTTTCACTGGATAGGTTCTCTATTTTAACCTCTCGCAATCAGGACTATATCATAAACACTATTACAGTTGGAACTACGTGAAGATTGCGAACGGCATTTAACCTTTTACAAAACTTGCAGAGAACGTAACATTCTTTTATTGAATTAAATATTAAATTGACAAAGATTCAAAAAATCTAAAATTTTGTAAAATTCTGCTTTTATGAAATAATTTTAATATGTATATTTTTGTAAGACATGCTGCAAGGCAGAATACTTTTTATTTTATTGAACGACGTTGAAATAACGGGCTTTCATAATATCGCAAGAGACTGCGAAATTTCGGTACCAATATATGTTGGAAAAAATTTCCCATCGCTGATTGCTACGAGGGCTAAAACGAGAACCGGCGACGTGTATCCGCGATTTTTCCCACGGGCGCAGCTCGTTCGCGCGCATCGTTGCATCGACGTTTCCTTCCATGCTGCTCTCAGCACGTCACGTCTTTCATGTTATTTCGGAAAATGATGGTGATTCGTAGGTTTATCGAGAAACTATTAACCTCCCGAGGAACTATTAAACCTCGAGGATTCTCAATGCCATCGAGATACTGACACCAGCAACATGTCGTGGGATTATTAATTGTCCACTATCGTCGAGTCACTATTTCCAACTCGCTGCGCAATGTTTTACATACGAAGCGATTTTATTAATTCGCAAATATACCTACCAATTTATATATTAACGAAATGACGTATTTTGTGAAATGATTGTAAAAGCAACGGCTTATGTGCCGTTGCGGAATTATCCAAGAATTGTTGGGAGGATATTTCCGCTGGAATAATAACGTGAATAATGTATCACAAAGTGGACAATTGGATTGGAGGATCAATGATGCGAACATACGTGACATGCATGATCGACTTCAATAACGCAAAGCAAACGAGATTATGAAATCTTCGATAAAATCCACGAAAGCAAGAATTGAGCGTTCGCTTCGACGCTATATTATATTTGCTCTCCTAAGAGAAAGAACGGAGTTTCTCCTCTTTCGTCATGAACTAGTTTCAAATCGCTGGCGCATGAATCAGGACGCGTATATTCGTTTCCGGAAAACCCACTCTGAGTTCCTAGCTCGTCTTATTTTTCCCTCCTCTCCCATCTTATGCCCAGGAGAAAGTTTCCGTGTCTGCCGTGCACCCTCCTCTCTACACTTTGATGTACTTCAAGAAGAAAAACTCGAGAAAAACCAAAAGATACATGGTACGAAAGTTAGTATTGTCCTTAGACAAAAATATTTTTGCGATACTGACAGAATTATAATCGGTTCGATTTCAGAAGAATTCCATTCAGTTAAACTATAAAATATTTTTTAGTTGAAAATTATGTGAAAATAATTGCAGTCGAACAATTGTTCTACCTATGTATTTCATTCAAGTTTAATATACTTATTGCTTTGTTTAATCGAATGATTCTCAAATGTTACGATTTTCGTGTATTAGCACTGCATCATGTTCCCAAAAAAGCATTAGAGCTATAGATCGACAACTATTTGTAACGTGCTATTTACTGAAAGAGTGATTGGTATTTATTGAAGTTGTAGCAAACAGAACAGCTTGTCACTTCCGTACACAATAGAATGCCAAGAGCTCCGCATACACAGGCACATTTAATTCATCCACTCGAACGTCTTTAAATAATCGATGGGACATTCAACGACCTTGCGACACATGTCGATTCCTCGCAGATCGACAAAATACACCAAGTTTCCTGAGGACTGCAGTAAAGTGCACGACGACATGAAAGTCAACACGCGAACGTGCGACACGTTCAAAATTAAATATTTTAAGCACTGCAATCAGCTTAATGGCACGTTGGTAATTTTCTGATTGGTTACTTTTGATTGGCCGAGAACGATTAAATTTTCAAACGGCGATGCATTTATGTGTGTCTCGATGAAAATATAAATAGTAACTTCACTAAAAAAATATCAGCATCATACGAGAATAGTAAAATTTGGATTCTATTAAACTGATATACAAAATTATAACTCTGCTATAAATAAACTCTCATTGGAGAATTGGATATAGAAATATTGAGATTGTATTACGATTTATTTTCGTGCAATTCTAATTATATCTCTTTCGCATATAAAATCTCTTCAACTTTTTTTTCAACATTTTTCTCGTTCGAGTTTGGTTCATTTGATATAACATCGGCCCGTCGCGAAATGTTCGAAAGATACTTACCACAACGCGAAGGTAAAAATCCCTTTACAGAGTCAGAATATCCTAGAAAGGAATCGACAAATCTGAGAGCTGCGACTATTTTTGCCGCATCGCGCTATGGCGAACGCGCAAACAAGGGGAATCAGTGCGTATGGAAATCTGCGAAAGCTCGACTTCCGCATGCTCGGAGAAAAACTCGCTACATTGTACGATGCAACAGCAGAGCTGAATAAAGACAGGGTAAAGCTGACATCTCAGGCGTGGATGCATGCACGTAATAGGAAAGCGTGCGGGTGGAGAGGAGCTAGAGAGATTCCTAGAGAGCCAGGGGGAGGCAACAAAGAAGCCCGAGTTCGGCCGAGAGGTCGGCACGCGACGCACGCTAAACGCATATCTACGCAGGTGTTTCGCGAGTTCGCCGTGCCGGCCTTACATAGCAATGATATGCGGCTCGAACGTGAAATGCGTAATACGATGATGATTGCAACGAGAAACGAAACGTTTCGAACGGCGCTTCCTTTGGCAGCAGCTGCGTTTTCTGCTGAAGAATTCGAGAAACGCATATAGAGATTTTGTCAAGTTTTTCATAAGATGAGAATTTTGTATAATTCTCAATTTACTTTATCGTCCGTCATACATTATACACAGAGAGTTAAAACCCCATATCCTATCATTTTTTTATTTCCTTCATATCTATTTTATATTTGCATGAATTTTTCCTCTTCATATACATATAAAGAATAAATCTATTTTAAAAAAGAAATGTCTATCAATTTTAACTGATTTTCCATAAAGCTTTTAATAATTGTGGATCAATCTAAGATTATAATCTAGGCAAAAACATTAATTAATTAAACCTAAATGTCGGTGAGGCTGGAAATAGAAAAGGTCAACGAAGCACTTTTCAGTTGTCACGATTGGACTTTGATGCTCTGATAGAAATGTCGACGTGCCACATGTGTCAAGCATCACCCTCTATCCTGATATCCAGAATGCCATACGCATATCTTGCTACCTCCTTGTCTACCCAGCATAGATTCACATCGCATGAATAAAATAGGGCGACAGGTGCGTGTGGGCGACAGCACGCGACGCTTCAAGAGGGTGGCACAACACGAATGCTAGAGCAATGGGCACGAACGGCTGCCAATAATGCCGCGCGACTTGAGAATTAGTCATAAACATAAAGAGATTAGTATATTAATGGATACAAAAGTGAACCGTGACTTTTTCAACTGGAACTTTTTTTCCGTGTAATAAGAATTTGAAGAAAGATGTGATAACGGGATAAGTTGAGAGTTTACACATATATATATATATATATATATATAATAAAAATGATAAAAATAATCAAACTAATATAATTATGATAAAAAAATTTAGGGCATATGTATATTTTTTCAAGAAATTAAAGTTTATTCTTACAATTTGAACGGATTAAATGGATCAATTCAACAAATTAATTAAAATTTTCCACAGTTTTAAAAGAAATAGATTAAATTGTTGTTTTAAATTGAATCTCTCTGATGGTAAATAATCAGATTATTTTTATTTTTAGCTGCATTATTCTATTCTCAATTTCTTATAGTGCACTCTAGACCTATATTTTTGAAGAATCGTATGTCTTTACACTATTCTATGTTGCAATGAGTTTCACCGAGCATATTAAAGACTATCACAATAACCAGCCACGTAACAATATTTACACAGAAGTCGATCTATCAGAGACAATCGGGCATCGGGTCAAGGAATCCCGAAGTAGAACGGCAGCCATGTACGTCTCGCCGCCGACGAGGTATGAATAATCGAGGAACGATTCGCGGAAATCCGACGCCACCCTATTTTCCCTTTCTCGATCGAGGTGAACTCGTGACAAGGACGGTTATTAAATTGGTGCTAACCAGTTTACTCATTTACGAGCGGTAAAGAGACGACGAAGAAACGAACTTTCCGCAGCAAGTACGTACAGGCCGGGCGTAAACGAGGCGGAAGTTAAAGGGATTCAGCTCGCGTGCTAGACGGAATTAATTACGCAACTTCGATCCAAGTGGTCCAGTCCGCCGCCGTTACGGAACGTGCACTTTTATGCGGCCCACGGGAGAGTAGACATGCTTTTCGCTAAACTTCTAACACGCGGCAGTTTAATTCCAACGTGAAAACATGAACCCGCGCGTTTGATCCTCACGCGCATATGCGAGGTTTCTCTCAACGCGCGTTGGAAAAGCTATATATCGTCAGGTTGTAGGATTGATAAGAGATAAATGTCTCCGGAAATTTTCCTCGGGAAACATTTCGACAGGAGGTGAGCGCGGCCGACGCATCGCTCTCGACTTTAATCTTTCACGAGGCCGTGCCCGTACTCAAGATCGGCACTTGAGTGGCAGAGAGCGCGGCATTCGTGGTATTTATTTCTATAAGTTCTTGACAGACGCGGATCCATAATTCAGCAGCCGACAATCAGAGAGACGAGGCGCTGGTTCGAAGCGCGGTTGAGGAACATTTATTTTGAAGCGCTGTCAGAGCTCGCCGCCCCCTTGATTCATCGGCAGTGAGAGAACCAGAAGCTCACAGTTTGGAATATTTATGCCAGACGGATTCCGAGGATCGTATGTTTAAACCGATACCGAGGGAACGGGCGGGAAGGGAAATACATACAAGATACGTCGCGAGTCGAGCAGCAGTATAAATGACCGGATGAAACTTTTAAAAGGAATGCGACCGCCACCGTCTGCCCTCCCCTTGTAGATTAGAATTACTGCTTCTCGACATTTGAATACGGATCTATAGTTGCGATATCCACTTCGCCCTAAGTAACAGTGCCATTACTTTCGACAGTATACCGAAGGGGTAAAAGTTTTCGTTTCAGATTAGATTAAATCAAGAAAAAAAAGATTTATGTAAATTAGTAAAAAAAAAATACAGCAAAGTAATCCCCGTCATAAAAAAATAACCTCATTCATCAAATACTCATAACAATACTCTAAGAAATAGAAATAATTAAAGAATTTTGACGAAACGAAACATTATCTTGGAGGGTAACTTCGACAACTTGGTGAAAAATTGACGACGCGGAAACTAAAGGTAATAAAGTGATACAGAAGTTTTTCGATGCGCGTGCATTTTTTTCTGGCCCAAGCGATTGAATATCTGCTCGAGAAGTCGGTTCGGTCGGGAAATCACGATGCCGACTAATTGCTAATAACCGGCGAGCAAATATTACTTCAATCACGGTTCCTCGATAACGTCGTTAAAGCCTGGCGACTACTGATTGCGCGACGAGCGCCGCGCGCGGAGTAGAACGCACCCGCGAGCGGGCGAGCACGGCGTATGACGAATGAATCGAATCGCCGAAAATAACTGGATAAAAAGATTTCGCCGGCCGAGTTCGCGAGCCGGTTGCGACCGCATCGATTCTATCGCGCCGGCGTTCTACCGGCGGAAATCCCTTTTCCGCCGTGCGCGACGTCGCGAATTGATAACCGATAATAATTCGGCGAGGCTCGCTCGGCAATTCCGCGTCCTCTCGCTCTTTCTCTCCTCTCTTTCTCCGCAATTTTTTCCTCCCTCTCACACACATACACACCAGAAAAACACACAGTTCCTCGTTGTGTTTGCCATCCCTTTGAACGTAGTCCGCCTGCTCTAGCTGAAACAATCTCTATTCGGGATTATAGCACCGCATATACTATGTACTCTGCTATATGAACTGCATACGGCTTTGAACGATGCGATGCGAAGCGACGTGACGCGACGCGACGCGACGCGATACAATAAACGGACACAACGGGATGTATCGAGCTGGAGGCTATGCTCGTCATGCAGTTATGCACCGTGAGAACCTGTTACTTTGCGACGCTTGGATATAATTTCTGATACTGTGTCACGTAAACAATGGTAATCCATTCTCCCGCACCGGGAACACGCAAGTTCGACGCGCGATGCACGCGACGCCGCGCGATGCAAGTCAACGAAGTAAACAGCTAATGCCAAACTATTAACTAACTCCGAGAGCGCTGTTAGTACAATCCACTTGAACTATCGCACGACTGAGATTTACAGCATCGCGAATATTCGCGAATATTCGCGTATATCCGAGAGTTTTCTAGCGTCTCTTTTTTTTATGTCGATATAAATTTAAAACTTGGTTGCATAAAATTCAAAATATTAATATAATGTCCCAGACGAGTATGCATGACAAATATTTCGACCATATCCGCAATTTTCAACACGCAAAAACGGGATCAGAGACCGTGTAGAATTTTAAAATCACTGATTGTGTTGTTGCCCTCTGAAGCGTATTTATAAAAAGCATTATCGTGCAAAATTTGGGAAACCTGCGGACACTGCGTCGTGTTTCATCGTCGAATGCCTACGCTGATGTGAAAGTGATATGATTTTACCGTGATTTTCATTTCGCCCGTCATCATGCCGCGCTGTAACGTTTGCAGGTCAAAAGAGAGATAATTTAACAACGGAGTACGTGGCGGAAAATTCAATTACGCGCCCATGGTAATTCTACCAGATCGCATATCATTACGAATTTCGACGCAAAGATCTCACTCGTTTAATTAAAGATCTCAAAGTGCTCAATGTAATTTGTTATTATAAATTTTCAATGATAAGATAAAAACCATTATGGCGCACTCACGTGGAATTAACGTGGAATGTAAAATAATAAAATAATAAGCATTAAAAATATAGCATCCATATCACGAAATATTCATAGTAATTCAAATTGTCTATAGTAGATGTAGATATTAAATCCTACATTTTACAAAGCTGAATGTATTTCTGTATGTTCTGTTATGTCAAATTCATGTGGTATAAATTATAAACAGATACGTAAAATAATGTTCTTATATTTTTATAACGCGTAAAAGTTTCTTTAAACGATAAATTGCATAAATAAGATTCGAGATTAAATCATATAAATTGATTAATATATTTCTTCTTCGTCCAACATTCATTTTCATTTTATATAATTTAATTCTTAAAGTTCTGAAAAAAAATTATAAATAATTTATTACCAAAGTATTAATTTAATGATCATGATAATATATAAATCATATAGATAAGAATTGCATGTTAAAATTTCAGTGAAAATAATACGAATTAATACTTTCAAATATGAAATATTCGATTATACTTGCGAACAAATATTAGCATTTTATTTGGAGCACCTTAGATGACGATTGTGCCAATTAATTTTGCAGTAGCAGCGCGATCGCGACAACGATAATTTTTTTTTATTATCATGCTTGCAGCGTTAGCACAATAGAGCGCTATATTTGGTGTGTATTATCGCGTGCGCGGATAATAGAATTCGCGCGCGAACAATCGTGATCGTAGCACAATAGCATAAATCCCGGCTTTTCGATTAAAATCCAAATGGCTTGCGGTCCTCGATCGAAGCAGAAAAAAAAGAACAGAGGATGAGAAAGAGAGGAGAAAAGAAAAGGAAAAACCGATCGTCCTAAACGCTCTCGTCGCGTATGTATTTGCTACGCGCGGTGGTGGATGGCGAACGCGGCCGCGCTCGGATGCACGCTCTGGTGCAACTCGCATTTTCACAATACCGACGTAAAGAAATAGATTTTCCGCCTAACGAGACGGAAACTAACAAATACCGCAGTGTGAGGTCATGGCACGCTGCCAACCGTACATGATAAAACATACCATGCGCACATTTTTTATTTTCATTCACTTCGTTTTTTTTACATTATGTGCGAGTGCACCGAGCGAAATCTTTTTCGTTCGCCGCTCGTCACGCGTGCACTCATCGCCGCGCACGACGACAGAAAATCCCCGGTAGAGATAGCAAAAAAAAAAAATATGTTTGTTTCCGACCGGCTCTCGTCTCCGGTCGTCGGCCGAAAGCAATACGTTACGACGGTAATTTGAAAAATTCGTCGACCCGCGAACGCGGCGTGGCGCGGAACGACGCAATAATACTTCTTCCCGTTCACCGACGACGAAAGCAACATGTCGCGCGTGAACTCTGAAAAATTCACCCGTAACTGTATCGGTGAAGAATTTCCAGAGTATTCCGCCAACGAGGAATTATTCTCTCGGAAAGGATTCCTAAAAACACGAGACCCGCTTCTCGATCTTATTATTCTGCAATTTATAAATATTATAGATTTTTTTCTAGGCAGCAAGGCTCAACACACTTACGTGCTAAATTTGGGGCAATAGTAAAACTTATTCCAGTGTCGAATATGATATGAAATCTCAGCGTCCAGCAACCTGTCGTATTTTGTCTATGTATGTAAAACGGTCGTTTCGCCAACTCTGCAACTTTTGCTGCAGAATGACAAAGCACAAAACTTGCATGCATCGTTGCGCACACAGTCACAACATTTGCATAAGTGTCAACAAGTTGTTTGAAAAATGTAAGGCGGATGATGTAGTAAAAATATTGAAGAAGAAAGAGAGAATCAAAATTCCGTGGACGCAGGTTATTGACAAACTTTACCGTGGTCGAGATTATCCTTCACATTTTCGTTAAAGAATTTATTACTAAAATATTTCTTAATATTTTGAAATATTCTATTCAAAAGCAAGAGAAAATGCAATTTTTATAGTAGGATACCTTGACAATTCCCCATCCTTACTAAATTTCCTAAAGAATTATTTACAAATTAATGAATAACAAGGAAAAGCTTTAAGTGTCAAAAGGAGTTAATTGTGTAAATACTATGTAACATTAATAATTTTAAATCATATATTTCGGCTCCACTTTTAAACTATTTTCAGCAATGTGATAGTAGATAAATTAAATAATCTCAAATTCTTTTCGATAAGGTGAAAATTTAAAATCTGAATGCATAAAGATGGTATAATTCTCAAGAGGAAGGTACCAGACAAATTCTGCTAATTTTCATAGTCTATAAAATATTTGAACTAAAAATTGAAATTGGCAACAATCAATTTTTAAATATTCACTTTATGCTTGTCAAAGAGTTTGAGATTAATTAATTTATTTATCAGTAATCACTGAAGATTACTCAAAATAGAATCAAAATGTACGATTATAATTTGCATTTAATAATTAATTACATATTACATAATGTTAACGCATGTACGATTAATCGCGTTTCGCTCTAAAAGCCCACCTTTCTTTATTACTCGTTAATTTTAATATCGAGAGTCTTTAGAATTAATTATTTATTTTATGCATAAATGTAAATTGAACATTTTAAGTTTTTAGTCAGTCAAGAATGAAAAGATTGAATAATCCATAACATGTAGAGGGATTATGTTGAATGAGTCGAACAATCTATTGAGGGATTAACGACTACATACGAAATCAATTCTGATGGATATAGCGTGCGCTCCGCTTTATCTCAAAAATATCTCAATCCATCACGGTTAATACAGCATTCTACTCGGTGCAATTTAATCTTAATCTAGTTCATTACCCATACACTCTGGCGAATGAGAATATACCACAGGTTGGTGAATCGGATTCTCCCGAAAATGCGGCTCGTCATTTACACGCAATCCCTGAAATCCGTTTCTTTCAAGACGAATGCGAAAAGCGCGACACGCCCACGTTATACAAAAATCAATTGTGCTCGGGTCGGTTCGCTCTAACAATCGCGCCAACGATCTGAGAGCACAATAGAGATACTCTGAGCAGATATCAGAGAAGTTGCGGTTGTGAGAAACGTTACTCTTATTTTCCTCTATATATTGAATTACATAATGAAGAAAAATTTAAAAGATATATTCAACATTCTTCTTAGCAAGAATATTAATATTTCCTAGGAGAGATAAATGGCAAAAGTCGATAACATCTAACTGAAAATGAAACTTGATAGATATCTCTCATTAAATCGACTTCTTCAGAATTTGGAAAAATATATTGCCATTCTTATTCACAAAGCTTTTGCTGTCGTCTGCGAACGTGATGCTGCATAAGATTGCATTGATTTCCGCATGATTGCAGAGGCAGAAACATAAAACAAGGATGATCAATATAGATATAATCCTGAAAGAATGTTATACGAAGCGACGGTATTCATAGACTCAGATATTCATAGATATCAATCAACATCACAAAAGAATTATGGATCTATCCAGGTTCTATCTAAGATCTAAGTCATCAAACTGCGCAAATATTTTTGCGACATTACTTTTTTTAATTTCCAAACATTGTACAAAAATGAAAAAAAAAGTAACAATTTTTTACAAAGACATACATACTATAAAATTTTACAGCTTGTACCCTAATTAGAAATACACTATATGTACTAAAATATGCGAACGATTGTTATTTTTATCCCTTAATCGATAAATAAAAGAAGGGATATGGCTATGTGTGTGTGTGAGTGAGTGAGTGAGTGAGTGAGAGAGAGAGAGAGAGAGAGAGAGGAGAGAGAAGAGAGAAGTGCACGTAACGCTGTCGGGGACAGTTGTTTTGTTAAACGGATCCGTCGGCTTGACACGAATTGCCCGACATTTTTCTCGATACATGCGGATGTTTTTATGCACGACATGCATGCGCTTTATGTGTTTCGTAGTAGAGCGTATCTCTTCGCATGATAAATATAATTCAACGTATACTCTGATTCACATAGGTCTTTTATTATGCAGCCTATTCTTTTTTCCTGTGAAACAAATGCGAGGACCTGCAGCACTATAGGTGCTCGTAAAAATTCGAAAAGTTATGTGAACCCATTGCCACTATTATGAAAACCATCAAAGAGATGAGTTTTATTCTGAAAATAGACTCCGGTCTTCGTGATAAAACGTATCTACAGCCAAATCATATACCCCAATGCGCGCTCTAATTTAGTGGACTTTTGGTTTTGTTATTGTGCCAACGCGCGCGCAATACAATCTAGCTTTTTTTTTAGTGAATACAATGGATTAGAAAAACTCTTAAAATAATGGGCGCATTGTATATTGTGAAAAATAGTGTTTGCTTTTTCTATGATATTTCGAATTTGCCCCGGGCAGCAACCTACTTTCCTCTTATCGACTTATATTATAATGAAGTTTACAACGTGCAACGCCTTCGCATCACGCTCCATTAATCACCGGTTTCAATACTAACGCGATAAAAATTAGCAACCGGAGGACGCTATTTATACATTGACGAGAATTCCCGATAATTGACATCGCGTGAATTACTGACGTTATTTTCAAACACGCGCGAACGCGTTTGCAGCATGCCTTTTATTTTAGCGCGATATTAAATAGCGGAAACATCGTTACACATATTCATTAACAGAAATTTTATAAAATCTAGCTATATCTTACAAATGATGACATAAAACGTACCCGAAAAGTGAATTTCTAATGTATCTAATGTATCTACAAATGTAGTCTAATGTAGTCTAATGTATCAAAAAAGTAATTTACAGTATTATTAAATTTTTCATTCTTTTTAATTTCCTTCTGGACTGAGATTATTTTAACGCGAGAAGCCTTACTTCTTTCTCTTTGTTTGTAAAATTCGATAAACCTGTCACCCGCATTTTCTCTCTTCTTCTTGATTGAGAAAATCCCAGAGCGAAGTGGATGTCTTTGAAAGACAGCTTTGCAATTATCTACGATGTTCTATATTTTACGCGCTAACGAACCGCTTTGTTGCCGGACACAGCAGCCACCGTCAGCGTGACAGTTCCGACTTTGAAACCATGTTGCAATTTCACGATGGTTGTGGGAATCGTGATAAGAATTCTCGTTACCGTACGTTCGCAAATCGGCAATAAAGAACCATGTACGAAGATGATAAAGCTCGGGAGATCTTCACGCCGGAAGCAATTTTTGCCTCTTTTGAATCCCGGACCCGAAAACATGCGCAAAAAAATTCTATGCAAAAGTGAATCATTTTTATTTCTTTTCTTATTACTGACAAGTCTATTTCGTCACTGTGGGGAGGATCTATATTCCAGTGATATACATATTTCATGGTGAAAAAAGTAAAATCAAATATTCGTATCGTCTGCTATATAATTAATTATTTCTAAAGATATATTTTAAAGAAATAAAATTTTTTAAAAAGTTTGTTTGAACCTTTTTTAAAACTTCTATTTTATATAACGCAATTATATGCTAAATATATCTGCAATGAGTATTGGAATATCGATTTATATTATTTCTGAATATATTTATGGATTATCTTACGTATTTTTATTCATAATTAATAAAATCAATTGGACATTGAACGTAATTGAAATTATCGACTTTTGAGTCATGTGGAATATTTAAATAACAAATAAATATACATATATCGTTAAGAAAATTTATAAAAACGCCTAAACGCCTAACGATTTTAAAATTTTCGTAATAATTCACAATACTTGTTATAGAAATAGTCGTCGATCTTGGGATCGGCATAAAAGCAGGACAGCCCTGCACTCACAGGATAACGTTCCGGGAAAAGTTTTGCGAGGAAAGCAATTTTCCGCTATATCGAGTTCGTGAAAGCGCGCCGGTGGAAAGTTCGCGTCCGGAAGTCGCTACGAGGTGGTGAGGAAATAAATCCAAAATATGGTGCGCTCTTTGCGAGGTGAGTAAAGATCCTATGTCCTGGTGTGGACCAGAATCGGCTGAATGCAGGTCAAAGGATTCGAGAAGATGTCGGTAAGGATCGTTATCATTCTTCAGGCTCGATAAGAAGAAAAAGTCACGTTTGCGGGATGCATGCGAAAAAAATATGCACCGATACGGGAAGCATCGGCAACGTAGTTTCGTTGGGATAATACTTGTGATATGGAGCCGATAATCCTTGATAATCGAGAAAGAGAGGGAGAAAAACGGATGCTGCAAGACCCTTGTCGCCTTCGTCCAACCGCTCGCGACGAATTTACAATCATCCAATTTCTTTCAGTTTCTTCCTGATACAACCGTAATTAAAATTTTTCGTACAAGATTTTCAGAGAAGAAGAGATATGAAGGATGAACCTACAGACGGGAATCCGCGACATTTAATAACAACTTATAGAAAATGTTCTGTGATAAATCGCGCCGAAATTCCATCTAAAGGCTATTCAAGGTATATTTCGCGAGCATTAGTAATTTAAGATACACTAAAGTAAGATAATATCAGAGTTTATATATATTCTTTCTCTAGTATCTACTTCAATTTCTTTACTTTACTTTGCTTTACTTTATATTTTTTCTCGAAATCACTGAACACTTGCATTGTCACAATTGCTACTCACCCTGAAGAAAAGAGAAAGGAGAGAGAGAGAGAGAGAGAGAGATCGCTCTCATTGGAGAGACGAACGTTACCTAGATATCCGGATGGGAAAACGAGAAGACGAACGAACGGTTGCAGCAGCAACAATTTCACCGCAAACCATTCGCGCGTAATCGACGCGTCTTTTTCGAAGCGTTTTGCAGTGCAACCTATTTTCGCGTAGTGCCATTCGCGAAATGGATCGCGCAATACGCGAGAATGTTTTATGGCTCATGGCAATTTTTCAATCGCAATACTATACCATACCACGCGTACTATTGCCGTACAATATACCGCGTGGCTGACCAGTCCGGTTTCACTAAGAATATTATTTATACAACTAGAAAAAAAGCACCGTTGTGATCAAAGAGAGTTATGACAATTTCCAATTACGAGTATATAGGATACCGTACAAATTTACGTACGGCACATTTTCTTTGTTTACATCAACAAGAAAAAAGAGATATCATAACGGTAGTTAATTATTTCTTTTAGAAAAAGATTTCTCTTAGCAAAACTTAAATGAATTTAATTAAAACGCAAATAATTTAAATTTTCAAAAATTAAAGTGAATCTTACATAATAAGAAAACAATCAGAAAAATATAAATTAAATATATTTCTTTCCTATTCTTAAAAATATAATTATAATTTAAAAATATAATTTAAACAAAAATCGATTTTACGTTAAAAAATCTATAATCATTACGAGGCTACTCTACATATATTATCTACGACTACAATTATTAAAAGATTAAAATTTTTGTGCATTTTATGCTATGTGTAAAAATAAACTGTAATATGGTGTACTATCTCGCATTATTTTACACCGATATATTACTTTATGACGCCGCGCGATGCGCTTTATACGGCCAGGAATGGTTCCTGATATTTCCATAACATAGTACGCGTTCGTCTCCTCAATCGGATATCGGAGAATCCGGAAGGTGGTCGCGCATAGAACTGGTTGGATGTTTCAGAATTACGGCCGTACCTGCGCGCTGATAAGACGCAGCGATTCAATCAGATCGAGCAACCTCGGACTGCAACGCGAAACGTACTATGCACGGACTTATTCCCGCTTCGATCATGTCAAGGATCGTAAACCAGATCGACCGGCGTAGATTACTTTCGTAACCCGAAAACGTTAACGTGAACTGATCGTCGATTAACGTTGACGTTGTTTTACAGATTTATCCCAGCGAATGATCCTAGCGAAGCTACTTCAAATAAAAAGTTCTAGTTGCGAATTATACTTGAAGTGAGCATAAGTTTGAATTAACTCGAGCCCTGCAACTTTGATGATATTACGTTATTTATCTACCAGAGTATCTAACTTATGCAATTAACTTTGCAAACAGGTCGTTCATTATATTTTAATTTTTGTAATGTATATAAACGTGAAAATTAGTTTCGTAATTATCTCTGTAATCAACGACAGAGAACAAACTACGTGCGTTCAAAAATTCCCCAAAAATGATCTATCTATATTATCATTAGAACGCAAACTCTCTGCTAATTTACCCTGTCTCTTAATTTACCCTCTGACAGAGTCGTTTACTGAAGAAGTTAATACCTGTTGAGAACTCACTGACAAACAGTCATTAATTAAGCCAGACTGAATCTACTAAAAAAACTTTATCCGAAAATATAAACAAAATCAGCCGTCGTTGCTGCGATAGCGCACACGTATTTACTCGCGTGAGTTACGTGCTGCGATCTAACTGCAACATACATAGGAGTATCTCAAGCGATTAGTCTATAAACTCGCCACGCGTGAATTCTCTCGAGATCGTCATGATTCACGCAAATGCGGCGATTCATCGAACTGTAATGAACTGCAGTTTGCACAAATGTCGGCTGTAAACGAGCGAATTTATTTCGAGGATTGAGTTATGCTTGCTTTTGAGTTTGTCTTAACGATCAATTATAATTATAATATTACTTAGCTCTTTGAATTTATTCAAGAGAGCAGACATGAATTCACTGTGTTGTTATTAAATGCATATAATTATTCGGCATAGCGTGTGTTCAATATAGATCATAAGATCGTAACTCCTTATCGGGTTGGCAGTATCATCGCCGCGAAATAATGTTCCATCATAACGCGCAGTAATCGAAAGTCGTTTGTCTGTCGGAGGCTGTATTAAGGGAATAAGTACTCATGTACGTGTGCTAGCCTTTCTGTTTATGACAGGAAATCCTTTTGCCACGCTCGCGCGCGCGCGCGCGCACAATCTCGATCAACGCCGTCGAAAATCTTTGATCCAATTTTAGTGCCATCGATCTCTTCGACCGTCGTAATCCCTTTTCTGTTCCAGAAGCGATATAGGTCCGCGCTCGTTGCTGCAGCTGTCTGCGCGTATAAATTTGCCGGACACATTCTCGACGGCCATTGGAGGAATCGCTTCCTGTTTCCTCGGGCAAAGTAGAACGAAGACATTGATAGCTCGCTAAGAGGTACACCGGACGGAGGCTGCTACCTCTTGCCTGTCAACTATTCTACCCAGATCATTAATCCTCATCACTACTACAAAATTAAAAAAAATGTCCGTAGTCTCTTTTAATAAGCTTTCAATACACGATCATAATGCAATCTCATGCTAGAATTTATTCATTTTCGTGACACTGGCATTAATAAATTTTTATATAAATTGGAATATATACGTATAACCTATATATATATATAAGTTGAATAAATTGCTGCAAAGCTTTGCGTTAAAAAATCACGCTTATGCTATTATTATTTTACATATCGATTTTTATGATCTTCGTTTGTTCAATATTCGGTACAATATGGTTCATAATACGCAAAGATAGAACGTTTCTCGCGGATGATAATTCAAAGACGAACTCAGTTTGCATCCAATGGAGAATTATTATGTAATCTTTGCCTTCTGAAACGGATATCAGTTGTAACTATAGTTGCAGTAACGTGCTCTGTCACGTATAATGGAAAGTTCAGGTATTCCCTTGCCTGGCGATGCCTGAAGGCTACGATAATTTTACGGCTCATTTGCATAATACCGTCGGCCAGTCACGTGAATCACTTTGATAAGCTCAATAGTAATGGTTTACGCTCTCTCTCTCTCTCTCTCCCTCTCCCTCTCTCTCTCTCTCTCTACGTTCATCTCTACGTTCGATTGTACCGGGATCTCTGCGGGGAGTTTCGATTTACTGTTCGGTCGTGCCGACCGACTAGACCGCAATTCAATTTTTCGGCATTCGCTATGATATAAAGTAGAATATAGACAAAGGGTATCCCGAGTTACCACGGGATATTCTACGTATCCGGCGACAAAGGAAATTAAAAACGCGTCATCGTTATTGAAAAAACGTGACTACGTCAAGTATTCAAACGATGCAACGTTTAACGACGTCGTAAAACTGTCTAAAGAATATTTCAATTTTCTTTTTCAGATATCTCTTAAATGCGTCGCAATATGTGCCTTTTAAACTTTTGTGTCATTCCGAGATGGTCTCGATGTAGCCAAATAAAACAGTGAAGCGTTCATTATTAAATAAACCTGCTATTCTCGCCGTCTGCAGACTGCGGCTGTTATCAAATGCGCATGTTTCTTATCGGAGCCGCGCAGTTAACTTAATGCTTTCAGGAAACAATACATTCATCAGGTATATAAAAGTTAAGCCGGTGTCGAGTTTAATAATGCGCGTGCAATTAATTGTGACATTTAAAGGTAATATAAGACACGTTGTGTAAATCCACGATACACTGTCACTCCCGCATAGATTACTGCTGCAGAGATATACATATAATAATACATCGACTCTCTTCTCTCTACAACTTCAATGGAACACTGCGGCGTTCTTGCGGTGTATCTCCTTCCCGCCCGTGACGAACTCGAGTTTGGCAAATTGGCTTCTCGTCTTACAATCAACCGCATTCCACAAACGTGTTACACGTCCGCTCGATATCTAAGTATAATTCTGTGGCACAGTGCTCGTCGAGAGAGACATCAGACTATTAATGTCGGATATCATTTACATACATATTATAACTATGTAGGTATATGTATAATTGCATCACGTGGATCAATACATTAAGAAATTTGAGCAATGAGTTGTTGAGATATGCGAGCAATTCACTCACGAAATCAATTCTCTTGCCCGTTCGTCTCATCTCTTCCAGTGGCAAGGGTGATATCAAAGTAAAGTTATAGAATCATGTATATGGGATGAAAATAATCGTCCATGGAGTGATACAAATCCGACATTGGTATAAAAAAGCAATTTGTATTTCCACGTCTCTCATTGTGCGATAATTTATCGACCCTTTCGTTTCAACGCAATAAATATTACCTCTTTTACCGCTTCAATGAAAATATCTCTTTCGAATAAATTCTGATTTCATCGATATTTTCAAAACACGGTTTATTACAAAAAGCAATAATTTATACAGTTTCTATTGGCAATATATAATAGTGATTTTGCAAATAAATAAAGGCAAAACTTTTCGTTGGAATTACGGATTTGGAGTGCAGAATCATAACAATACATCCTGAGGATTGAACTTGCTCGTTGTTATGTTGTACAGTTGTAATTAGCTTTCGTTCAACGGTAACACGCAGAAATCAACGACGAAATCGGAAAATACACACGGACAAATCAACAAACGGAGTCAGAGTCAGTTGGCTACTCGCAAATAACCTACCGCTTAAAAATTCAATTTTCCATGACGTTCGTAAGAAAGTTCGTGCTCCTCGATGGAATTTCCGGACAACTCATTCCTCGATTCACCAGAGGGCCAGAGGTGGCACACGATGAAAGTCACCCGGAAGAGCAAGGAACGCCGTTGGGAAACGAGGGAAATTTGTTCTGCTAATTCGGGCGATGTTTATTCTCCCAAAGCTAACAGCCGGCAGAACCGAGACGCGTTAATTACAGAGCATGTCTAATTCGGTTTGTAGTTTTTCGGGATCTAACGGTGTCGCGAAATTATATCGAAGTTTTTTATTTATATGCAAATACATATAAAGTTATCTTACTTACTTGTACCGAGCTCTCGATAATTTGTCTCAATATTTAACCTTATCAGTCAGTTTCGTCTACATGAAACTTGCAAGAAATTAATTAGTTCTAACAAGTAAAATAATCCTAAATAAATTGTTCTAAAAATATACTTTTAATTAATTTTGTATAAGATTTTAATAATATTTTTCAATAATATGAATGAATTACTCTTAATATTTAACAGAAATTTCTATTTGAAATGCAATTTCACGACGTAGGAAAATATCGTAAATAGAATTTCCTTGCATCGGCAATGTGTCTGTGTATATGTAACATTATGGCCCCATATTATTCATCATTCCTGGACGTGGCAAAATTTCAGGTAATTTATATACGGTTTACTCGTGAAGCGTGTTTATGACGAACGAGTGAATTTCCGCTACATGTCCGACACGACATCCGATCGATATCTCCTTTAAGAAATGTTCTAAATAAGTAAACGTTTCACTATTTAAAAAAAAGCCTTTTGATATCCTGGCGAAAAAAATGTTGGATCGTTGAAGTGAATCGCAATCCGCAAATTGCTCGACAAAGCTACAGGGAAACACAGTTTAGTATAAGAACTTGAAATTCCTGATCTCAACAATCAAACCGTTCATTGCTCCTACCGACTGTTCTCGATTTAATGCAATTCAGCATACATATAGCGAATTATGAATAACTCGGTATGTCGATAGAGTTCGCTCTGAAATTATTGGCAGAATGCCTTTCGCCGAACGATCTCGAGCGATCTGGTTTAAAGCGCTTTATTCATGAGTCCATTCATTGCATGGAAATCAACTGGAATGCGATAGTGGTCCGCGGTATTTAAGAATACCGGAATACACGAGAAATGATTCTACCTTTTGGCAATCCTACTACTATTACAACTACTTTCAGAATTCGTCTTATCACGCGAAATGTCACGATAACTTTTTTTTTTTTACCAACGATGTTCCCGTATTTTCTTTCCCTATCTTAAGAAAAAGAGAGCATCTGATATGAATATCTGATATGATTGCGATCTCAATTTTTTTCTATAAATGTCCAGCTAATCATTTAAATTGCAACAGATTAACTCCTAACCAATATATCATGACATAGTATCGTAAAATACAATAAACTTGTGTTAAGGTAAAATAAAAAAAAAACTGTGCTTTCGATCCGTTAATAAACCACATCCTGTAAAAGCTGGTTACCTCGAAGCTCATTAAATCGCAATATTCCGTCGAAAATTGGGTCTCCCTTACAGTATTTTATTCGTGATATACATTTCGATATAATCGCATTCGCGCGAGCGCGTGTGTGGAAAACAATACATCGTGTCGGTGTGGCCCATTTTACTGACACACTCGCGCTTTGTTCGAATGAGCGACAGGGTGTCGTTGCACCGCTTTAAGTTTATTTGGGCCATCAGGAAATAGCAAAAAAACATTCGTTCATCCATCGTGTTAGATTATACTCACAGAACTCTATTTAGATGTTTAAAACGAGTTTGTGCACTTGCACTCTCAACGTAATCGACTTTAAATTATGATTATCAATGTAATCATCTGTTTTATTCAATCGTTAAATTATTGAACCAATATAAATTCAGGAATTTATTAAAAAAGGAACAACTATATATTAGAATATTCGTCTAAAACTATAAAATTCTCTTTTCCGCTTCCCACCTTATAATTTCATACTCAAAGAAAGATTTTTTTTTCTCAATTTACTTACATTTAATAACTTCTTTAATGTAACAAAATTTAAAACTTTTAAAAGTTATTTTCTCACAGTACTAGGATGCTTTTTTTATAACAAATTTCTTAATTGCTTATAAAATAATTTATATTTTATAGAAATAAATTCATGATTGACGCAATTTTAAGCAACAGTCGACGTAAAATAGATGTCCTCGCACGGCTCGATCATCTCAAGACTCTTGTGGAGAAAAGCTAGTGCAATAATAAATGTAAGATTGTACTCACCTGTCTGATGCGAGAGGAACGTTATCAGGGGCAGCACGACGCGCAGCCATCCTCCTCGATGATCCTTCATGCTGGGTATTTCTATGAGCGGTATCAGACGGCTCTTTTCTTACTCTCCTTCACGAACGATGACGATAACGAACAACGACAGCGACGACGACGACGACGATGACGACGACGACGACGAAACTGATCTCGTTGTGTCACACTCGCCGCTCTTTTATTGACAGTTACTCACTGCAGTATCCCGGCACTGAACAACATCCGTGAACGACGTACACATCACCGTCATTCTCTCGTAACTAATCGCGCACACCACTTGTTTGTCGTCGTGCGCTGTATCACATGTCGACTCCGATAAGGTCCATCATTTGCGGAAACGACAATCGACGTCTGTTAGTCGATTATTGTTTTTTGGTGATAACTATCCGCAATTGTGACCACGCACCAACTTTTCTGTCGAATATTGTTTTTTCAAGATAACTCTTCGATGCGAGTTTCTCCTTTTGTAATCTCTCTTTCCGTGATTCTCCAATTCAAACGAATCGACAGGCTATCAATACACTGCTTTGATAAGGACCGTCATGATGATCACAAATGAACAATGTCCGTTCTGCTAATCCTCTTTATGCGAAATATATATGTGGAAATTTGTTTTTTCTTTCAAGATAACTGATAAATCATCTGTTTTTAAATCTGAGATTTTTTGCGAGGATTTTCTTTCTCTCAGGATACGTGATACTATACTCGTAGAAAAAACGAGTCAAATTTTTATGCGTGCGTTAATGCTCGAGTGTTAAAATCACGAAACAAAGTCATCGTAAGTACATGGCCGGAATTTCATTTTGCCAGCACTCGCTTTTCCACGTACAAGTTTGTAATACCCGGTTGACGATTATTGTCAGTTTAACAAAGCACGTACAATACCGCCCGCATTCTGGTTCGCCCAAAATTGTCAAGCACAAAATGAGATTGACTTTCGCGGAGTTAGAAATGCTACGATTGCGCGCGTGTTCTCTTCGCTTCTATATTTTAAAGATTTTCACATATCCGAAAGGATTCTTCGCGTCAAAGTCCATACAACTTTGTGCTGCGGTAATTAAGACTATCCTAGAAATTTACTCGTTGTACGGTTTTATTCACGAGTTACGTGCCATTCTTCAAGTCCGTATAATGATACCCAAGAGATCCTTCGACTTTTCTAAACTCACATTGAAAGTAATTAATTACCGTGAGGCATGCGCGTCTTCGTACGTTAGATACTACGTTAATTACCTCTCTTCCGATTTACTTCTTAATTGCTCGTACACCGCGATTTATGCACTCTGGCACGTATCCCTCGACCTTTATACAAGCTCTATTTGATATGGCGGGTCAATACGGAAAGACTCTTTTTTTCGATTCACATCGAACGAGCTTTGAATCACGATGAGATGCTTCGTGACGCGTTAAACTACTCGATTTCGAAGTACCGACAAATATTTACCAAATCCAACACTATTCCGAATCGTTTTCGCAACGACGTCACCGAAATTGGACTTCGTCCGCAAAAAAAATGTAAGGAAATTCGCACTTTTTCGAGCACTCGTGTAACACGCACGATCACTTATTTCGAACAATACACTTGTTCCTAATGTCCAAATTAACTCTTGTTCTTAGTTCTTTCGAGGGTCAAGCATTTCGGATCTCGAACTCAGAACTTTAGAGAGATCGATACACACAAATCAGTGTCCGCATTGTAATTGACACGAGGCGTTTCGAGATCTATTCGAGGCACTATGATCCAGCGCTTTTCGTTTCACACCTCAAGACATCGACCCTCTCGATAGAATTGCATTATTTATCAGACACGCTACGTGCCGCGCGCGGAGTTTTACGACCCAGCATTATCGATTGTCCGAACGACCAGCCCAGGTACACGCTTTAATTCACCGACGAGCACATCGTTTATGCCGCAACGTCTACGCCACAACCGACCTCTCAAAAATTCGCAAGACATAGAATAAATTTGTTCTCAGCAGGCGAACCTTTGATCATCCGAGATTAAGGGCAATCGGGCGATTTTCCTTTTTTCCTCTTCTCTGGCGGATCCACCGTCATATAGAATCACAGTTTCAGATTTCCACAGATTTGTTGCCGCGCATGATTGAAGCAGCTTTCGCGCGCGCGTTGCTGAATCTAGTACGCCAAGTTTAAAGCTCTTAGAGGAGCTCACGTCAATAATTTGATCGATCTTGGGTGAGGACAAGAGAGCTGGATTTTAGGCGGTCTTCTAATCCTGGCTTAAGAAACCTCCGTCTTCAGTTAGCAGCGTGTCATTGCGTTCCCTTCCATGGGTTGCGCTCCATTAACCCGAAGCAGGGATGTACATTAATCGCCGGTTAATCTTGAATCTTGAATTTCATAAAATTTCTTTCATCACCACTCACAATTCGTTGTGTGAACATTATCGTTCCGTAGTAAATGGTAGTGTCTTCGCATTGTAATGTTCTGCAACAAATAAAAAAATCGCTTGTATTAAATATACAATCGATCGAGTTCAATTAACGCTTATTCTACAAATTATTCTTATATCACAAGCGTTTATATTACAAGTTTTTATATTAAGCGTAAAATTTTTTCGCTTAATTAACACTATAATTAACAATAAACACTAAATAAATATCAGAAAAATAGAATCATTATAAAATTATAATGATTCTATTTTTATGTTATATAAAAAATTATATAAAGAAATCAAAACAAAAATTATTCAAATTCAAAACATTATTAATTAGTTACGATAATTAAGAATAGAAGACCTATTTGAGAGTAAAATCTATTTGTCAGAGTTTGCAGCAGGGATGGATGGATTTATGGATTGATAGAAATCTTCGGTAACCGACGAAAGTCCAGCGTAGGGTATTTAAACGAATCTCGACAGTTAGAATGTGGGTACAAATCCCAAGATAGTTAAGGCGTCTTAAGCATCTTGTATGTATTCGTCCAATTCTGCACGAACGAGATGTAATTGGGTCTACCATCCCCGCGCCCTCCTAACGCCCGTCTCTCTCGCAAGCTAACCCGAAGTTCGCAGCCAGGGAGAGATATACCAGCGTCGTCTACCAGGTGCACTCTCAAGTCCCTCGGATTAAAGTGCCGGAGCGCGAGCGCCGCAGAGTCACTCGTATAACTCGGTAGTTTAAGATTGACCGCGGAGTGACTCGATTACGACATACCTCGGAGCTTCGAAATTCAGTGGATTTTAGGATTTACTACACCCTACCGGTAATCAGCTGCATCCCCCGCCTGAGCTTTTTCCGTTCTATGGATAATTAGGACAGCTCAACTGAAATCTAACCGAGTGAATCCTTCATTTCAATCTCTCTGAGGTCCTGAGGAGTTTTATTACACGGAATACTACTTAATGGCATTAAATATGTGAAAAATAAATTTGTCAAACGGAGAGAATGTCATTTCGAAACATAAAGTTTAATGAAATGTAAATATAAACCAATGCTACAAATATATCTGCAGAAAGGGCTATATAATAATTGAAGCCCATTTGTTATTAAATGTTAGCTCGTTGAATGTATTTCTGCGCAACTATATTTCATGACAAATCAAGAATTTATATGAATATACAGAGATACAAATGTGAATATATAACGCTGCAGGATGAGCATTGCAGGATTTGTACATCCAATTTCCAGACGACAGGGCTTAATAACCAAGGAACTTCCTACGTATGCGTGTTAATTAAAGTACACACGCGTTACCCGAATTTCTCAAACTTTAACTACTCCTCCGTTGACCGAAAGTTTAAATAGCTCGCTGCACATTCGGCTGGTACGAAAGCGAGGATATAGAAAGCATACTAAACCAACGGCGAGAGACATGACCGTTTGCGTTAGATTTGTAATACAAACATTCACACACATTCAATTTTGTATGTGTGTATTCGCGATATATGTTAATTAATATGTATATCATTGTCTAAACGTTGGCTATAATTATATGGTATCTACAGTTTCAATTAATTGATCGAAATTATTTATTGAGATAGCAAACGATCGTAGTTCCGCAACGAGATACATTCATCTGTTACGCAAGAGTGATCGAAAGCGGATACGACAGAGCTGACGAACGATGTTTCGACGTTAAGGATGTTAAAGGGGAGATGAGAAAAAGCCAACTGCTCCGCTTTGGCGTAGCTCGGGAATTTCTGTCGAACTCGAGAGATGAAGCAATATAACGTCTCGTACGAAGGCTAACGGGAAGCGAGAGCTAGTTCGATTACCCGGGAATTGGTCTTTCATCGTCACTCTAATTCGACGGTTACGTGGCAGCTTTCCGGAAGACTCACGTGGTTACCAACTTTGCAAGCAACTAACGATTGCAACGGTTGGAAGGAATATATCCGATGAAATTTGCCGACCGCTTTGGCTGCAACCAACCAAGCAATACCACGTGAAGATGACTGGAATGGATGCCGCGTTGTATAATTCGTCACGAGGATGGAATAAAGATCATAATAATAATTCCTATAAGAGAATGAAAGAAACGAATTACAAATCAGTCTTGCGCTCTGACAGTTAAATGGTTCACGCGTTTCGTAAACGATGAGTTTATTCGACAAATCTCTGTCATCTTTGTTTTCCAACTTGCTCGATAAAGTACTTTCCGAAAGATTATTCGAAAATAATATATTTTTTTTTCGACAAAAAATATCTGATTATATTTCGCACATTCTACAAATTAGCAACACAATTTTAAGTAACGCTGTGAGATGAAATTTTAATTTTATTTTCATCGATAAAAGCATAATTTAGTAATAATTGCTGTAGTAATTAACCGGTAGATATTTTATTCAGGGAAAGAATGCCTGGCAAAATGGACAAACAAATTTTGCGAAAAATCTTTCGCAATCGTCGTCGTATTTATCGTTATTTACAACAGAACGTTCACTATGTTATAAAATTATTACAACAGAAAGGAATCATAAATAATTTAGCCACCTGCGAATCTGACCGTCCAGTCATGGATTGTCATAAATATTTAACGACTGTTGCAGGCACGTCGCGCAATGCGAAATCTTTCTCGTTCGTCGTGCCGCGCTATTGCACTTTGCGTTGGTTGACCCCCTTTTTATCCGCAACGCCCACAATTGCCAGAAATTGGAGACGACCCAAACGTTCCGAATGATAAGTGTACTAACTTCTCACCTCCTCGTAAAAATTATTTTTATTGGCTTATTTGATAAAGCTATCACGTAAATTAATAAGCTTGTTTGCAGTTTCCACTAAAAGTTTACCCAATAATTTTAAGTCAAATAAAAAAGGCAATTAACATTGAGATTTGAAGAAAGAACGATAGTTCGAATAAGTTCTTTACGCGTACAAAATATCATCCTGAAAACAAGATATCGTTGCACGCAATCCGCCCCTCGTTACAACACTTCGCGAATTATATCTGCGAAGTGCGAGCTTGCATGTAATCGACGAATGAAGCAATCCTCTCGTGCTGTATAATCATAAAGTTCGTAACTACCTTTTCGCACGGTCAATTGGAAACTAACCGCTCATGCGGTTGCCAAAAACCAAGCCACTATATCGTTAGCACGATCAGCTCAAAGAGAATATACGTCTAAGGAAATCTGTCACGCCTCACTATCTCTTTACTACTATCACGCTTTTCCGATTCTTTGAACCAAATAGCCATATCTTCAATGCAATTCCTATTTATGGATATTATAAAAAAAAGAAGAAAAAGATTTTTTTTTATTTTAAATCTATTAATTTGACATTTTCCGTAGTGCTTTAAATTACATTTACTTTAGAAAAAACACGAATAAAAGAATAGATCTTTTGAATATTGCGATTCTTTATATACGTCAAATATTTGTAACGGTAGAGATATTAAAATTTATAAAACTTTTATATTACTCTTTATTCAAATATATATATATATATATATATATATATATATATCTAAATTGTCGGAGACAAAGGTACATGTAATAAACCTGAGGTCGCGGCCGGCGAGGTACGAAATGCGAATATATGCACGTTTGTTCCTTTAATCGCCAGAGATGATAGTGTGGCACGAAATCGCGGTATCCCGACAACGGTATAACGACGGTGCAAATAAGAGCACAGTTTCTCGTTACGATTGCAGCTACGCTAGTAGGGTAGCCAGTAACGAAGTGTCAGCTCTCTAGCACAAAACCGCAATGCGTCCTTATTTTTTAGTCGCTTGTATATTATTTTATTCGTTCCGCACATAAAATCATTACCGGGAAAAGTAAGAGAACGGAGGAACTGATACAAGATGACACTCATTTGAATATTGCAATTTTCGAATTAATGTTCCAATAATGCGAATCCTTGATCCACCACGTGGATCCTGCATTCGATTTTCGATAGATTATTCAACACAATTTCATTTTTACATTCCGACTGATGAATTGAATTAAGACGATCCATACTCTCACTAACGAACTTACGCTCTTATCAGTACGGGATTCTAGTCGGCGTGAGACGCGGAGCGGATTTAAGTTGCCCGCGATATATAGGGTGATATCACTACGTGACGGCTTGCCCGCGACTGAGAGAGCTTTCGGACCAACCCCGTCCGAGTTTCCCGGATCGGCCGCGGTAGCGCTGCGTAACCGAATCCACCCCCGTTTTCTCTCTATCTCTATCTCTCTTTCTCTTTCTCTCTCGCTCGTCTCTTTGCCCTCTCCCTCCCCTTGTTCGTTTCTCTTTCTCGCACCCCCGTGTCCCACCAGCTTCCGCTGCCCCCACGACAAAAACAATTGCCTCTCCATCCTCTCTGCGCGCCGCTGCTTCCTCGTCGTACTGTCCGATACGTATCTGCATTCCCTATGTATTAGGTAGTAAAGTGGCTCCACTCTCACCCTCCACCGAGGAAATCTGGAATTCTTGTCGTATTTAAATTAGCGTCTACGGCGACAGTGCTTAATGCCGAGTAAGGGAGGTGTGCCTGTTTCGCGTACGACGACACTCCGGAGCACTTTTTCAGTACGAGGTCGACAAGCGCGATAAAAGAGGCAGAGTCATAAGGTAAATTGTAATTAAAAGTAAACATCACAAACCGAGCCAATTCGTACCGTTTTGCTGGTCGTTTAAGAGATATTTAATACGGAATAATTGTTTTAAATATATTTATATATAAGTATATTCTTTTATCTTGAGATTTTTTTTTTTTAAATAACATGTATATACATATTTAAAAATATTAATAGATGTACAATTATTTTTAATTTTATATAATATCATTTATATCATATAAATATTTACATATGTATGTAAATATTTGTGTAAATATATGTATTACATATATTTGTACAAATTATTAAAAAAAAAAAAAAAAACGTTTCAATAATTTTAAAATACGTGATAACATGCACTTGTTGCGTAAAACTGCACATCTGAAGCTACACGGATAAATTTACGATTTCTTTTAAATCCCCATTGGCAAATAATGCTGTTATCGAGTCACAAGAAACCGAGAGAGATATATAGATTTAACAATTATTCTATTTAAAACTTCATAAAACGGAATGGCCAATGATTATGATTTTATCTTATGCGACATAATTACGCAATGCCGCGGATGAATGACTAACGTTTATGACGTTGAGTGATGTATTTACGTCGTAAAGTATTCTTGACAATGATATTTATTGAGAAATTTAAATAGCGAGTCTCATCAGCAAATTTAAAATATGCGATATTGCCAGTGAAAGCTCCACCAGCGGGATGAGCAATTCCTCTTATAGCAATCCTTTAATAGAATATTTTTTTTTTCAATTGAATCTGTAGCAGAAGGTACATAATGCATCAACGGGCAAATATCTCGCTGCTGACAGCTGTGATTTATTCGTTTGATTTCGTTGAGAACGGTCACTGAGATATCAAGAATAAAATGTCACATATATTTGGCCGAGAAGGTCAATTCGATCAAAAAGAACGCGGGACGTTTCATGCCGAGATAATTTAATACGAGCATCGTTTTCCTTGTCGTCGTAAAAGGCGACGAGTGGTCGTGGTTGCTCAAATCGATAATTGAACACTTAAACTTTTATATCGTTCTGACTCAATGTCATCTTAGGATCCGAGGACGTTGGTAATTTTCTCCGAAGAGAGAGCATTTCCGCCAGAAAAATCACACGAGCTTTATGCGTGCTTTAAAGTGTACTCTTTAACGCGAGCGTATCAGGAAGTGAGCGCCCAGGTCTCTTCACAGGTATTGACTTTCTAACAAAAGCGCTCTTCCGATAAAGCGTCAACTACACGCCACCCCCGGACGACTCACCCTACCTGCCTCTGCTATGTTGTCCCCTTGCCCTTCCTTCCGCCAGCTTGCTAAGCCTGCCGCCCTACAGGTATTTCGATACACTCACCGACGGCACCTCGACCAGTTTACTATCGTAAAATAATTAATTTTCAACAGGCAACAAACCATTAAAGTGCTCGGACTGGCGTGCGCATGTAATTATCGGCATGCGTTAGAAACATGATATTCTTTTGAAGCCGGCACACCTTTGCGCTGAACAAAAAAACAAAGATCGAGTGCTAATTGAGGTCGAGAGTCGTCAGCTCAACGAGAAAGGTTCGATTTATGGCCTGGTTGATTCGATCGATTTGTTATTCGATCGATGTAGTTTGACTCTTTCTGTTCGGGATGGAAATCGATTTCGTTTTTCGTACAATAAATGTCAAAGAGAGAATTATATATTAAAAGTCAAAGAGAGAATTATATGTTATACTTCGATAAATTATTTCGTAAGAGTGCAAATAAATATTTATGATTTCAACGGGAGCAAAATGATTGAATATCCAATAACAAAATAAAATATATCGGATACGTTTTAGGGTTTATTCCAAAGTCGCATATTACGGCTACGTCCTGATTCCATTTTGATTGACGCTCTGCATTGTTAATGCTTCATGCAAATATTCAATCTTTCCTATAGGATATACAGCAATTACATAGCAGTCGATTAGATTCTATGCTTGCAATTGTTGATTAATCGTCAACAATTAATAATTTATTCGATAATTCAATGCACGTTTCCGTATCAGGAGCGCGTTTCTTCGAGGTACGTCTAACATCCGTTTTATAAAATGGTGAGCACGTTTGACAAAGTTTTATGCAAAAACAATGTATTATACGATCCGTATCATGTTGTCTATACCATGTCCGAAAGCACACATTCTACGCGCAATAAATGAACTTATTACATTCTGCTGCCTTCACTGTAAGTACACAATTGTAGCACACGATATTTCCATATTACCCTGAACAATGTATTGCTCCAACATAATGTATGCGTACATATATGTAGAACATTACCATTCCTGACAAAATACTTGTTAAAATCATTACTAGCTTCGTCAGAAACAGTAATATTACATGCATGCATTGTATGCACCAACATTGGCATTTCGGCTCGTATTGACATTTTACCTATACTTACATCAATGATGTATGCATCTACATGCGTTCAAACGCATTTGTTTGATTTCGGGTTATTTCTAATTAAAGGATTGCTAATTAAAATACTTAATTAACTGTCTCCACTTGTTATTAAAGCGTTATTGTGAATATTATTTTAGACTTGTGAACAATGTTTTATAAACTCAATAATTTGTAAAACTAAGTAATCT
Organism: Tetramorium alpestre; assembly: GCA_021460005.1. Classification (NCBI taxonomy): domain Eukaryota; kingdom Metazoa; phylum Arthropoda; class Insecta; order Hymenoptera; family Formicidae; genus Tetramorium; species Tetramorium alpestre. Next base: position 2,008,126 of record JAJVSH010000015.1, on the reverse strand, counting down.
TCGACATAGAATAAATGCTATGTATAGACAGATGTAATATAGATGGATTACTCATTACATTATCAAAGATTGAATTGATGACTATATTTTTCTTATATGCACGAGAGAGAGAGAGAGAGAGAGAGAGAGAGAAAGAGAGAGAGAGTGTCCTAGATAATCGCCCTCTTTTTATCTGTGGATATGTAACCAATTTAAAACAGCTATATACAGATACAGAGACATATATATATATACTTATGTGTATGTATATATGTACATATGTAGGTATATAAATATATGTACGAGATAAATTCACAAAATCGTTCCCAATTTCTTTTTAACAGATACGATAACCAGCAAATGCCATTTAAGTGTTAATTCCATCGATTCCGCTCGCGGATAATTCGATTCGCGTATCTCTTTCATTATCCTCAACCCCGTACCGTATAATTCATTCCGCAGCAAACAATTCCCGATATGAGATTCTCTCAGGTTGATAAAACGACGATATCGCGCCTGTGTTTTCTATAGTAACAGATTAAATCTCCAACGCGAATAAAAATTTCTTTTAACTTCAATTATACAATTTCAAATTACGCCGGTAATACCTGTTTTTCGAACTGTATCACATTGCGCACGATAACTTTTAACCGACTAATTTTATATCAATCTCTCACGTCAGAAACTGACTCTTCTTTCCAATGAGATACATACTCCAATACGCCGTTTGTAGACTCGCGAGTATTGCTTGCGAGTAAACCATGGATTATGTAAAGGATTGTACTGCAAACAGTATAATTTAATCTTTTTTCGATTTTCCCTGACCTACTTCGCTTCTCACGCAAGCCGTTATCCTTGTTCCTGTTTCTGTTTATTTCTTACCTGTCTTACTGCAAATTGAAGCAGAACGGATAAGTTAATTCTCTTGTTTGCCATTTAAGTTTTAGCGGCCAACAATAAAAAAGCTTATTAACCTATCAGTAACATTGCTATGAAAAATCGTAGTTATAATCTATATGAAAGAGAGAAAAATTATACGTGTGTGTGTGTGTGTGTGTAATATATAAAATTATATCACAATTATAATTAGACATAGAATGTAATTACAATAGAATTACAATAGAATGTAATATATAAATATTCTTTACTCAAAATATCTTTTTCTAAATGTCACGTAATACAATTATAAAAAATTAAATTATCCTTTTGATAAAATAATTTACACTTTTGCTAAAAATAATATTATTTCTCACGTTATAAGATACGTGACATTTCAGCGTTACCGCTGAAGAGTTAAAATTTAAAGACAAAGTCTGAATTACAATCTCGTTAAACTGCTACTAATTTTTAAATTTGCCGCTATTTTAAAATAATAAAAGTAATTGGATCTAAAAAGGAATCTAAATATCTATCTTTAAAAAGAAATCATTCTTTTTTCATTAAATTCTTTTAGTATTCTGTTTCTTTTATCACTGCAAGTACGATAAAACAAAAACAGCAAGTACTATAATAAATCAATATGAATTGCGTGAGTACACATTTTAAGATTAAACCCGAGCAAATTCGACATTTTATACTCTATTTCTAATTGCATTTTACTCGCGATTTTCTCAGAAAGAAGCGACTTTCTTCGCAGTTATCCTCTCGCCTTTTCTCGTTATATTCTCTTGCCTACACTTCCCTATTTCTGCGATGCGTTCCAACCTCACAGAACCCTGTCGTTCTGCTTCTGCGGCACTGCATAATACTACCGCGAGAGATTATCTTAATGGCGTCACAACTTTCCGACGAGCATCATGTTATCGGGCCTTTAATACTACGTTAAGTACCGCACTTCTCGCAGAATCGTTGGGGCGCTAAGGACGACTCGCAAAAAATCGCGCCGTTGCTGACGCGAAACCTACGTTAAGATTATTTCACGTTATCTCGTCTTGGCGTTTATCCGGATGCACATTTTGTAATCTCCATTAGTTTCTTACTTGAGAAATTCACTTTCTTCGAGCAATCATTAAACGGCGAGTAATATTGTTTTTATGCTAAATCGAGTTATTTGTATCAAAAGATATATCTGTGTAAATTAAATGAAAATATTTACAGTAACCACAATATAACATTAAGACCAGATAAATTAATTGTTTTTGCAACTATCGATATTGAATTTAAATACTCATGAACAATACAATTACTGATATTACATACATGACTTGCTGCATATTGTAGCTTAATAAAATTTATAATCACAGTTTAATATTGTTAAAAAGTAAAATCTATATAATTAATAAAGAATAATTAAAAATAATTTGTACATCATGTACGTAAGTAACAATTATAGAATATAAACAACTAGCTTAGTTAATTTAGATATTTTTAAATTTCCAAAAAGTTAAATTAAAATAGAGATAATATTTAAAAGTTTAAGAAAAATTTAAGTTAAAATAGAGATAATATTTAAAAGTTTAAGAAAAATTTAATCCATAAAAAAACTTAAAAATCATGAAATTAGAAGCCAGACTCTGTATGAATTTATGTAAAATTTATATAAAATAAATGAAAAATGAATTGAATAAAATTTACAATATAAAATCCAATGCTCTAATATTTAGCATTCTTACATATAAAAATTAGTATAACAGCCATCGAGATAAGTGAAGTCGATTCAGATCAAACAAAAATATGTGAACAAACATGCCTCAATGTGTGAAAACGATGTCGTCAGTGCAGATAATAAGGAAATGATTCATTTGTTCGCGCTTGCTCTGATCCCGATTTCTTTTTAATCTACGAAACCCGTCGCCTTTTTCTTGTGCAACAACCGTCATGCATGCTGGCGAAGAAGGCTGGTCGCGACTTAACAACGGTCGCGCACTGCATACGATGCATTTATTAACGCTCGAGTAGCAGCAGGCGTGGTGTCATGCACGAGATTACGTGTCGGTTGTTATTTTCCTGCGAGGCAGAGAGCGCGATAGGCGACATACGGAATCACCCGACGATAATAAGGCATGTCGTGACTGGAAAGTTGTAAACAGCGCTCCGAGTGTGATAACGGCGACGAGATTCCCGGGTGCACATATGACACCCTCCCCTTCGCGATAACTCGCGCCACGCGCAACAAACCGTCTCAAAGGCGAAGCCGCGAGATAAGGATCTCCAAGCGGAGGGGGATGAAACGGAACGGCCGATCGTGTTCCCGTAGGTCTCGTCGCTACGGAGATTACAGATAAACGGCATTTCTGTACTCGCGGCTGGTCGAACGAGAGAACCGCGCGAGTTTGTAATTCGTGATTCGTGACAAAAAAACGGAACGAAGCAGGCGACGTTCAAAAATTCCCACTTCTTGCCGACTCGTGTCACGCGATAGTCTAATTACCGTCTACCTGCCCGTCGCACCTGGCGTTACAACGGGCGAGAACGATCACGACGGTTTTCGCGATTCGCCGGTAACGGGAAGCAACTCGCTCCTTGTTCCCGTCGTTGTCATCGTCGTCGGCGACGAAAGCTCGCTTTACCCGCGCGACTACATCTCTCTGGTTCTTCTTCACCTTCACCGCAGAACTACGGCCTTAAATCATAACTACGTACCGTCGTTTAGAGTGGCGCAAGAAATGAAGACAAATGCTCGGGGGTGTTATGAAGGGGAAACGCGATAGCTGCGGACATGAAGATTCGTTGCGTGCGCTCCTTGACGCTCTTCAGAGCGCAGCAGCATCCCTCCGACCGAGCGGGATGAGCGAGGCGAAAGCGAACTTTCAGAAAGTACGCCGACAATCTCTCTCTTTCTTTCTCTCCCCGGCATTGTTGATGAAAATTTGAACGATTCTACTCGGTCGCTCGTTTCACGTCGCACCGTTTCCCCGTATCTCCTTCATTTCTCTCCGGAGAATTCTACGAAAGCGTCTATCCGAGAAACGTTGTCCGGAAGTTCAGTCGTTCCCCAATGAACATCGGTCGGTCGATTAATTTTAAAACGAGCGACCAAGTCCGCCGTTCCGTTCGCAGACGCGTAACATCGTCGTTAACTTTCGGGACCCTGGATTCGAGCGACGTTATTATTACCGAGTTAAACCCTAAGCGACGAGATTGTACGCCGACGTACGAAGTTTAATCGTCGATTTACTTCCCTTGTCCCAGGACCCCGTGAATCTATCCTGCGAACCTCGAGTATCAACGTGTTATACGATCGTAAAGTCTCGTTTCGCGCGACTACTTATTTTTCCTTCCCTTTGTTTTTTTTTTACGAGAGAGTTTATATATTATGTGTAACATGCAATTTTTGCACACTATCCCATAAGAGTTTTATATCACAGATGTTGAAGGATAAATTAAGAAAAACGGTTATAGTTTCCAGTTGTAAAACATAGTTGCCGGTGAGTCTAAAAGATAAATTAAATTTCAAATCGATACAGGTATGATAATAACAAAGTTTTGAATAAAACTCAAATGGTCTTTGTAGCTCGGCTACAAATACAAATTTAATGTTGAAAACACAAAAGTATTCTATAGAATTTGATAGTTTCCGTAAAAGTTGATTAATCAAAACTTTAAATAAAGAATAATTGATTCTATTCATGAAGAGAAATAACAGTTTCAGAGAGTTACCGGCATATTAAATTATTATCACAATTACACGAAAGTAACCGGCTAAAGTAATAGCTTCGTGCTAAAGCAGATAAGCATTTCATAAAACAGAATCTGGGAGAGATATTCAACTTTGTAAACCGTTTACTGTCGTAAATGAGCTGCAACACGATCAAGTAAATAATTTAAAATTCAGCAAATAGAAAACGATGATCTTATTATGCCGCGAAGTCAATTGAAATCAAATGCCACTAGACGGTCCATTATCGGAACGAAAGAGATTCTCGGCACAGATAATAGATAAGCTACATCGAGAGCGCTTCAGCATGAAATTCAACGTGAAATACACCGGTGGACGGAGAACTCTACCATTTGCATGTGGGGACGCACGAAAGGGAGAGAACAATGGTGCCGCGTGAGTAATGTTTCAATTTTTTCCCCTAGGATCCTTTATGTACATGACCACGAATATATACGCCGGATCCAGGAATACAAAAGTCGTCGTATATCGCCGAAGACAGTACAGCGCAGCCTCGATCCTCGCTCGATTATTCGCTAAGTAAATTTATTAATGGCAAAGGGCTTGTTCGATGTTGTCTCGGTAAAAGCAGAGAGTCGTTCTGTACGTGATAACGGTAAAATCGATTTCCTGCAGGCGCGGTAACGCCGTTGCAATTTTACGACTTTCAGAAATAAAGCCCTCGTACGCGAGAACAATTATTTTCCCAGAAAATTTCTTACTTATCTCCGAGGGTAGTGAAAAAAAAAAGTGAAAAGAAAAGCACCGTTTAACGTCGGCACGTTTGCTTTCGGGTTCATAAATAATTTAAGAGGCGTATAAATATTCACTACAAGCGCCCGTTTTACGTGTATCAACCTCTCCTGACACTCCGTATGGAATTCTTCCCGTTGAAGAAACAATTTTCCGAAAGTGTGGCACTTTACACGGCCTTTTTTCTTCTCGCGGCTTCGATTACAGTAATTTTCACACCAGCGATACGGCGAGTTTCAAGAGTGGTGCGTGATTAGCCGTTGGCGCGCGGTAGCCGCGCGAGGGGGGATTTGATCGACACTTCTTGTTTTCGGCGCGTGATCGTTAAAACGCGAGCGTGCACGCGACGCATAAATTGCGATTTGCAATCGCGTTTATCGGATTATCGAGCGTAACGCAACGCATTAGCTTACTCCAAACGAGCGCTGCTCCACGAACCGTTCTCATAAATATTAGTTAAAGCTGTCCGAAGGTACAATTAATCCTCCCTGACTTTCTGAAAACGGAAAAAATGGAGGAGCAGGCGCGAGATCGATTAGAGCTCGATCGACTGCATCCGCGTCAGCTTAGATTTTTCGAACGCCACAGAATATATCCCGTTTATCAACGGGAGTAAACATTATAATTTCACAAACCTACAATTTCGATATATTTGGAAATAATTTTACATACTGGAAAAATATAAGTCTTCTGCATTCGCGCGAATGACGCGTATTAAATCTCGTAGAAATATAGACTTGACATTTCATTTCCTCACTGACACATCGTATCGAAGTTCTTTGAGCCGAACGCATTATCGCGATAATCAGACACGTGAATTTCAAGATTCGAGAAACGAGATTTTGAAGCTTGTGTCGAAGATTAATTTTTTTCAATGCGCTTTTTCGTGTAAAATTCGAATAAAATTTGTAAAAGAAATTGTATCATGAATAATTTGTTCACCGGTTACATCCGCCGCGCGTCGCTATTCCATCGTTGCCAATTTCTGCTCGCCTCGAAATTCCAGAAAGACGATTCATTCACACCGACGCACACACGCGCACTCGATAAATCGCGAATCGTGTAAAACGCAATCGATTACGATCGCGCACGCAAATTTACACGATACGCAATTTAACATTAAACTCCCGATGGATATTTGCTTTCGCGTACACGTCCGCGCGCTCATTTTCGATGCGCGGAAAGAACGCGAGAAACGCGTCGATAACCTCTGGACCGCGAAAAAGTTGTCGGCAATATTTCAATTTCGATAAGCTTGTACGTAATATCCGCGTAATAATTGTCGATCAACGATTACTAAATATTGTCGCATTATCAAAGTAAAAGAAATTATTAATGCTCGTTCGTTCGACAATATCCGATTATTTGAACTAAGAAAGAAGATGAAAAGGAGCACCATGCGTTCCCGATCTTAATTCATTGCGCTCCGAATTTTTGTTAAATTACATGTATTGATTAAAATATATACTGTGTTATCAATTAAAATACATACTGTGATTTAAGATCTTAATATTGCCTATTCAGTCGCATCATGCACAAAATTATTCTTTGATGATACTCGGTAAAAGAGTATTATATATGCAAAAACAATAGTGCCACCAATTGGAGATACTCGCGTGAAATATAATTAATTCGCGATACTTATTACACGCGATCGACGTAACGACGAACGTGCTTTTTCTAAATGACGGGAGTCGTGAAATATTCCGGTATCATCGAAAGAAACTAAACGAGCTACAAACATTCAATATTTCGTTTATCTCGACACTTGTGTGATCGAGGAAAAACGGAGAAACACCGGAGACGTTTTTTCCCCGACTTCGTCCGACGCAAAAGTAAACAAGCACTCTCGCAGCGAGCCTTCCGAGAAACGGGCTGCTGAAAAACAGGCGAGCGCTTGCCGGACGATTCTCGGAATTCCCGAGCGATCGGTGTGGGGGAGCGTGACTCGCTATTAGCGCGCATCCCGCCCGTCACAAGGACGAGCGCTCGCGCGAGCGTCGCTCCGCTAGGTATTCCGAAACTTTTCGAAAACATACCTGCGTACGTATGTACTCGTCGTCGTGTTCCAATTCGAAGCACGCGGTATCAATTAACTGAATTAGCTCGTGCCTTTCGTACGAAGAATTTTGTTCCGATTTTAGGAGATTGCGATCAGCGAACGTACCGCACGCGCCGCGCCAGCGAGCATCGAGAAGTTCGCCGAGTCTGGCGGGCTTGTGAGCGACCCGCGTCCCTGCCGAGCGACACGCGTCGCCCTCCACAAATTTTCTCGCGTGATATTAGTCTTACATTAGTCGCGCTGATTTTATTTACAAATTTCGTCGTGATCTATCACTGTAGACAGTTTCATTTTTGTGTGTCATGACAAATTTTTATACTTTGATTAAAATAACGTATGAAATATGCTTGCTGGAGTTCAATTTATATTTATGCATGTGTTTTCAGCAAATAGATAAGAGTATCTTAATACAATTCGTGTATGATTTACAATAGTAATTACGATTAACTATGGTTAAATGCGCTGAACATACTGGAGACAAACTTACCGAGTAATCGCCAGACCACCTCATTGTCAGACTTTCTCCCGTCACGGCTTAATTCACGCGAGATTTGACGAAATTAATATTTCGAACGACAAGACGGACGTGATCATGATCGCGAAACCGTTTCACTCCGAACTTTCTGCACAGCAAAGTCCTTCCGAATTTTTTCACGAGCGGAGTCGTTTGCCTGCGCTAGTCGTCGAATTTTCATTAGCGCCTTGACGCGTCGCGCGGGAATGTACGCCTCTGCGAATTGTCGAACGTCTCATTGGAACGTCTCGACGAAAATCTTCACAGACCGTATGATTCACATATAGATCACATTTCGATTGCGATTCTTCGCGAAACACTTTCGACGCACGCGCGACGTAATTATGACGCGCACTCAACGCTCTCGAAATTTATCTATTCGCGACGGCGGCCATTTGGCGACTAGCGTACANGCGCGACGTAATTATGACGCGCACTCAACGCTCTCGAAATTTATCTATTCGCGACGGCGGCCATTTGGCGACTAGCGTACAGCGTTTCACTCGCGACGGGGTTCACGCGCGACGTGTCAAGGCGCCAATGAAAATCCAGCGCGTAGCGGAGGCGTATGGTTTCATTTCACTCGTAACGGGATTCACGCGCGACTTATCAAGGGCGTGTGTTAAGTTAGCACCCCAACATTAGAATTTCGTAGTTCTAATCTGAGTTCTAGCTTTATTTTGAAGAGACTTTGAGTTCCCTATAGTTTATAAAAAGTGTTCTGTTCATTAACGATCAGAAATTAAGATTTAAAAAATGGGGTGCTAACTTCTTATCGAAATTCGAGATCGAATAGTTCTGAACGGCTCAATAGATTTTGGAAATATCTAGAGTTCCTGATAAATAAAAAAAAATTCAATTGAGTTAAAAAAAATAATAAAAATTTTAAAAAATTTAATTTTGTATACGATAGTTCCGAGATATTTATATTGTTATTTACTTTATTTTGAAGAGTTCCTGATGGTTAAAAAAATTTAGATTAAAAAATATAAAACTTCCGAACTTAATAAAATTTCAAAAAACAATCGAAAATATTATGTACCTTTTTATTTCATTACAAGATCGCTTTGACTCATAAGACTTTTTGTCAAAGCTCATCGAGAACTACTCAAAACTTTCGTCAGAACTATTCGGAACTCTAAAAAAATTTTCATCCACGGGACTTGGAAAATTTTCGATCGTTGTTCGAATATCTGTTATCTCACAAACCGTTCATCCCATCGCTTTGACCTATAAGAGTTTTTCGTGAGAACTCATCGAGAATTACTCAGAACTCTCGTCAGAACTATGAATTCTACAGAATTTTGAAAAAAATTGTCAATTTCGTGAAATATAACATGTTCAAATCTAGAAATTAAGAGAAGTATAAGAGCATCAATAATGTGGAAGTGACATATTGTTCTCAAGGCTGCTTTCGCGACGTCGGTCAAAATGAGCCGATCAAAATGATCCGTGAGCGTGATTGGTCATATTTGATTTTTCATTGTTTGGCTAATCCCACGCACGGATCATTTTGATCGGATCATTTTGACCGACGTCGCGAAAGCAGCTCAGTTCTCATGAAAACTTTTATACATTAAAGAGATCGGACGATGAGCTTTGACAAAAAGTCTTATGAGTCAAAGCGATCTTGTAATGAAATAAAAAGGTACATAATATTTTCGATTGTTTTTTGAAATTTTATTAAGTTCGGAAGTTTTATATTTTTGAATCTAAATTTTTTTAACCATCAGGAACTCTTCAAAATAAAGTAAATAACAATATAAATATCTCGGAACTATCGTATTCAAAATTAAATTTTTTTAAATTTTTATTATTTTTTTTAAATCAATTGAATTTTTTTTTATTTATCAGGAACTCTAGATATTTCCAAAATGAAGCTATTGAGCCGTTCAGAACTATTCGATCTCGAATTTCGATAAGAAGTTAGCACCCCATTTTTTAAATTGGAATTTCTGATCGTTAATGAACAGAACTCTTTTTATAAACTATAGGAAACTCAAAGTCTCTTCAAAATAAAGCTAGAACTCAGATTAGAACTACGAAATTTTAATTTAATTGTTGGGGTACTAATTTAAAACACGCCCTTGTAAGTCGCGCGTGAACCCCGCTGCGAGTGAAACCATACGCTTCTGCGAATCGCCGAATTTTTCCGTTGGCTCCCTTACAATTCGCGAGTGAACCCCGTCGCGAGTGAACCGTACGCCCCCCGCTACGCGCTGGATTTTCATTGGCTCCTTGACACGTCGCGCGTGAACCCCGTTGCGAGTGAAACGCTGTACGCTAGTCGCCAAATGGCCGCCGTCGCGAATAGATAAATTTCGAGAGCGTTGAGTGCGCGTCATAATTACGTCGCGCGTGCGTCGAAAGTG